>JARGXW010000085.1:0-346780 GCA_029204085.1 Mycena sp. CBHHK59/15
CACGAGGACGAACTCCAAGTAAGAAGAATAAAAAGCACAGATATCGCCAAGGCATTGCCACATTTTCAGTGAGCATAGGCCCACACTTCGCCGTCCAAACATGAATAATAAAAGATGGAGGAAATTAAAAGGAGAGTGAAAAGAATGAGAAATCGAGCAGCCGATAAGAAGCAATACAGTACGAAGGGATCAAGATGTTCGAGCGGGCGGACCAAATCACGCCAAAAGGATGTGCATCCATGGGCAGCAACATGCCCTCTGCCGAATGGTGCAAGGAGAACCGTTAAAGATGTAGAATACAGCAATCTATCCAGCTGTGGTTGCGCGGAGGGGATCTCTCGCGAACAGTTGGAGGGTGTGCATCATATGTAAGATCTGGGCTGGATTGAGATATTCACGATTGCACAGAGAAGGAGTGCATCGCGAATATCATCCGTGCCGCTAAGGGAGAGCGCCAGAAAGTGCAGAAAAAGTCGGCCAGGTTAAAAGAAAGACATAAGGAAATGCTAGATAGAGGACGTCGTGTACGGCGGAACGCGACAGCACCAAAATCAAGTGTCTGCATCATGAAAGGCAAAAAGCAAAAGAATCAAGAACAATAACGTTTAATGCAAAGCAAATCACGGGAGTTGTCGGAAATCCTAAGATTTTCGGCATCAGTGGGCAGGAACTTCGATTGAGACTGGTGAAGCACTGACAAGGACAGGCGTGCGATTCAGGATCCTCATCCTCTCACTGGATAAGTAGGAGCAAGGGTCGCATCCGCAATGAAAACGTAGGAAGGGCCCTAACGCGTTGGAGAACCAGACGATACAGCGGGTTTGAATGAGTATCATGGAAAAGAAGAAAAAATTCCGACGCACCCGGTGTAACTTGAACACCATGAGCTCCGCCATGTTCTGGTAGCGCAAAAACTCGAGCAGAGATATTGGTTGGAGTTGACAGTGCAATTGGGGAGAGAGCCCTTCACGACGATATCGTCGAGGAAGAGAGCGAAGGGCGAAGTAATGGATAAGTAAGGATGTTTTAAGCCCGATTCTTTCAACAGCCAACGTGGCGTTGCGTGCCGCCTTTTCTTATTGTGTTAACTTAGTCGGCTCCAAGACGCTGCGAGTTTATTGTCTGCCAAGATCCGACAGCGATGGAATTCCCGAAATTCGAATCATTGCCTGGAAGCCGCGGAACCCGCAACTGACTGCAACAGTGTTTAAATTCAGCATGGGAAAAGGATTCCGAAGCCATCTCCTACTGAGAGCTTTTGACGCCCGGGACTGATGAGTCCAGGATTGGTCGAGGACACCGCCGAAGGAGTTCTCAGGAGTCAGTGTGTCCTCAGTCTCGGAAAACCTTCAGATTTATTTCGAATTATCATGTTGGGCCAAGAGCAGTCAGTGCTTCGCATGTGGGTATAGCCCAAGTATAGCCTGCAGGAAGACATCCATCTCGACGAACAATAAGAGCGGCGCAAGAGTGAGGTACACACAAAAGCAGAAATGCCGCACGCACCGCCACCGGCCGAGATCATCCGATCTCGGATCAAAGCACTTTTTTCGCCGCCTGCTTTGAGTATAATGAATGCCGACATGGATGGTGTTCAGGCGATGGGGATTGGTCGCTCCGTGATGAAGCATAACGACCCGGAGTATAATGTCATTCCCAATGACACCCCACCCGAGAAGATCGCGCCGCGTTTCATTAGGATCTGCTGGAGGCATTCGAAAGAGTTGCGTCGAATTTTACTTTTGATGCATTACTGACGCTATCGTCAGGCCCGTGCACGACTTCAAATCCCTTGTCTCCGCGGCGGATCATGCGCGTCTCCTCGATTTTGTGTATATAGATTCGAAGGTGGATGTGCCGCCTCCGGCGGCGATGTGCTGTGTGTGAAGATGTGTGTGAGGGGCGGGTCTGGTCCATCCCGCTGGTTGATTGAGGTAACGGTGAGAGCGAGAGACGTCGTGGTTACGTGTCCGGATGTTCGGAGCGAACTACTAGGAGGCTTAGCCAAGAGAAAGCCAATATATTCGCGATGCAGGTGACCTAGCGCGAGACAGAGGGGCGGCAACCAGGAATGTTCGGAAGGGTAGCGGTGGTGGTTCGCGAATGCGCGAGCGCGTCTGCATGTGCAGCCTCGCGGCGCGCGATTCGACTCCGCGAGTGGAGGCGGGCGGATGGACGCGTGTTTTGAGCGCGCGAACACAACTTAAAACAGCGAAGGCACTCGGCGGCGGCTATTAGTACTTTGACTCGAGTACCGTGCCTGAGCGTGGATTCGGGCGGGAAGCGCGAGTGCGGTGCGGCTGGCTCCAGGTCGCAGCGAGTTTGTGCGAGAAGAGAGCGGGAGTCCACAAAAAGAGTAAGAAAAGAGAAGAAAAGAGCGATCCGGATCCGATCGGATGATCTCGCCAGGTGGCGGTGCTCTGCCTTTTGTTCCTTTTACGTGTACTTGCTTACTGAATTCGGTGGGTCCTGTCGTCGACACCAATCTGACAATCATTGAACAAATCCGAGGTTTTTTGTGGAAGTCGGTGCAGTCAAAGTGTAGTCCATCTCCTGCGGCGTCAAGAGCTGTATTGGCTGTAGGCAAACTCCGAGGCTTGAAGGCAATAATCCGAAATCTGCCGCAGCTATCGGACCTTGATAATCCAGCAACAATAAGCTAACGTTAAGCCGACTAAAGCCGTACAATAGGACTCGAAGACAATAGAACAAGTGCGATGCAACAGACTCTTAAAATAATCGCAGGCTGAAATGCCCCTTTCTTTTCCCTTCTCCGCTCGCTCTCTTCCGCGATGATGTCGTCGTGAAGAGCCCCGCTCCCGCTCCCAATCACATCGCACCGGCAACTTCAACCCCCTCTCCGAGTCCAGCATCTGCGCTGTTGAAATTTCTCAGGCCTCAGGTTTTAGCCACAGCTTTCTGCGGGTGCGTCATCGTTCGCCATAATAATTTCAAGCCCGTGTCGACTGTCTTTCTCAGCCCTCTCGGGGTTTAGATCATTATTCTTTCCCCATCTTTTTCTGCTCTTTCTGGATCTTCCTCTCTTCGGGATGCGCTACCTCTTCGCGTAAACGTGAGGGGCTCAAATTTGACGGCGTACACGCCGTAGCGGTGATGGGGGCGGGACATGCCATCCTCTCGCGATTTCTTTCTATTCTTTTTCTTCTTCGCCTGGAGCTTTCCCCGTTCGGTGCAAATGATATTCGCGATGCGCTACCTCTTCGCGTAACCGTGTTTATCTCAATTCCGCCTAGATTTCACCCAGCCTCACGTTCTCGAGCTGTTCGCGATGGATCCACTCCCCGCAATCAGTTTGGTTGTTGGCATTGTCATTTTCTTTTGACGGTTCTCTTCGGGCCTGCGCCGGGGACATATTGCTGTATATGGACACACGACTAGAGTCTGCCCGCCTGAGCGTCCTAATCTGTTGATGCATGCGATAGTTCGGATTTTTTCTGCTCCATTTATTGTTTCTCTTATTCCGCTTTTGTTCTCTTTGGAGATATTTCTGCATCTCCGAGACCATTCCTATTTCCTTCGTTGTCACCGAAACAGATCACCCTCGGTCTGGCCACTCGATCCCCTGACTTCATTCGTAACCACTGTGGAAGCTTTATGATCCTGCATTTTATCGTTTCACGCAGGTTCCTTGGTGCAGCGCCTGCCATTCACCGTGTTTTCTTCTTCATTCTATACTTACTTTCTTTGGCTTTTTTTTTCGCGATACTTACCCTACCCAAGCCTATTTTGAATCACCTTTTATCACACCTTCATTGATCTTTGTGTCGTGTTCATCCACATTGAGCTTGTGCTCCTATTCCGCTTCATGACATCTGATTTGGGCGCATAACACCTCACATCCTCGCCCCCACGGGCACCATTCCCAAGTTAATTTTTTGATTCCGTACCGTGTTTTGGGACATCAGATTTGAGACCCTGGGGTATCACGAGCCTGAACTTTTTCGACATTTTGAACCGCCTTGCGCGGCGATCTCGGACGACTTGGCTGAGTCCTGTGGTGTTGCCGGGTGTTGGCGCAGATGTTGAGGTTTTTTTTATGTCCTGATGGAAGCTTTATTTCAGTATTATATCTCTGCCTCGCGTTTCCTTAAAGAAACTCACATTCTATGTTTTCGGCGTTGAACTTTCTCTTATCGACTCTGGTTCGGTCATGGTTCAAATAATTGTTGCTTACCTCACACTGTTGTTTGCTTTCATTTGGAGCTCACCGACCTCTTCCAGCGGTCAAAAAGAAACCGATTGTAAACTTCGTGGTTGACGCTCTCGACTAGCAATCCCGAGCTCGCCGACACGTTGCGACACGTGATCCCGTTCAACCGTGACTGTGCCTGGTCGCCGCCAGTGGTCGACAGTAGCAAGTTCGGGGACGCATAGCATGGTATGCATATCCTAATCAAGTTCAGCTATACCTTTTCACTCACTGATGCTCCAGGCCTACCCGATGTGATCAAGGTTCTACTCAGCTTTCGCAGGATTCCCGCGAGTGGTGTAGTCTCTCGGTGCTACACCAATGGTATGTCCCTTCCCACATTCCAGCTCTAACTCAAAGCCCCAGATACGCGTACCTCTTCACTGTTAAACAATGGTTTTGGTTGAACTTTAGAGGTCTCCCAGATGGTATGTGCCCCATCTCTTTGATTTGAACTCAGATGCTTCAGCTTCAGGAGCTTCGATTTTTCAACCTCGACGTGTCCACGGAGCGCCGCTCCAAGTCCGTGCCATCAACATGGCGCGCAGTGCCGACGGACACACGTGTTTCGCGTGCGCACTTCCTCTTCTTTTAAAAGAAAATATGAAGTTGAATCTTCCTTCCTTCGATGAACTCAATACACTCGGGGGCGGCGCCGCAGGTGCCACAGCAACCTCAATGTTGTGCCATCATCCCTTGAGTGCTCCCGGGCCTATCTATCTGATCCTGGAATGTGGCCCCACATTCCATTTTCCCTAAGCCCCAGCACCAGAATCTGGCTGCTTCCCCTTTCCTCCTTTCCTCGCTGAACCCCGTTTTCGGCATCTTTTACTGTCTTCACCCTCTCCTTTCCCTGATCTGGCTGCTTTTTAACGAGAATGTGACTGCTTTAACAAGAATGTGGCTGCTTTAACAAGAATGTGGCTACTTTAACAAGAATGTGGCTGCTTTGACAAGAATGTGGCTGCTTTTAACAAGTGGCTGCTCGCTCGGGAATGTGGCTGTTTTCCATCTTCTTCACCGCAATCTGATTGCTCTTTTCCTCAAGGACCACACGTCCTAAAGGAAAATCATCATGCATCATGTCCTTGCTGGTCGGACACAATTTCGGTCACACACCCTTGAGCAGAGCAAGGGCCAACGCAACTGTTTCTCGCAGCAACCACGTGGGGTTAGGACGCAAAAGAATCACAAATATTGAATCCTGTTACAGTGGGAAAAGAAAGGCTGGCGCAGGAATCGAACCCGCGACCTTCTGATGATGCTTGAAATTCTGTGAACATCAAGGTAACCACTGAGCCAATCAACCATCCTCACTTATGGGAAGTGACCACTCCACATGGCTTCGCTTTTCACAACGCAAGAGAGATTATTTTGATGGACACTGCTCAACAAGATTCCGTGTTCAATACACTATTTATCTTGGCCGACCTTTAGCCTAATAGTTTTTTTCGGGAAGTTTTTTTCGGGAAGGGTACCAAATTGTAGCCCTTGAAGAGCTCTACAACATTCCTTAAATGACCTTAATGATCTGATCACTGGTTGGACCAGAAAAGGCAAAAAACTCGCCGAGACGCGGTGGTTTTGGGATTTTGAAAATTTCAAACCACATCTTGTGGGGTATGAAATTGAAGCCCTTGAAGAGCTCCACAAGATTCTTTAGTCAACCTACTGATCCGATCATTGTTAGGTCCCAAAAAAGGAAAAAGACTCGCCGAGACATGTGATTTCGAAATTTTGAAAATCTTGAAGTACCCCCTTGTGGGGTATCAAATTGTAGCCCTTGAGGAACTCTACAAGGATCACATGACTGATCACATCAACTCCCAAGCTAAAAATGGTAATACATAACTGCTCCTGTAAAGTGTGGATATCTCCCCCAATTCTTTTTTTTTGGTGGTACGTTAGCCGGTTGCAATTAACTATAGGTTAACCCGCCCGGTTTGTAAAGTCCGAAACGTTAGTTCCGATGGGAGTGGTTTTCACCACCCACAGAAATGTGTTGCGCACACCCAACGGGTAGTGTGGGACTGTCGCTTCGCCCGATTCCACGGTTGCGTTGCCGGGGTGAGTTTGCAAGAAAGCGCGACTACCCACTAAAACTCTGGGTTCCCGGAGCCAATTTGCCGGTAAGTTCCGTTCATTGTCCAGTGTCCTGGACCATGTGGTCACAACTAGTTGGGGCGCCAGAGCGGGGTGTTTCCCTTTGCGAGGCCTGTTAGCCAGCGTTATATCTACCTGTAGCCGCATGTTTATGGTGTATTTCCACTTATTTATTATTTCTTCTTCGGAGGCAGGTGTTCCGTTCCGTGATATTCTCCGATCATTCCGTAACTTCCATATCAGGTAGGCGGACTCGGATACTAAGATCCGGTACAGTCTCTGCGTGCCCTCCTTGGTCTTTCCTCTATCGTCACGGAAATCGGCAAGACCACAGCCTAGGATTACGCCCAGGGACATCGTGGGCCAGTCTCCTTCCTTTTCTCGCCAGAGGGACTCGGCCGCTCGCCAAACAATTTCTTGGCCTGGGCTCGTACATTTGAGCAGGATATGTTCCAAATCTTCGGTGACATCGCCGCATCCACTACATGTAGCGCGTTCTCCACACTCCGGTATGTGTGTCCAATACTTTCCTATCCGGTGGGCATCATGGAGGCCCTTCCAGAGAAATTGTGCGGACCGCGGGAGGAAATCTTTCGTGGACAGAGCCTTCCATATGTCAGCATCCGTCACGTATTTACTAAAAGCATCTGCTGCCGCCTTCCGCACGGTCTCAAGCATTTTAGATGTCGAATACCTCGGGGTCAGAGCCTGTGTTTTTGTTTTTATTTCTCTAATGCTGCGATAAAATACACGCTGTCTATTGCCTTGTAGGCTTAGACCAGGTAGGGCCGTGTCTGGAGGTAATGTGAGTTCCCATCGCTCATCCTTCGGTGTTCTCGCTGCCCTCTTTGCCAGCGCTGAGGCGTGTCGACATAGTGTCCTCTCGTGGGAGCCGGGGTGCGCCAGCTTGAAGATGGTCGGCGCTTTCCTGGCTTTGAGTTCGGCGGACAGGCAGCGCAGCACGTCGCGGTGCGGCACACCTACCCAGCCCTCATGCTCCCAACCGGGGAGCTTTTTGTTTTTGGCATACCATTGACTTGTGCTAGGTATTGTGAGCGGGACCCCGCTATGATCTGATCTGCATTTTTCTTCAGGCTTAGGGTCGGGTTAAGATTAGCCCATCTCTCGTAGTCTGAATCTATCTTTTCAAGTACTGCCGTCCATACACTGAAGGCGTCGACGCCGTTCCCAATGAAACTCCCAAGGATTCGGACAGCTTCCCCCTCCCCTGCGATGTGAACGTCGGGGGGGATAGGATTGTCATTTGCATTAAGCCACCTTGTTTCCAGGAGGTGCTCTCGGAACTCGGGGGTTCCGAAAGGTATTATCTCTGTTTTCGTAACGTTGAAGCGAGCTCCTGATGCGAGGCACCAGTTGTCCAGAATTTTATTTAAATCTTCAAAGCTATCGTGTTCGCTTAGGTAGGCGGTGGTATCGTCTGCGAATAGCTGAACCACAGCATTCTCAGCCACGCCGGGTATGGAGTACCCTCTAAGGCCTGAACCCTGCAATACTGATGCCAGTGGTTCGATTGCTAAATTGAATAGCAGGCATGATAACGGGTCCCCTTGGCGAACCCCTCTCGTGACCCGAAAAGACAAGCTTATTTCACCGTTGACAATTACGTGCGTATCCGCAAATTTGTATAGGGCTTTCACTGTGTTTGTGAAGAGTTCCGGGATGCCGTGCGCTCTGAGCGTGTCCCAGAGGTAGGGGTGGAGGGTCTTGTCGTACGCTTTCTCCTGGTCTAGTGCTACAATGACACCGTTTTGCATGTCATCTTCCGAATATTCAACTACTTCCATGGCAAGGTATATGGTGTCGGTGATTTTCCGTCCCTTCATGAAGCCGGATTGGTCCTTATGGATAAGGTAGGGAGCAACCCCACTTAATTTGTTTGACAACGCCTTGGTAAAAATTTTATAGTCCGAGTTTAGCACCGTGATGGGTTGGTAATTCGCGATGTTGGTCCTGTCCTTTTTCTTGAAGAGGGGACACATCCAACCCAGGGAGAATTGGAACCTTCTACCATGCCATGCTCCTCGATGTCATTAAATACCCAGGTAAGTACCTTAATTATGTCGCACGTCCTTTTCCGAGGTGCACCATTTTCTTTATCTTTTTTGCTATCTCTATGGATCGCTTCTAGTCGTCGCCAGAACTCGGTTGCGAGACCATTTATCCCGGCTGCTCTCCCGGCCGCCGCGCCCAAAAGGGCCTCCAGGACATCGTCTTCAGTGAGTTTCTCGGACAGTGGTTTCATATCTACACCTGTCTCAGGCTGAGGTAGTAATTCCAGGACTAATTTCCGGGCTGCTTCTCGTTCTTTTTGGTCGACTCCTATCCCGTCTGATTGAAGGTCGTTGTGGTAGTCGCGGGCGAGCTCAGCCATTTCCGATGAACGCCGGCTGCCTTTCTCTGGTGTTATATCCGTCCGTCTGAGGTAACTCAATGTGTCCCTCGGCTTCTTGTCTTTACTGAGGTTGACAGCATATTTGGTTATATGGTTTAGTTCCGTGTAGCCACGGACTCTCGTCTCCAGCCGTTTCCTCTCGCGTTGGCGGTCGACCAGTTCGTCAATTTTCTTCTCGATCACCCCAACTAGCTCGGTGATTTCTTCCTGCGACTTTCCTAGCTATAGTAGTCCTCGGATAGGCCCCCCTATCCGATCGGCATCAAATTTCCTTTTTTGGTATGATTGCCGATCACTATTGATCGCACGCTCCACATCCTCAATCGCCGTCGATCGCCCCATGGATAGGCCTCAACTGTACATGATTCGCGCTCTACGTCTTTACCACATGTCAATGTATGCCACACCAAAAATTCAGCCTCCTCTGACACTTATAGCGGACGCCACACGCGATTTTACGTTTTGAAGCCAAACACAGCACTAAACGGCGTGAAGAAGACATTCGTTGTGGTCGCAAACTTCATGCGCACCATCCAGTTTCTCCTGCGACTCATGTGGCCTATATAGGACTACATTTTGACCAAAGAGCAGGCCTCTACCACATGTCCCACCCATGCAAAACATGTACCTTCTGCGGAATTGCCCAAATGGGGCCACACATGCTAGGTGAAAATATTCTCTGTGGAAGCCAATGTCATTCACCCTTTCCCATTTCTTGTGCGACAAATCCGACCTATATATTACTATATTTCGACCGACGCGCAGGCCTTTCCCGGGTGTCCTTCCTCCACAATGATGTACCTTGTGCGGCACTTGCATCACCTGACCAGATGTGCCTACAGAAAAAATTCACAGTCAAGGCAAACTCAATGCACTGCTTCCAATTTCTTGTGCGACAAATGAGGGCCATATACAACTACATTTCTACAAAAGTACGGGCTGCTACCACATGTCCTACTTCCGTAATCATGTACCTTGTGTGACATTACCACATCGTGACCACAAAGGCCCCGTAAAAATATTTCTTGTGAGAGCAACCTGCTTCTACCGCTTTCACTTTCTTTTGCGACAAATGCGGCCTATGTTCAGCCACATTTCTACCAAATCACAGGCCTCTACCACGGGTCCAGCATCCACAATGATGTACCTAGTGCGGCACTGCCATTACCCTACCAAATAGGCCTGACCAAATTTTTCTGTCAACGCTTAGATTATTTCAAAATCAGTGATATTTTTCATTCAAGTACTTTTCCACCATACATTGGGCAGGCGTTCATCGTCAGTGATGCAGGACATGAGTCTTTAACATAATCAGATGATGTGTAGATAAATGCGACTTTCTTTTCATCTCAGGGCTGTCCAGTTTAAAATCCAAATTCACAACCAATGTTTATGTCTTTCTGAGTGGTGTTTCTCGCATATCTGCTTGGAGAGGCGCAGAGGTTTACTTGGATCCCTTTTTGGGAATTGCTTTGTCAGCATCACAACTTGTGGTGATGACATAAGCCGGGGCGCATTGTTGGGCGCCTTGACCAGCCATTTGTGCACAGATCGTCACCCTCACAGCACCAAATGCATACATGTAGGCCGTCTGCTAGGGTAGAAAGAGCTTTTATGTGGCCAGCGAAGGACTTCACGATGCAAGGCTGAAATAAATACTCATTGTGAACACAAAGTTCTTGCTCCCACTGGTTGAACATTTCAAGTTTTTTGGTGAAAAAACTAGTGAAAAATGTTTTGAATTTTACAGCAATTTTTCAGTGAAAAACCAAGTGAAAAACTTGTAACTTCTTCATGAATTTTTTGAACTTCAAAACTTTTTCAGCACTTTTTCAGAAATTTTTCACAAGGTTCAAAAAGGTCACCAAAATGTTTCAAATTTTTCACCTACTTTTTTGGCGAAAAATTACTGTAAAATTCAAAACATTTTTCACCAAAATTTTCAGTGCAAAACTTGAAATGTTCAACCAGTGTCCGCCTGCAACTTCTTATGCGACGAATGCGACCCATATACAACTGAATTTGTACCAAAAAGCGGGGGCCACCATGTGTCCTGACGTAGAAATTATGTATGTACTCATCTACGTCCATGAGTTGACCAAACGGGGCTGAAATAAATATTCGATGCTACGGCAACATCCTTGCCCTGCCTCCATTTTCTTATGCGACAAATCGGACACACATACAACTATATGTGTGCCACACCGTGGCGCTCTACCACCGGTCATACCGCCGCAATCATGTACCTTGTGCGGAAATGGCCAAACTTGGCAATACATGCCAGAGGAAAATATTCTCTGTGAACCCAAACTGCTTCTCCTAGCTCCCATTTCTTATGCGACAAATTGGATACATATACAACTGGATTTGTGCTCAACTACGGGCCTCTACCACGAGTCCCACAGCCGCAATCATGTACCTTGTGCACAAATGCTCAAACTGGGCAATATATGCCAGAGGAAAATATTCTCTGTGAACCCAAAGTGCTTCCCCTGGCTGCACTTTCTTATGCGACAATTCGGACACACATACAACTAGATTTGTGCCACACCGTGGCGTTCTACCACAGGTCATACCGCCGCAATCATGTACCTTATGCGGAAATGGCCAAACTTGGCAATATATGCCAGAGGAAAATATTCTCTGTGAACCCAAAGTGCTTCCCCTGCCTGCACTTTCTTATGCGACAAATCGGACACATATATAACTAGATTTGTGCAACGCCGTGGGGCTCTACCACTTGTCACACTTCCGCAGTCATGTACCTATCTCTATTATAAGTAGGATGGGGGGCCATCCTATTGACCATGACTGTTCGCGGCCCAATTTTGGCTGTGGGGGTTTTTCAACTTTGCGAATCTTTTCTTGGCTTGCACCAAGTCGGTGGTCCATACGCTCAGGGTGTGGTCCATGTATTGATGGCAGATTGCGAGGTTTTCCTAGTTGCAAGGTTTTTGCAAGTGAAGAGGCACGGTCCATTTAAAAACATACAATGAAGAGTTTATACATGCATTTGAGGTTTTGTAGGTTGGGGGCCTCCTTGATCCGTTACCACCACCATCTCCCACTTTCCCACGGTGACTTCTGCTGGTCGCAGCGGGACAAGGCGAGATTGGCGGTGGTTAATGGGTCAGGGAGTGGGTTTGCGCCAGGGGTTGCACGCCAGGGTGACCCCCACACCCGCATAGCCTACGAGCTAGGGGTATGGGATATAGCACGAGCACGGCATGCAGGTAGTACCTATCCTCACGAAGCACTGGGACAGCGCTGAGTCCTACTCCATATCTCATCCTCACTGCTTGCTCCGTCATACTCGACACTTGATCGCATGGCCGATCGACATCGATAGGTGCGCTGCCGTCCTCATTTGCTGGCAAATGGTATTGACGTAACCCCTGCCACCATCCATCCAGCCCCATCCCGCTGTCTGCTGCAGACTCGTGGATGGAACACGATTATCCATGGCTGCCTTCAGTCTCCACAGATACATCGACGCTTCCAACGGGGCAGGTATATTTCCATCCTCCGCCGTACACGACACTGATTTGCCGGTCCACCGATTCCAGTGATGTGCACTACGATTATGGTCTACATGCTGCTCGAATGATCCATCATCTACGCGATGTAGTGACACTGTCGCCGGTACGTACACCCTTGGACGAGGCTGCCCATGGTGATACTTCCGCTCTTCCAGACTCACCCTTGCCCAGGAGCCGCAGCGTCATGGACGTGCCTATCCTCACGATAGGAGGCGTCGCTGACCTACTCGTGCCGACTCAGTTTGATTCTGCTCCGCCTTCTTGGGCAAAGCGTAGCGTCCTGCCCGCTCTGACCTCAAACGTACCGCATATCTTGTAATCCTATCCCACGCGGTACTTATTCCAGTTTGCAGTCGATACTGTTGCCCCATTCTTGGTGTTGCATCGCACCCCCTCCCCCCACGCTTCCCTTCGTCACCGCTCCATTCTGCCTACACATGCCTCTGGCATCTTGCGCGTCTAATCAAATGCTATTAATTCAATTTCCGTTCCTTGCGGTGTGCGTTCGTTGTGGGGCTGCACGACGGAGAGGTAGTGAACGGCTTCACGTCCGCGTTGTCGTTCTCGTAGTCTCGAGCCAGCGACCCGTGGGGTATGGGAGCGGCGCGCGTTTGCGGGGTCTTCGCACCTCATCGACGGGGCAGGGTACTCGTCGTTCTTCGTCTTCGCGACGGCGCGCGTGTCAGTCTTTTATCACGGTTACCCTCTGAAGCCAGGGAAGAGCACTTTTCGGTTGACAGAATTCGCGCGTTTGAAAAAATGTGACCGTGAAAATGTGAAAGACAGGAGTAAAGAGCGTACACAGCAAAAAAAATTAAAAAATTAAAATCCCGAGTGGACCCTAAACAACACGATGGGAAACCAATTTTGTATGCAGGGCCTTTAGATCATGGTCACTGTCGCCGCGGAGATCAACAGAGAGATCAGCACGGGTATGGTGAGTCTTCCTCCCGTGTTCTTCGCAGATGGCTGAGATCCGGGTGGGCCTGCGCCAGAAGGCGCAGCAGACGTCGCGCCTGGCCCCAACGCAGAGGACGTCGAATTGGGGGGACACGGCGAGTACGAGGCCGCTACGATGAACACCTCATCCGAATACACGACGAACGGCCCCGGATTGTGCGGATCGGGACTCGTGAAGTTGGTTCGCATCTGGAGGAGATATTTGGGTTGTGAATGACCGCGGGTGGGAGTAAAATGTAGGCTTGCCTTCCAGGATCCGGGGTCAAGCGTGATTTGGCTGATGTCGTAGACGAGCGACAGCTCCCCTGTGATACGGGAGATCTAGAGAAAGTGTGAGGCGAAATAGATACCCATGATCCTATACATACGATCGTCTGCGCGCCGGCACTGAAGCCGGTCTGGGTATTCACCATCTCCATAGTTTGGTTCATGTTCTCTGCCTACACAAGTGAATGAAGGCGTCGGTCAACGAACATGCAAGGCCGACGTACATCAAATGTAAGGTCAACTTTCGTCAATGTCCCTACGACGACCCCAGCGGTCACGGTCTCAGTTGGAACGATCAGGCTCCCGCCCACCGGCGAGGTGATGCGTAGTGGGGTATATCCGGGATCTGTGACGCTACGCACAGGAGTCCACGTTACGGGGTGGCACGGATCGAGAGCGATGCCAGTGAAATTAATTGTATTCGACAGGGCTGTTGTTGTGCCAATCTGCGTGGCGCCGGTCCAGATCGTGCCGTTAATGCGGACGTGGTATAATCCTGCTGGCATCTACAAAGTTTTTTGAACACCAGATGGGAGAATCAGGGCGGAGGCGCACTGCACCATGGAAGTCGTAGTTGAAGCCCCCTTTGTTCGAATTCGCTGTAGATAAGCCAACAACTACTGGGGGTGAGAAAGGATTGTTGGGAACGTCGTGGTTGATTCTCACGGACGATATCCTGCACGTCTTGCCCTTTATCTAGGGAAATTATTAGGTAGGCCAGAGATTGAGTGTAGGTGTACCTTCTGCTGGCCCGGCCATGAGTTCGACCGTTCCGTTGTTCAGCAGTACAGGATAGATGCGACGTCAGTCGAGACAAATGTCATTCACAAGTTCACTTATCATGGCCCGTTTCTCCGTTCCACACATAAGTGAATTCTGCCGGACCACCATCAAATAATGCGGTTCCGCTGATACTCCCAAATGTATCATTTCCTTGGGCGAAGGCATATCCGGGCAAAAGCAACACGAGAACGAGTGGCAGCCACATTTTCGGGAAATGGAAACGGGAAAAGAAGGTGCGGGAGAATGAGGATACCGACTACGCATAAGTAGCCTCTTTTACCGTGAAAGAGACGCCCGCAGGAATTAGAATGCTATATATCTGGATCAACGACAGATCGAAACAATCAGTCACCGCTAGACAGCTGTTACATTGAAGCGCTGGGGGAATAAACGCCCACCTGCGTTTTCGACAAAACAGAGCTCTACCCCAAGAGCGATGGTCGTGGTGAAGCGTCTCAAGGCAAACACCACAGCTGTAATGCGCAACGTTGCTGGCCAAACGAAGAAATGTTCAGACCAGCCCGAATTTCTGCATTTTCACCGGCGTTTGAAGAAGCCGCATTTTTAGCGCCAGGGCAGAGGCCATCGACTCGCGATGTTTATCAAGATACGAGGACTGGTGGCATCGCGCCATTCATGAAACCAGTTAGAAGCACCATTTACATGCCTAAGATATATAAATATGGATCATTTTATCGAGACTGAAGATTAACTGAGTCTGAAAATAAATGGGGTTCGTGACGTGCTGTCCTCGGGAATAGAGATGCTTGTCAGGGTGGAAGAGAGGCGACAGCGTGATCCATCTCCGTGCTCAAGTACCAATATAGCTTTAAATGTGTAATCCGGAGGCACGGTGTCAGCCGATGATTGTTGTAATGATCCTCATCGGTTGACATACTATTACACGGCAAGGTCGTAAGCGTATGCGTCTTGAATGTATCGAAGATAATTGCCAGTGGCTGCGTGTACTTGAGTGACCAAGGGGTTATTTTACTGGACGTACGTGCTCCTTTCCTTCCTCCGTTTTTCTTCTTCCTTCTCCGTGGTGGGGATGATCTCATAAACAATTGCATCCATTTTCAAGACATCCAGGAGAGATACTGACTAGTAAAACGTCCGAGTCGCACTTATAAAATGGTTCACAAACTGAGGGTACCTTTGGCGGAATAGATACAATCCGGGGATCCTTATTTTTTCGACTCGAAGGCGAATCATTGCTGGGACGGAGGGAGTGCGTCGTACGCAGGGCAGAGACCTTCCCATGCACTGGACGGGTGTACCTGTTGCCGCACTATCTCCAGGTCCCCCAACGATGACCGATCCGAGGTGCGTGGCCACATCGTCCTGGGACGGAATCGCCGCGCATGCCTGTGCGTAGCAGTTCATTGATACATGTACAGGTACGCGCTGCCTTTCCTCTCCCCTTCCGACGTGCTCGTGCTGATGACTTGGTGTTGCAGAGATGAGGATTATCGAGGCGCGGCGCGGGTGCACGCACCTCTCTACTCTCCCTAGGCCGACGCGTGTTTCTCTTGATGCCCGCACGCGCGTTTGGCGTTGCCCTCACCCCTCGCCCCGGATGCGGAGCCCACGCTCACCATAACCTCCTCGTGCGCGGCGTGCTCTCTACAATCCTGCCACTCCCTCCCGCGTGCGCTGCCTCCACCGCCGTCCTACATATCCCCGATGAGTCTGCGCTGTCGTCTCCTCTCTCCAGTGATAGCGTGTTCCAGGCTCGGCCTCCGCGCCTTGCACATTATCTCTCGCCGCGACTCCTCTCGTCGAGATTGGGGACGACCATGATGTGTGGAGGGGGGGGTCGCTCTTGAGGAGGGAAGCGTGCACGCCGGGGTGTGAGCGCGAGGTGAAGCGCTGTGCGCTGGCCTTCTGGGCGCCCGCGTCAAGTGAGGGGCTGCTGCAGGAAGAGCTGCTTGCCTGCGAGACAGGTGCCAGTGGAGTGATGCGTTGCAGGAGTCGCGGTGCCGGTCCGAGTCGCTCGCCTCGCACGTCCACTGGGAGGTCTCGCGAGGGCGACACGGACGCTCGGCTTCTCTCGTCCTCTCCGAGGCGGGCAAGAGGGTGGATGGAGGGCGCTCCCGAGGAAGGTGTGGGTACGCTTGCGCTGCGCGATGGTGGAGATAGAAGTGTAATCGGGAGCGGAACTGGGAACGGGAATGGGAACGCGGACGATGCGACGATGGCCCCTCAGCGCCGCCGCTGGCTCGCCTGGAGGATACGGAGTACTAGTCCACGCCTCAGCTGCTCCTAAATCCGCTACTAGCGATCCGCTACTGCAGCTCCGCATTGGGCGCTCGGTATTCAGCACTGCAAACGGCGTTTGCTCCCTAGATTGGAGTCGGTGTGCTCTTCACCCCACTTGAAATTGCTATCACCGTCATCTTTCCCTCGACTCTGGATGTCTCGCGCGCCCCTCTCCCTGCCCACTTCCTGCCACAGCTACGAGCATCAGGCTAGCGAGACAGCCGCCCACGGCGACTCGCTCGCGGGCTTGCTGGATGGCGCGATCTCCGACCAGGCGAGAGCAAGGATGGGGTTGTGTGCGAGTGATGCGCGAGGTATACGAGCGGGCGGAGGGAATGTAGCGGCGGTGCTTGGGTAGATAGCCTGACTGCTGGTGTGAGCGGCGACGAGGGCAGTGGAGGTTTGGACTTGGGACTCGATTGAATGGACTTTACTTGTACTGTCTTGATACTCTTCGTCGTCGTCAGATCCTCATATTGTATCTTATTACTCCCGACCTTTCTTGTATATGGTACCAATGGATCGTCCTCTTGCCTGCAGTAGAATTGAGCGCCCGTGTTTCCCATTTAGGTCATGGATGGCTGTGTTGGCGCTTAGCGGCTTGCTTCCTCATCATTTTCTGAGATGCGCACTGTATTAACCAACGCAAACTGTATTAATCCAAATTTAATACACTCTAATGTGGAACCAAAAATATTAGGATGCTTTTATACCGTGAAAACTATTTTCTGACCAGCACTTTAAGAAAGAAATGAATCGTAAGATAATATGCCGGTTCGGGCATCAGCAGCCAAGTACGGCCGTTACTGAGGTGCACTGCAAATATGGTAGACAGCTTGAATGATTGTTATCTCAACAAGTATTCACTCATGGTCAAGATCGGGGACACCCGGCCATGCAGCAGGATCTGATGCGCCAACACAGCCATTGGTGTGATGCCCAGATACCTGCAGTCTGATTTAATTAATTAACTGGACAAGAAGTATGCAAAGTGGAACTCGGCTAATTTAACCAAGTTCCACTGGGCGGAAGTGAGTTCCACGGTTGATGCATCCGGGGCAGAACTCACTTCCACCCAGTGGAACTCGCTTAAGTTAGCCGAGTTCCACTTCCACCCTTCTTGTATATACTCGCAGGCTTAGGTGGAGACGTTGTGGAAGCGCCATTCGCCTCGCTCGTCGCCTTCGGGCATCGAGCGCTGATCCGTTCGAACGCGGGATCTGCGCAGATTGAGCCACTTGTAAGTCTTGACGGACACCCGTGAACATTACACCGACATCTCTCCACAGCAGCTCAAGATGTCGCAGGAGATAGCAGACGAGCTCCAGGAAAGATTCTCTGAGGAGCGGGAGTTGAAGTCGGTGCCGTTCGCCTTACTCAACTTCTTTCTCTGACTCCATTTAAGGGTGGAGTACCTGCGCGAGACGGGAATGATGATTGTAACCCACCCCACCGCTCTACGAAAGGTGGGAAGTCCCCGGTTCGATTTCAAGTCATGTTCGGCGCTCGGGTTCAATTCTGGCCGGTGCCATTATTTTTCAACAATGGTATATGTCTGGCGGCCACGTTCAATATGTAATGGGTTGTTTTCGGGGCATCATGGGAGACAGGCATTGTATTACAGCCCTATATCTATGCCCGCTACTCTAAGTTCTTCGACCCTTGGGACCATTTGCTGAAAAACCGTCCAACCATTTCTAAGGCTGAGTTCAGGCTCTCCGAGCTTCTCGTGAATCAGGTCGGCGTTGAACTTGAACTCATCTGAGACAAACCGATAAGCCTTGTCGCGAGCTTCTTGCCCACCATAAGCTTCTCTAAGCTCAGCCACCGTCTCCGGGTTTACACGGATAGAACAGTCCCGAGCCAAGGGGCTGACAGCGCCAGGGTTCAAGAACATGTTCGTGGGACACGAGCCACTTGGGTTTTTCTTGTTCTTTGATTTCGAGAGCGTGTGATTGTTCCAGTATTCACGGTATGTGTCCAGGCCGAGTTGGATGATAGGAATCCACAGCCAGTAAAAGACGGCACTGCAGTATTGCATAAATGTGAGCTATAGAAAAATTAATGAATTGAAAGACTTGCCAGTGAACAACATCATTAGGCAGGAAAATGCCAGAAGCACTTCCGTCTTGTAGAACCTTTTTCACAGAGTGACCTTCTCCGTCTCGGAGCCATCGCCAGAAGCTCTCGATAGGAGTGTTCTTTGTACTCCCTTGTTTGACAGAGAAAGGGAACGCAGGAAGGGTATACTCAGGAGCCGCCTCGAAGCTTGCAGATGAATTCAATTCAATAAATATGATGCAACGAGCTTTGAGACATACCGCAGGCGCTGATGAACTTTATGAACCTCATTTACCTCGCTGCCTTGATCAGTTGTTAACTGCATAGAAATACGATCTTCACCCAACATCAGAGAATCCAATACAAAATAAAACCAGATGACTCACAGCCGCGATCTTCAACCAGGTCCAAATAGTAGTGAACGATCGCATTGGCATCGCGCACATTTGGCATCAGAATCAGGGAGTGCAGGTAGGCGGCCCATTGATCTTTTGATGCATAAATTGGCAGATGGATCCCAGAGCCCATTCGCAGACCTTGCTCGGCCAATTTCTCATGGCCGTCCGAATGTTCTTGATGCCAGGGACCAAATGCGTCCAAAGGAGTCTGATGTTGTTCAGCCCGCTTTCTGCCCACGACTCGAGCATCAAACTCATGGTCAAGGTGATCATGAAGATGAGCCCGGAGCTCGTCCCTTCGCTGCGTTAGACTAGAAAGTCCACTGCAGATAATTTACGCACCTTGGAATCAAAACTCCTTGATTTGCCAAACGGCCTTTGACTTGAGTAACACCCCATCCACCCGCAACATCTCCCTCCTTTAAATCTAGCACAAGCTGTGCTGTTTCCGTCTCACTCCGACTCTTCTTGCTTTTGCGAACCGAGTCAGCCCCTACTTGCTTCCGGAGCTTAGCCAGCTTATTTCTCCTGAATGTTAAGGTGAGATTATGTAGCAACACGGTGGATCAACCCACCCAATATGAAAGCCAAATTCGAGGTGCAGGCGGCTGATCTGATCGGCGTAGCTAAGGCCATTACCGCTATTTTCACGGCCATATTTTGTGAATGCTGCAAGCAGGACAGTGTCCGCGGGATCTGTCAATTGATGGTCAGAACAGCAAAAGAGAACACAAGCAGGCTCACACTCCTTAGAATCCTCCCCGTTCTTGCCGCTCGGATTCGGCATTCCGACTGGTGTGTTTGTGTCAAGCGCCCAGCACTGCCACCCATACTAGATGGTGTCAGCTCTACCATCACACCACCACTCGTAGAGCTCACACCATCGGATTTACATCTGGCGATCCAGAAGATCTCCTCCCCTCAAATCTATGCAAACATGATCTCTTATGCAACTTAGAGGCATCTATGGAGCCAAATCCAGAAGAAACAGTGCCAGCTAGCTGTGCACGGAGGCCAGGTAGTTTTGACAGGAAATATGACTTTGAGTCGTACTTACTGTCCTACTGGCTTGCTATTTGCCACATAATTACTCTGTAGATGCCGCTCGTGTACCCCGGCGAGCTCAAGGTAAGTGCACGGCTATGCGGAGTGCTAGACTCGGATACGCCAGGCGCTTAATCAAGCGCGCACGTCTCCAACCGCCCGCAGAGCCGCCGTGTTGTCGTCTGTTCGTGGCCCTGCGACTCACGCCACCTGTTGTGCGTCGCTCTACTGCGAGGCCTTCCCGTCACCGCCATCCGACGTTCAACCGCCCGCCTTGAAGCACAGCTTACCTTGAAGCGCGGTGGCGTCCGTATCCCGCCTGTGCATGCCCTCTTGGTACATGCGGCATTGTCCCCCACGCACACAGCGGCGCCGGGGCTTGGTGGGGCTTGGTGTGCGTGTTTCGTCCACCTCGCCCGATGGGACGACACACGCCCGATGTGTCCAGAGCTGCAGTGCCGTCCGTTCATGCCCCGCGATTCACGCCACCATTCGGCCTCGCTCGCAAATACTATGAGGCATTCGCGTTCGCCAAAACACCCCGCTCCCTCAACCCCTTCCCTCGCGAGGAGGTGAAGGACTCGCGCTCCACTGCCTCTGCGCCCCCGCTGCACCCTCCTCTGTGCGCACTCTCCCCGCGCTCCTTCGACTTGCATCCCGCGCGTCGCGTGCGACTGTCGTGCTTTCCTGGGGCACTCACCTATCTATATGCATCCAGGAATGGGGGGGCTATTCCTCGACCTCGTTCGAATCGCGAGTTGAGTGTCTCAAACGGGGCATTCAGGGTCGCTGATCATCGCCTCGGTTTTAGTTTTCGATGCGCGTTCGATTTGCGGGCGGGAGAGACGATTTTTTCTTGTCGGGATTTCGATATAAGGCAATTGTTACTGTAGCACTCCTCCGCGCTGCCTTTCGATTAATCTGTGTTCGTTAACTCATTTGTACACTTTATTTGCGCTACCGACCCAAACCCTGGAATATTTGGCGTTCAGATTTCATGTCTAACCGTCAATTTTCGGGATTTAGCTCATTTTAGTCAATTGGGTCTCTAGCTCTCGCCTGGTGTCCGTTTTCCGTATTCTGCGTTCGACAGCTCATTAACACATTCCATTCACACTATTCACCCGAATCCTGTAATATTCTGCCCTCGATTTCCATGTCTTCCAATCGCATTTCGGGTTTTTGCCTATTTTAGGTAACTTTGACCGTGCAGGCTGCATATCAGGTGCTGCCTACGATAAACGTCGCCCGTGTCACTCATAGGGCCTGTGGTTCGTGATTTCCTTGCATTTCAAGGTGCTACCCTTTCTGCACATCCATATGGGATGTCCTGCGCCTTGAGTCTGCCACGTCAGGTGCTTTCACCGTGCACGCCGCATATTGTGTTCTGCCTGCGCTGAATCCGGGAAGATTTGCTCACAGGGCCTGTGGTTCGTGTTTTTCTTGCATTTCAAGCCGCTAACTTTTCTGCAGGTCCATATGGGATGTCCTGAGCCGTGAGTCTGCCACGTCAGGTGCTTTCACCGTGCACGCCGCATATTGTGTTCTGCCTGCGCTGAATCCGGGATGATCTACTCACAGGGCCTGTGGTTCGTCCTTTTCTTGCATTTCAAGCCCCTAACTTTTCTGCACATCCGTATGGGACGTCCTGAGCCGCAAATTTGCAAAAAGGGTCGCTTTGACCATGCATGCCGCATATCCGGTGCTGCCTACGATAAACCTGGGTGGGGTCACTCAGAGGGCCTGTAGTGTACATATATCTTCTATCTCCAGTCGCTAACCTCTCTGCACATTCGTACGCGAGGCCCTGAGCCGCAAGTTTGCAAAATGGGTCGCTTTGACTGCGCAGGCTGCATATTGCCACTGCCTGCCCTGAGCACAGGCAGATTTTCTCAAAGGGAACACATTTAGTCTTTATCTCGCATGTTCACGGTCTGATGATCCATTCAGCTCATTGCCTATTGCCGACTAAAAGTACAGGAGAAAGAGGGAAAAGATTTGTCAGCTTTGTGATCCTGCATGGTAAATGTGTCATCCGATCGCCGTGGGTCCGGCTACCCGAACCGGACGGTGCTCCGGCAAGCGGCATTTTTCCTCCACATGATCCTCACAGCCTGAACTATTCAATTCTACTACACAGAGCCCCAGCCACGGGCAACATATGGAGTGTGAAAGGACCTTGGAATCGTGCGAGGGATCCGACATGATGGGTGTGCTTATGTCATGTTTCACATCACATGATTTTACATTTCTAGGGGGCGTGACCTGTCTGAGGCCCGACTTCAGCCGCCAACATCCGCTGTGTACATTGAGCCTTTCTGTTTCCTTCTTGACATGCGACATTCTACAGGCCTCAATTCCTTTGCCATATCCGTCAGCCATACTGTCCATTGCTAGCTTGTGTCATAGTCTATGTGTATCATCGCATTTTTGGAATAATGCATTGTAGGTTAGGGTTAAGCTCACGTTTAAGCATAGTTCAATACAAAGAATATCCGCCAACTACAATTTTACAAGTACGCTATAAGTACGGCAGAAGTATACCAAAAGTAGACTACTAGAAAATGCACAAGAGTCTTACACCTCGTTGTGGCCTGAAAGTGGCGTGTCCAACGAGGTGTAAGGCAGGAAGGATTGGGGAAGAAATGTCAAGGCGCACTGCCAACACCTACCGTCCTTGTTAGTGATTGGAACGTGGATGGGTGAAGGGGCACACCCTAGGAAGCGATATTGGACTGACCATTAAGTAAGTCATACCCAAGCTGTGCAGCGGTCGTGTCAGCCAAACAACAGGATGTAGATGGAGCATAAACGAGTACACACTGCTTGAGCGCACCCGCTCGAGTCCTAACCGTCGACCAACGTGTCCCAAATTCGCCAAGAGAGGTCCATGAGGAGCAAGCAAGGAGGGTGTCCTCACAGCTGCAATCACATCCAACGAGCAAGGAGGGCATCCACAAGGCTGCAATCACATCCAAGCGAGCAAGGAGGGCGTCCACAAAGCCGCAATCACATCCAAGCTTTTTTAATAGAGAGCCCCCGACCAAACAAGCAAGGAGGGCGTCCACAAAGACGCAATCACATCCAAGCTTTTTTAATAGAGAGCCCCCGACCAAACGAGCAAGGAGGGCGTCCACAAGGCCGCAATCACATCCAAGCTTTGTAATAGAGAGCCCCTGACGAACATCTCCATAGGAGATGCCACTCTTTTCTCTCGCCCATTCAGCATAACCAGCCTGGACTGCACTAAAGACGTCTCGATAGGCAGGGTCAGGGCAGGTACCTGCCGTCATGTGTGACGTCTCACCCATGAGGAGGCCTGAAGCAGTGCGAGTACATGAGAGTTGTGGAAAAAGTGCGTGGGTCCATCATTTGATCCTATATAGTTCCATCAACGTCATGTGACCTGCATGATCCGCATATTCGGCACCACTTCGCGTTTTGACCCAGGAACACGTCCGATATGGTTTGACGCTGACGGTAAACACGTGGATTCGAGTACTCGCAACAACTCGCGCCCTCCAACTCCAGTCCCCGCATCCACGAGCCAAGCGCCTGCCGTGGCCGCTAATACGGTCGACGACTTGACCAGGCTCCTGGAGAACCTCAGCATTAATCTGGCGATGTTGAACAGTGCGAACCAGGCACAAAACGCACAGAACAATCAAGGAGCCGTGGGAGCACCTGCCACGGGCAATGCTGGACGAACGGGAGTATTTCCTCGTCGCTGCTTCATTTATTCGAAGACTGGCACTCACCCGTTGCATCAGTCTAGGTGCCCTGAGACTAAAGCTCTACTCGACGCCGGCTTGATTCAATACAACACCAATCGCAAAAGATTCGTAATGCCCGATGGGAACGACTTGCCACGCGCTCCTCCAGGATTTCCTGGCGGCGTTGCGGACTACATTCGCGCGCAGATTCGGGACCAGGCGCAAGCTCAGAATGGGGCGCGTGCCAACTCGATAGGTCTCTCGTACGGCAACGAACTTGTTTTAAAAGGCGATGTATTCGCGGTTTCTTCTTTCGGGGCAGATTATTACGCTGACCTGGTTACACGCACAGCACAGGCAAGGACACGGAGAGGCACAATCCCGTGAAACGACCTGAGAATAAAGGTAAAGGTCGAGAGTGCGATGCTCCGCCAAATCTGCCGCCAACGCAGCCGGCAGCTAGCACTTCGCGTCCCAGGGAGGCCCCGATTCCGCCACCTACTAACCCGATTAATCGCCCTGACGGATGGAAGGAGTCACAGCCATCGAACTCTCCACCATACTACAAGATCTTCACCGCAAACGTTGAATTTGCATTTTTGGATTGTTTCCTCCATCATTCACATCTCGCTCCATGAGTTCTTGGTGGCAGCCTTATTCCTCTGGGAGATATACACCTATACATTTGGTATACAATGCGAAGCATTAAGATACACCATCGTACAAGATGTTCATCCCGCACGATGCATTTCCATTTTTGGAGACTTTCCCACATAATTTGCATCTCACACCATTAGTTCTTCTTGGCACCCTTATTTATCCGTTGAATGTACATCAATACATGTGGAACACAATGCGAGCACTAAAACTCCGCCATCATCCACAATCTTCAGCCCAAACAATGCATTTCCATTTTTCGATGGTTTCCCAATCATTTGCATCTTGCACCACAAGAGCTTTTTGGCAGCCTTATTCGTCAAGGGAATGTACATTTATACATACGGCCTACAATGCAAGCATTTAATACTGTCCATAAAGTATGTGTACAAGGACCATGGATAATGTCCTACCATATTGGGACATTGGTGGTGAGTTCCCAATTTGGTAATTGACCCTCATTTCAGTCATTTGTCATGTCAGCCTTCCATCTTAACCCTAATATTCCTTCTAACGGTACATTGTACATAATGTTTGTATCCTGAACCAGTCAAGCAAAATCAATGTGTATGAACAGGGGGTTCCAAAATTTCGCAAATTGCGCAAATTGTGTTTTTTTGCACTTGCACATGTTTCATCAGCCATTTGACAAAAAACTTGTGGAACTTTCGGGCTTTTTTGGGCTTGTCAGCTTGTCGACAAGTCGACAAGCTCCGACAAGCTCACAAGCCCGAAACCCAGAAAAATACAATTAAAATGGAGCATAATTAAGTAGACATAGTTTATTCTAAAAATTCATACATGTGATGATCTGCGTAGCGGTTAACAAAATACATATCAAACGCATCGAGTGAGCTCGAAAAATGGAACTCCTCCGGGAGGGCAGCAGTACCATAGACGCCGATTAAATGAGCAGCACGCGCAACAGCGTCGAGAGGGATGACTGCTAGCGTCAAGGCCCCACGTTCCCGCTCCGGCTCCACCACCCACATCCCGGTATCAGGATCCGGGGCAACTCCAACAGGAACTAGCCAGTTGACGAGCGCACATTGGTATTCCTGATCCCGAAAAGCGAAGGAAAAGAAGAGGTGGACACGGCCAATGACAAGGCCGCCCATCACTGGACCTCCTATGTCAATCAGGACTGTGTCGCGACGTGCGTAGCTGTGCCAACTGGGAGTGGACCGAATACGCTCGCGGTACATGCCCCCAGCTCCACCGAGATCACTCGGAGCATAGAAACAAGCAACCGCCGAATGGAATATGGAAATGTGGCCACCAAAAGTGGGGCAAGCATCGAGGGCGGGGAGGGCGTCGACGGGTGGACCATGGACTTCTGCGTGTAGGAACTGGCGGAAAAGGAGGGGAAATTGGGGTTGCCCGATGTGGGCGGCGATGGGCTGTAGATACTTGGGGTATCCTCGTTCTGAATGAGAATGGAGTCAGCCAGGAAACACGAATACGAATGAGAAAATGACGAACGGGGAGTTGCGGCTAATTCAATGTCAGATAACGACCGCGGCCCGTGCACAACGCCGTCGTCATCGTCATCCTCATCATCCTCTGCGGCGGCAGCAGCGGCCGTGATCTGGGGCTGACGGCCAGCCAAAACCATGGCCGTGTATGACGACGTTGTGCCAGTCATCATACCACGGCTACTAAAGTCGCGCATGGCGGCGGCGAGCTTGTCGAGGCGGGTGAGAGTCACCAGCATTTGCGCAAGCGCCTTGTACCGGCTGGAACGACGCCAAGGTTCCTTGACAGCCTTGATGTGCTTCGACTCCGTGATCGACGAGCATAACCCATTGGGGGACCCAAAGAGTCGGATAAAACGAATGTAGTGGACAAGGGAGTGTTGGCGGGGGAGAGATATGTCGTCACGAACACCGCACTGGATGAAGATATCACGGTATTGATGGAAGCGGTCCAAGGCCGTTTGGATTTTTGGGAGGTCGTCAGCAGTGATTAGGGCTGCCGCCCGTGCCCGTCACGTCAACGGCCGTCGATTTCACGGCTGGTCGATGGGCACGGCCCGTGGCTCGACGGCCCGTCGATGAGTTTTCCAGATCTCCAACGGGACGGCACGGTCGACGGCACGGCCGTAACGGGTGGACGGGTTGAGAACGCACTTGAAATCTCGATTTCCTACGCAATTCGGGATGTCCCATGAATATTAGCTTCTAGTGGAAGCTCTCTGGGGTTGAAAACATAACTCATCGAATTTTCAGGGGGCAAACCAACTTACGGGAACCCACGAGACTGAAGATTAACTTCGGGGTTAACTTCGAGTAGGTTTATAACACTCTCCTATTCTTGAAATGCCGCCTTTGAGCAACCTTTGAGTGACAAGTCCTTCAGAAAAGATGTAAAAATTCGCGAAAGAGGTGAGTGGATGAGTTCCGAAAGGAGAAATGTCGTTCGGCAATGCCCGGTGGATGGTCATCGAGTAGACATGCTGGGCCACAAGGCGTAGGCAGGGCAGAAAATTATCGCGAGGCGTTGGTGAGGTGACGAAGAAGCTCTCCTTTATAGGTTTCGAGGCAAATTCAAGGGGGAATTGCAGACTTTGGAGGTAGCCGTCAAACGGCCGTGACGGCCGTTTTTCAACGGCAAAAAACGGCTCGTACCCGTGCCGTGCCCGTGCCGTCGTTGAGGGTTGAAAATCTTCGACGGAACGGGCACGGCACCCGTTCGACGGGTGCCGTGGAGCCGTGCCCACGGTCACGGGCGGCAGCCCTAGCGGTGATAGCATTGCGGCGGACGAGGTAGCAGAAGTCCATGAAGGCCGACAAGCACTTGACCATGTCGGAAGGGAGATAGCCTGCGACGGCGGCAAGATATATCTGTGGGGACATGTCAATGTCAATACCATCTCATATAAACACAGACAAACAGCTACCTTCATGAGCGCCTTGGAGTCGTCGCCGGTCCACTGGCTGAAGTCGCGCCCATCGGGGAAGCGGCGGAGGCCTGGGAACTCAGGCACCGCGCAGATCCTGCCGCTCAATAGTCAGGGCCCGCTGAGATACTTGGAGCTGGAAGGACTTTACCTTCGATCAATATCTTGAATAATTTCCAGGGCCCGCTTTTCGCCATGCTCGTTGTGCAGATAGTCGTTGATCCAGGAGACGATATGGTCCTTAAAGGTGCCCTTAATGACCTGGTGAAGAAGGTCGGAGGAGAGAAGTTCATGGATGTCGGCCCGGGGGAAATCGTGGGTGAAAGGCTGACTGTCACAGTTAAGACCTGAGCGTCCACTCTCGGTATGAAGAGAGGGATTGGGTAGTGCTCGTGGTAGATCTCAAAAGATGATGGAATAAAAGGTTAACTACGACAGCGCAAAAGCTACTCTACTTATACTGTCTAGGGAACCGTGTGAACTAATCTATATATACTACTACTACCCTTAACCGCATGTTCTTAAGGTCCTTGCTGTGTCCTCATGTCCTATCATCATCTCTGACATCATTGTGACGTCATTTCATCGTCATCCCTTCCGTTGGGCCTGTCTTAGTCATAGCCTCTTTGTCATCCGGCGCTTAGATCTCGGGCGCTTAGATAGGCGTTGGAACGATAGATCTTATCTAATCGTGACATTACCCCCCCCTAGGATCGTCGTCCCGACGATTTAACGTTCGTAGGCTTCGATTCCTGGTAACGGAATAAACTTGGCTGCTTCATCGAATCTGCCTGTTTCTGGGTCGTATAACCGTCGTTCCGGGTATGGCATCGTCTCTTGTTTCGGCTTGAAACGGTGGATGAGATAGTCCCAGTGTCCCTGTTTGAAGATAGGGACCGTCTGCTTCGTCGTCGAGTTTGCGGACTCCTCCGTTTTTGGTGGCATCAAGCCTCTTTTCCGTAATTCTGCGGCCAGCACCGTCTTTTCCTCCGTGGTCATCCCTTCCAGTTTGGACTCTACCGACAACTCTCGAACCGCGATCCCGTGCTCGACATTATATCTGTTCAAGAGCTTCTTCGCGTTCGACAAGTGTCTCGTCGGTTCCCAGGTCCGTTCTGAAAGTGGGAAATTCTTCCACTTTATGAGGTACTGGTATCCTCGTCCACGTTTTCTGTGGTTGAGAACTTCCTCCACTTCGTACTCCTCTTCTCCACCGACGATGTTCGGCGGAGGTCGTTCTTCTCTCCTTCCCACGGGGGGTTCCACGTATGGCGTAAGCAGTGCCTCGTTGAAGACCGGATGTGACTTGTCCGTCTCCGGCAACTTGAGCTTGTATGCCGATGCGCCAACCTTCTCCAGGATCTCATAAGGCCCCAGCCTTCTATCCTCCAGCTTCCCTGTCGGCCGATCTGTGGCTATGTTCTTTCCCTCTAGCCAAACCCGATCGCCAACCTTGAACTCCGGCGCATCCCGACGCTTAGCGTCGTAATATTTTTTCATGGTTTTCTGAGTTTTCTCCAGCGCTGCTGCTGCTTCCTCTCGAATCTTCTTCATTTTCTCTGCTAAGTCGTTTGCGGCTTCATTGCGCGACTCGACTGCATTTTCTATCCCCTTCCAGGGGTGCATTCCCGTGTTTATGAAAAACGGCGACATGCTCGTCGACGAGCTCGTCTTGTCGTTGTGTGTGAATTCTGCCAGCGACAGCCAGTCGGACCAGTCCGATTGTCGATAGTTAATGAAAACCCGGAGATATTTTTCAATCTCCTGGTTCATCCTCTCCGTCTGTCCATCCGTGATCGGGTGGAACACCGTGCTCGGGTTCATTTCGATACCCATAAGCCGGTTCAATTCCTTCATGAACCCCGACACGTATCTCGGATCCCGATCCGAGATAATCTTCCGCGGCACTCCGTGATATCTAATAACCCTGTCTCGGGTCAACCGAGCCGTCCCCTCACTGGTTTGCTCCATGCTTGTGGGCTCGCAGTGGATCATCTTCGAAAAGGTGTCGACCCACACCTGTATGGCGTCAAACCCGTTGCTGACTGGCAGCGGACCGATAAGGTCTATGGAAATGATCTGCCAAGGTCCCTCGGCAATCTGGTGCGGGTTCAGCTTTCCTTGTTGATAGCGATGAACCCTGGTTCTCTGGCATGCCTCGCAGGCCTTCAGGTATTTCCCGACCTGATTCCCTAGTCGCGGCCACCAATAGTTACGTTCTACCATTTCCTGCGTTCGGTTCTCTCCTGGATGGCCGAGCAAGGGGTTATCATGGTGTAGCCCAATGATTCTGTCTCGTAGTTCTTCGTCTCGTGGGACATATATTAAGTCATTGTAATAAATGACTTCTTCTTTCTTTTCCCACCCGGGGAGCTTCTTCGAGAGCGCCTGCTTGACACTCTGATCTATTCTTTTCTCCTTCTTGATCGCTTCCAGGATCTCCGTCTCTGGTCCGTCGAGCACAATTTCTTGCGCACGAAAGTGCTCCGGTTTCAGAAGAACGACGTCATCATTGTCGTTTTTTCCTTGGTCATGATCCGATCTCCGAGATAAGAGATCTGCCTTCTTGTTCAACGCTCCGGGCCGATGGTGAAGGGTGAAGTCGTATTCTGCTAACTCCAGTATCCATCGGGCCTGTCTCCTGTTCAGCTTCTGAGGCTTCTTGAAATATTCTAGATTCTGGTGGTCCGTCAGAATCTCGAACGTCTCTCGCGCTCCCATCAACATATGTCTGTACTCCTCCAAGGCGAGCATTATCGCGAGCATCTCTTTGTCATAGATCTCGTAATTCCTCTCGGTCTCGTTCAGTCCATGTGACATGAACGCTACAGGGCGCCATTCGCCCTCCTGCTCCTGTGACAGGATTGCTCCCGTCGCTCCATCCGACGCGTCTGCTTCTAACCGGAACTTGCCGTCGTCCGTGGGTAATGCTAATACCACGTCCTCGGCAATGCGGTCCTTCAGCTTCTGGAACGCGTCCTTCTGCTCCTGTTCCCATCGGAACCCTTCCTTCCCCGTCAACCGTGTGAGCGGCTTGGCGACCTCACTGTATCCCCGGACGAAGCGACGATAGAAGTTGGTGAACCCTAGGAACGCCTGTGTTTGTTTCAGGTTCTTTGGTTCTGGCCACTCCATCACACCCTTAATCTTAGCAGGGTCCATCCTCATCGAATTGTAGGAGATGATGACTCCTAGGAATTCGATCTCCGTGCGTTCGAACTCGCACTTCTCCGGTTTGAGGAACAGCTTGTTGTCCTGTAGTACTTTCAGGACTCGCTTCGTCAACGCACGATGTTCTTCCAGATTGTCCGAGAAGATTAGGATATCGTCCAGATAGACGACGACCTTTCCTTCGTTGATGAGATCTCTGAGCAGATCGTTCATCATGGTCTGGAATGTCGCGGGCGAATTGATAAGCCCGAAGAACATCACGAGCGGCTCGAACAGCCCTCGATTTGTGTGGAATGCCGCCTTCCACTCGTCTCCCTCCTTGATCCGTACATTGTTGTACCCCCATCGTACGTCTAGCTTCGTAAAGTACCGGGCACCTCGGAGCTTATTGACTAACTCCGAAATTAGCGGAAGCGGATAGCGGTTTTTAATCGTCATCTCATTGAGCTTCCGGTAATCTTGCACAGGCCGCAAGGTGCCGTCTTTCTTCTTTATGAAAAAGAACGCCGAAGCCATCGGCGATTTGCTGGGGCGGATCCTTCCGCTCTTCAAATTCTCCTCCAGGAACTCGTTTAGTTTCTCTTGCTCCGTCACCGAGAGCGGGTATATCTTGCAATCTACAGCCTTTGAATTTGGCTTGAGCTCGATCGCGTGATCCCATAGTCTCTTGATATCCCCGGGGTGGGGTCGTCTGTGCTACTGGTGTAGCGGTGTTCCTCTGGGCTGGTACCCAGAACATCCTGGCCTGTTGGGCCTTCCGGAGCGACTGTCGCTCCATGTTCCGGCTGACTATCATCAGCCTTCTTCTCAGCTCCCGGTAGGTCGTGGGGGCTTCCATCAGCCCGACGTTGAGCTGATTCCTCACCTCGTCCGAGACGAGGTTCTCCAGGGTCTCCACCATGAAGGTGTCATGAGCCCCTGTTCTGTCCGACAGGTCATAGCCTGCCTCCTCCGCATTCAACTCGAAAGCTTGAATGAAATCCACCAGGGCGGTCTTGCCCTGGCGGGTGGTGGTAAGGCGCATGTGCGCCGTCTGGGTGCCGTTTCCGTCGGCGAACGTCTCTGCTAATTCTTCCAGAAATTCTGGGAAGTTGCAGTTCTCCTCGAAGGCATTCTGTCTTCGAGCCTTCTTCTTCCAGTTCCGCGCCCAGTTGGACGCCGGACACCTGGCTCCGTCTTCTCGGCCCAGTAAGGACACTGTGAAGGCGATTTTCTTCTTCTCGGTGTTGAATTCCGAGACGTAGGCCCAGACGTAGTTGTCTAGGGCGTCGCACCAAGTTTCAAACTTGGATTTTTCGTTCCCGTCGAACATCGGCGGAGTCTTTGCGTAAGAGATCCGTGAGGATCCCGAACGCGGGGGTTGTTCTTCTCCGTTCCATCCCGGGACAGGGACTGGAACATATTTGACTCGGGGAGGGGCTTCCTCCTCCATGGGGTGTTCGGGGGTCTGGGGGCGCGACATCTCAATCGGCGCTGGTGATAGGGGTTTCGGTAGTGTCGGTGGGGACACAGCTGCGATTAGCTGCGTGGGTCGGGGCGCTAATACTGCACGGTGAGGAGGAGGTGGGCGACTGGTGTGGCGGGTTATCGACAATAATGCCGATGGAGGAAGGCTGGGTGGGAGTGGTCTGGTCGGGGGTGGAAGGGAAACGGCCGAGTGGAATAGCTCGGACTCGTCTTCTGAGTCGGATGGGACGCGGTAAGACGTCCTGGTAGGAATCACGGCTTTTAAAGCCGGGCGGAGTTTCGGTATGCCACTAGGGCAGGTGGTGAGGTCGAGGCGGTCTTTTGCTGACAGAACAGTCCGGGGTCTTCTACGACTCCCCCCGCGGCTGCGAGATAGCCCTCTCCGAGGATTAGGCTAGTGCTCCTTTGTCTGCTTTACGCGGGGACGGTCTCAACGTTTCCCGTAGCGTGTAGCGACGTCTGTTCAAGTGAACCGCGCACGATGGGCGCTGCAATTGTTTAACGTCGGTGTGGACGACGTGAATGGTGGTAGAGGGAATGGATCTTCAGGTAAGAGGCTGCCGCAACGGCAGAAAGGGTAAGAGGTAGAGTGGGTAGGTGGGGAGAAAGGGAAAGGAGGTCGAAAGTGGCGGTACGAGGGTATGAGGGGTAACCTTTTATTATGTCACAGTTAAGACCTGAGCGTCCACTCTCGGTATGAAGAGAGGGATTGGGTAGTGCTCGTGGTAGATCTCAAAAGATGATGGAATAAAAGGTTAACTACGACAGCGCAAAAGCTACTCTACTTATACTGTCTAGGGAACCGTGTGAACTAATCTATATATACTACTACTACCCTTAACCACATGTTCTTAAGGTCCTTGCTGTGTCCTCATGTCCTATTGTCATCTCTGACATCATCGTGACGTCATTTCATCGTCATCCCTTCCGTCAGGCCTGTCTTAGTCATAGCCTCTTTGTCATCCGGCGCTTAGATCTCGGGCGCTTAGATAGGCGTTGGAACGATAGATCTTATCTAATCGTGACACTGACGGCGACAGTTATAAAAGGACGGTCTTCCAAGCAATGACATACCACAATATCCGCACGTACACCGTAGTCGTCCCAGAGTATCCCCGGATCGAAGCAACGTATCAGCGCATCGGTCTTGGTCCGAGTACGAAGGCGAGCACCATCCTCATCGAGGCGATCTGGATGGGCTTCGCATCTGGAGACCGAAACTCCGTCAGTGTTCTGAGCTCCGAGGCGAGGGCACACATACTTTGGGCACCAATTCTGGACTATACCAGCGAGCCACACCTGCTCGGGATAGTCCGCGATGTATGGGCCCAGTCCATACACGACTCGGCGGAAGTGCCCATCGGGGCAGCGAACGACTTCCGGTGTCGTCATACCAGCCTTCAGAGGCTCAAATATGCAGGCGAGACTCGCGTGGTACATTTGGCGACAGAACTTTTGATAAGCTGGCTTGCTGCGATGTTTTTTGCTGGCTATTCGAGGCAGCTCGTCAATGAATAGAGCGAACTAATGGGAGGGTCCACTCACTCTTGGGAATGGCAAGGAATGCGACAGGGAGTACTCCGTTACCGTGGGCACGACGTGCGGAGCCAGTTAAGACACCCGGCGAGACGTAGACAGGATGATACTCTTGATGACCGGTAGCGACAGAGACAGTAGTCTTATCGCTCCCAGCCACCAGAGGGACGAAGGCGCATCCGTGATTTGCGGGGTCAGCTGTGATCATATCCTAGATGCACACAAAAAAATTACGGAAAATTCGAGAAGAGTACAGAGCAAATCACGTACTGCCTGCTTCCATGCCCAATCACCCGACATCAAGTTAGACCATACACGCTTGCCGCTGTGGTTAAACTGACGGTAAGGGATGAGGTCGACCTGATCCTTGAATGTAGAGGTCGCGAGTTGCTGATGGAGGACTTGCCGAACATCGCGCGTACAGAGCTCGTAACCTTGCGTCATCCACTTCGGCGGTGTCCCCGGGGGTAGAGGGCCACTGTAGTGGATTGTATATGTCTTCCATGGCACATCGCCATGCTGTATCTGGTCAATTGCAGCATACAGTTCGGCGGTACTTGCCCATGGTGCACAGCCCCCGAATTCCATCACCGACGCCGCCCAGATATCGAGTGCTTTGTCGATATTGCGCTCTGAGCTCTGCTGCTCCACAAAGTGGTACTGGGCGAAGTCAAACGCCGCGCGCGAGCTGAAGGGAGCCCAGGCGTGCACATCTTGCCCATCCGCGGGAGGAGGTGGTGGTGGAGGTGGAGCCGAATATGGTGGGAGGTAAGTACCATCAGCACGGCACGGAAGGGCTTGACAGGTAGATTAAAACATAGCCATTGAATGACGAGTGGGCCATACCATTGGCAAGCCAGTGCTTATCACGTCGGAAAGTGTTTTCGTCATCTTCCTCGGGAGCTGGAGTAAAGGCACGATGCTCAGATTTCCGATGGCGGGCATTTCCACGTGGAGTAGAGAATGTACGGAGACACTCGGGGCATGTATAGGATAGACCGTGCAGCATGGCAAGGTGTTGACTAGTGCGAAGTGGACTTGTGAAAATCTGCACAGTTTTGACGATACAAAGAATAACATACCACATCACGGCACAAGTGAAAAAAAAGTTCTCTATCCATGACACTGCCTCCGACTGCTACTATGCCTGCTCCACGCGGTCGAGGCCGCCCTCGCGGGGCCAAAGCCAAAGCCAGCAGCAGACCCACAAAGCGCAGCGCTTCCGGACTTGATGCCGACTCGGACTACGACGAAGCCGCTGAAAAGCCAGTACCCAAGAAACGGAAGTCGGGCACCGCCGCTCGTCCAGCTCCCCTGCCACTTCCACCACGAGCACCATCCCAGCGAGAGGGTAGAGGCATTAACCTTGGTTTGCTTGACGCTCCAAGGGCCAAGCGTACTCCCGCAGAGATGGCCGCCGAGAGGCTAATCCAAACCGAGATTCTGGACAACATAGAGCGGCAGCGGCGGTCAGCAATCGCGGAGCTGGCTGCCATCGATGCAGACCACGACGAGGCGACTGCAGAGGAGGAAATGAACGCTGTCTTCAGTGTCGCCGACCTTCCTGATGACGATATGGATGTCGACAAGGAACCTGCCAATGCTGAGGAGAAGGGAGTCCTGGAGTTCACTCAGGAAGATTTCGAGCGCATTGAAGACGAAGATGCCTACGAATCGGTCGGGGAATTCGAGAAGCCCAAGGTATATTTACATGAAGGAATTGGTGCCGCGCTAACGTTGACGCACAGCCGGCTCGTAAGAAAGCGGTCCCAGCTGCCAAGAAGCCCAAGAAAGCGAAGGTCGACAAAGGGGATACCCGCAGGGAAGTAGAGGCAGCCGCTAAGGTGCTCGCCGAGGAAAGGAAGGGCCAGGTGCAGGCGATGGTGGTCAAGAAGAAGGGGATTCAGAACAGGTGAATGCTGTCGACTCATCAAATCACGCCACAGAGACTAACTAACGTACACAATTGATGCTGCCGCCGCGAATCCGAAAGCAGGTATCTCCAAGCACTTCCTCGTCGCCTCGAAGCCTCCTACCTATGTCTCTCCTCCGACGAGCCCAAAACTGGGCGGTTTGTCTGACGGTGATGCTGCTGGGGGCCGTCCCGAGTTCAGGCCCTCTGCGGACGTAAAGCGCCCGAAGCGCATCAATGAGGTATGATATCCATCTAGTCTCGTGCTTTCGTTGACTGAATGTGTCCGTTCGTAGCTCATCTCTATCGGCAGCTCCGAACTCGATGAGACTCCGAGCAAAGGACCCACGAAGTCCGAGATCCCAGCCAGATTGAAGAAGCTCGGATTTAGAGCAACCCCCAAGGTCCGCATCCCTTCTTTGGACAAGATGCCTAGGCTCAGCCTCGGAGCGTCGACTCCACTGGCTGCCGTCAAGAGCGAGAGTTCTTTGGGTGCCTTTACACCCGATTCTGCGCAGGACATCAAGGGTTTACCGGCGTTCGTGGGTCCGACTTGGGACACACACTTCCTTCCAGGTCTGTACGATGCTGTGGATTGTTCCACTGATCCTATGTTGCTTGGAGCGAAGGGAAGCTCATCGGGATCGGCCGACGCTGCAGTAGCAGATGTCCAAAGGGTTCTTGACACTGTGTATCCTGATAACAGCTATACGGTTCAATGGGGGGATAAAATTTGTTCGCGGGTATGGCTTCCTCTTCCTGTCTTCTTATGTTCTCTCACCACTATGATCCCTCTAGGCTTGCAACAGGCTTCGGGATCGCCGATCGCGGATTGGGCGGACCGCCGTCTCGGCAACGGAAGCGGTGTTCCTGTCCAAGCAGCTAGGTACCGCTGCAGAGATCAAGGAGTATGCCAAGTACGCAGTGAGGCGTGATGGGCCGGGATTCTGGAAGGAACCTGCGCCCGAGATCATTGTAGGCAAGCCGATCGTTAGTCATTCCGTTCCTACTTAGATTGCATACTGACTAGGGTTTACTAGAAGCCGATGGGATATCTGGAGTCGCCGCTCATGATCGCTACACTCACGCCGTTCCTCAAAAATGTCAACGTTGTCATTCCTGACCAAGCTGCCGACGGATTGTTCACTGCAAGCGATCTCCCTCGTGGTCTCTTAGCAATGGCCGGCGGAGCTGTCAGTCCTTTTAATTTCTGCATGATCATCAAACTTACTTTAAAACAGGTCCACCGCGCGCTTTTATTGTATATTGCCACAGGTGTTGCACCTGTCTTGCCGGAGAAGCCCCCCAACTTCTCCGTCGAAACCTCAGGTACTCAAGTAGCCGCCATCATGAAAAACATTCAGCGCTTCACCTGGAGCCGATGGTCGAGCATCCTGACTGCTTGTGGCGCCAATTTAATTGCCTCCGACGGCACTCTTCCTAATGGAGTTTACGCTACTTATCAGGATGATGTGTACATGCCAAGCAGCCCTATCGCGTAAAATGTACGTCATCCCTGCGAGCCCATTTGAATACTGCTCACCCTGTTTTCCAGTCGCCTGCCCTGCTCTCAGCACCAAAAGCTGTCGCCTTTCTCTCGCCTGCACCCCGTTTATCAATTACTCGCCTCCGCTCTCAGCACCAAAAGCTAGCATATTTTTTGGGGGCCTATTTCCGACTGTTTTCAATTTGAGAGCAACCGTAAATACGCACTGGTTATTTTTTTACAAATATATTACTTCCGTGTTGTCGACTTGTCGAACTTTTCTGTCCGAGTTTTGGCTGGACTTGCGAAAATTAGGCCTCATCTTTCGTTGTTGCGAGCTTTGCGAGCTTTCAGACTTTTTTGGGCTTGTTTGAGCTTTTATGGGCTTGTACAAGCCCAAAAAAGCTCCACAAGTTTTTTGTCAAAACTCTGAAGTTGGCTCAACTGGCATCAAAGCATAGCATCAACGCCCGTGTGCCAGGCTACAACAAATGCAAAGCAATGGAAATGAAAGCAAGTTGTGCTTATACTGCAAGTATTGGCAAATTGCGCAAATTGCGCACATTGCGCAAATTGCGTTTTTTGCGTTTTTTGCGCTTGCACATGTTTGGCTCGGCTGGCATTTAACATGTGTAAACAACATTGCCACATCCAGGACCCGCAAGTAACTGGAGTATATAGGAAACCCGACACAGCGACACGGGGTGTCAAACATCAGAAAACCCGACACACCTGACAATTCCCGCACGTAGATCGGCAAACCCGACACATTTTCCCTCATGGGACACGCTTCTCAGCAAAACCGACACATTGTTCAGAAAACCCAACACAATGTTGAGCAGTGTCCATCAAAATAATCTCTCTTGCTTTGTGAAAAGCGAAGCCATGTGGAGTGGTCACTTCCCATAAGTGGGGATGGTTGATTAGCTCGTGGTTACCTGGATGTTCACAGAATTTCAAGCATCATCAGAAGGTCGCGGGTTCGATTCCTGCGCCAGCCTTTCTTTTCCCACTGTAACAGGATTCAATATTTGTGATTCTTTTGCGTCCTAACCCCACGTGGTTGCTGCGAGAAACAGTTGCGTTGGCCCTTGCTCTGCTCAAGGGTGTGTGACCGAAATTGTGTCCGACCAGCAAGGACATGATGCATGATGATTTTCCTTTAGGACGTGCGGTCCTTGAGGAAAAAAGCAACCAGATTGCGGTGAAGAAGATGGAAAACAGCCACATTCCCGAGCGAGCAGCCACTTGTTAAAAGCAGCCACATTCTTGTCAAAGCAGCCACATTCTTGTTAAAGCAGCCACATTCTTGTTAAAGCAGCCACATTCTTGTTAAAGCAGTCACATTCTCGTTAAAAAGCAGCCAGATCAGGGAAAGGAGAGGGTGAAGACAGTAAAAGACGCCGAAAACGGGGTTCAGCGAGGAAAGGAGGAAAGGGGAAGCAGCCAGATTCTGGTGCCGGGGCTTAGGGAAAATGGAATGTGGGGCCACATTCCAGGATCAGATAGATAGGAATATTTTCAATGTTTTCACAATACATTTCCCAACTGTTTATCTGGCAGAGACACCAAGAAGGAGCATCGTTCAAATGACATGGAGCACCAATGCAGGTACTTATTCCATGATTTTTAGCATAGAAAATAGTCACCACTGGTCTCCAATGTTGCTCTACGAATTTTCTATTTGCTTTCCAATGCATTTTACGGTGTTTATTGCTGATTGTCAAATTCCATGGAGCAACAATGCAGATGCCCTCTGATTTGCGACACGGTCCACTTTCAAAAATCCGCCTTCGCGATACTCTCTCGGATTGAATTTCGTCCGTGAATATCGTGTCCGTACTTTCCCTGTGTCTCAAACTTAAAATACTTATTCAATGTCATTCCCAGTGACGGGACCATACATGCTCTTTTCTCCCGTTGAAGCAGCGTGTCTAAAGATCTACCAAATCTTCCGTGACCACCATGACCGTTCCCTCGCCCAGCTCCTTCACAGCAGCGCCGTTGGGGACGAGGTCAGGACGGTAAATGCCCTGAGTAGCAGCAAGGCGAGCAAATCGCGATTCGGGATTGGCGAGCAACACAGCAGGGGCATCGAATTCGGCGATGGTGCCGTTTTCCAGGACGAGGATCTGGGTGAATAGTATACGTAAGTGATGCACAGTGGATAACTGCCAGGGCACGAACCTTGTCGTAGTTGACTATCGTCGCTGGGAAATAGATGGTGGTTACTCATAGATGTAGTATGACCTCCAGAAGACACATACATATGCGATGTGCGATAGCCAGGACGGTGAGGCCTTGCATCTGGGTATCGACTACATGGCAGATTTTTTCATTGGTGATGTGGTCCATACTGCGTTTGAAGATATTTTTAGGGTTTGCTCCAGATGAAAGAAAAACGAAGTGTACTCGCCTTGAGGTGGACTCATCGAGGACGATGATTTTCTTCTTGCCGAGCAAAGCCCGGGCGAGACAGAGCAGCTGTCGTTGCCCCTTTGAGAAACTTTCCTCGTCGACAAAGAGATGATCAAGCTTGTCATCCTGTACGGCGTCTCGTCAGCCAGGGTCAAGATGGGCGACTCGGAGGAATTGAATACCAAGGCAGACACGGCGTCATACATCTCGACGAGTTTGAGTGTTTCCCAAATCTCAGAATCGGTGCTCTCATTCCTAACGTCGAGATTCTCGCGGATCGATCCATGCCACAGGAATGGGTCCTGAGTGACGATACTAGACAAGAAAGTCGAACCCAAGCCTGTCAGCTTCCAGGATTATGGACACACCCCATAGATTCGCGAAGCTGGTTCAGGGGGATGGTCGCAATATCAACACCGTCAATGGCGATTTTTCCGGTGACGAGATGCTGGTCAATGCCCCGAAATAGAGCAAGTACAGTTGATGATTTCCCAGAGGCAGTCCTGCAAACGGGTCTCAAATCAGCAAACGTCGCTTATCCTCAATTCAGAGACGGGTATCTACCGGCCGCAGATACCAATTTTGAGCCCGCCTTGCAGATCGAACGAGAGGTTTTTGAGCGCAAGTGGGAGGTCGCCGCTGGTCGACATATTAGACTATGCATGAGTGAGATGGGGGTAACTATACCGATATTTCATCGAAAAATCTGAGAAGGTTAAGCTCCCAACGGACGGCCAAGTCGAGGGGTCGTTCATCGGCATCTCATTTGAGACAGCCTTCTCCTCTGGGGGCAACTCCGCGAACTCTTGAATCCGGTCAATAGCTACACTACCATTCTCCACTACGGCGAGAGATTCAAGCACGTTATGTAAGATGGGTCCCAGGGACACTAGTCTGAGAGACAAATTGGATCAACGTGAATGGACTAGTTCAACCCACCTCGAGAGAGCGATGCCCAAGAATGTCGCAGAGGTAGAATCTCTGAGCCATACAGTGAGGACTGCAACGCTGCAGGCAAGGATCGTTTGGAACCACAACAAGAACACACGTAGGAACAGTTGGCCTGTGACGCGGTGATGGAGGACTCCTTGGGATTCGTTGACAAAAGCGGCGTTCTGCGCTCGGAATAAGGCCTGTGCGCTATACGCCCTCACGGTGATAACTCCAGAAACTGTGGTCCCGAATAGCGTGTACAGCTGATAGCCATGTCAGAAAAATCTCATGCACCTGATTCAAGGAGACAAACCGGAGATTTGGATCCGAGTTCGAGTCTTCGGAGTTGCTGAAAATCGTATGAGCCCTTTCAGCTGAGCCCGAGAGAGGTACTGCACATACCTTGCTGGTTGCGAGATAAAATCTCAAAAAGTATGCACCGCCGACGGCCAGCACGGGAAGAACGAACGCCAGCAATGGTGTTGCCATTGCAATGAATACGAAGGTGCCCGTCATACCCAAGATACTCGTGCAATAATTGATGAAAGCAAAAGGGAAATCCCGGTCAGCAGCATACATGTCTTGCGAGAATCTTGAACGTATATCAACATCAGGGCAGAAGTATGGGGGGATAGAGCATACCGATTCAAGATATTCCCAACAGGAGTTTTGGTGATCCAGGAAATCGGAGACCGCATCACACCCGCAAGTTGGGCCTAGGTTCTCGGCGTTCAGCAGTAATTCGGAAAGAGAGATAAAACTGAACGAACACCGTGAACGTGCGGTGCAGTAAAGGAGGAGAGGGTGTATGAAAAGTAAGTCATTGTCAGCGCCATAGACACGAGGCTGCCAATCGAGGGTCATTCAACATCAACAGCGGATAGCAAAACAGAAGACATACGTGCTCGCGACAATAGCTCCATATCCGGCTACCCAGAGACCAAGATGATCGCCCGAGGATGCAAGCACTAATCTGGTCAATAATAGCGCTTGCATAGAGAAACCACATACTAGACAAGTAGACCATTGCGAAAATCTGGGTCCCGCTCCAAATTGTGATGAGCAATAACAGTCCGCAAGCCCGAAGGACGCCCGTGCATTTCATGTAGAATGCGTAAGCACTCCGTCGGGAAGCCTGCTCTCTAGTCCAATTCAACTCCTCATCCTTCTCCTCGTCCACGACCGTGGGCGCCGTCGCAGCTTCCTTGGCCACTACCTGGGCGTTTTTGGCGGCGAGCTCTCCTGCGGAAGTCAACGCGAACGTCGCACCGGCGTCGCGCACTTGCTCAAAGGAGCCAAAATGTGTGATCTCCCTATGTCCATGACGATCACCTTGTCGGCGCTGGGGAGATGGTGGACTCCGTGCGTAACAAGCACCGTGGTCTGGGCACGCCCGTAAGGTGGGAACATGCGCGCGATCGTGGCTACTGACCTTTCCCTGAAGCATTCCCTCCGAACCAAACAACGATTCAAATACTTCTGACGAGGTGAGCGTCTCGCATCGAGTACGATGTACCTGATATTCTTACCGTGTGCCTCGGTCTCGCCATCCAGAGCGCTGAACACGTCGTCCAATAGAACAAGATCTGCTCGCGCATAAACAGCTCGCGCAATTGCCTGTGAAGAAATGAGTGCCGTCGAGTGGTCACATCAGCTTCAACTGGACCCACCAATCTTTGGCGTTGTCCGCCCGAAAGCGTGGTTCCTGGTAAAGTTACTGAATCAACGTCCGACGTGTTGTGTCCGTACCTTTGTCCCCTAGCTTCGTCATGTCTCGGCGAGGCAGCGCCTCGATGTCTTGACGGAGGCCACAGGCGTGGATTACCTGGTCGTAGAGAGCTTCGTTGTATGGGTTATCAAGGAGAATATCTAAGGGGATTTTGAGCAGATCTAGGGTAAGAAAAACACGGGGTGACTCAACTGGCTCGCAGAGTCCCCGGGTAGATAAAAGGTGTTTGGCTGGCAAGCGCGATCTTGCGTACAACTAAGACGGGAGCGACAGCAGACAGTGTGATACCAGCATACCTTGCGTGCCTTGACCGTCAGCGTCCCTGCCAGCAACGTCGTCTCCCCGAGTATGGACATGAGCAGACTGGATTTGCCCTACGCAGCATCAGCGTGGTGAACAGAATCAAATGCACAATCGTGTGTTTGAGCTTACGCTGGCGACCGATCCGACGACCACATGCAGCGCGCCGGGCGCGAGTGCGAGTGTGATGTCTTGCAGGACATGCACCTTGTCGTCCCACGTAAACGTGCATCCCCGTAAGGATACTTCCACGCTGGATCTTTTCGCGCCGCCGTCAGTGACATCGATCAGGTTGCCGCTGTCCAACGCGGAGTCGCGCGCGGTCTCGGCTTTCTCGGGTAGCTGCAGAAAGCCCTGGATGCGCACGAGGGAGGCGTAGGCGGCAAACAGCTGCGGCATGTACTGTAGATGGCGGGAATCATGAATTACTCGACTTCACGGTGGTAGAATCAACGGCGAAACGCACCTGGCCGATCATGCTTAATGGGCCTAAGAATCCAAATATGAGCCAAACGCGCGTAGATATAACTAGCGGACGCACCACTGAGTAGATTGACGATAGTGAACAGCCTTCAGGCGCGTCAGGCAACACGAGAGAGATTTAAAATGTACCTTCACTCACGTAAAAATTTGGCTGACGTCCAGCGGCGCAAGGTCACCCCACCCGCGCGCGAGCATAAACGCGTACGCCGCGAGGGTGACGAAGAATGACGCAGTGCCCCCGGTGCTGGCAATTGTGCGCGACAGGGACATGAGGAGGTACAGGAAGCGCCCGAACGCCTCCGTCTCGAGCTTGCGCAGCGCATTTATTTTGCTCTCCAGTGCGACCTCGTAGGCGCCCAGCTTGATTGGGAGGAGCTGGCCAAGGACGGACGTCTAGGATGCGATCAGTGAGGCTCCGCTGAAGAAACGATGCCAACTTGCAAGAAGTCTGATTCGGGCGTCGGTGGCCGTGAGCCACGCGTTTTGGTCGGCGGCGACGAAGCGGCTAATCTTGCCTACCAACAGGATAAGTGGGGTCAATATTAGGAGGACAGTGGAAAACATACTTGTGGTGCTAATCAGGGCAACGATAACGAGGAGCGGTGCAAACATGACATAGCCGGCCTTGAACCACAGCATGGTGCAGGCGATGAGGATAGTCACCACGTTTGCCCAGAAATCTTGCAGCAGCTGGAAGCCCGAGGTGATCTTCTCGACGTCCACGACATGTACGTCGTTGCGGCGCCCTAAATCGGACATGAGTTCGGCCAGCTGCTGCCACACGAAAGCGAAAGTGGATACGGACCTGCCCTAGCTCGCGCGCTGCCTTGTACCTCAGGCGCAGCGTTTTCGCATACAGCGAGCCGGTGAGGGCCGAGCGGTAAAGGACGATGAAGGCGTTGACCTTTCGGCGGTTGAAAGGCGCTGCATTGGGACGCAACATATCGTGCTCACCTGTTCGTAGTAGACGTAGGTCGCTATCGCCAACGAGACTGGGCATCATCATCAGGCCCAGAGCGAAGATCACAAGAGGTGGGACACAGATACCATAAACAACAAAGTACGCCACGACTAGCGTAGCCCCGCGTTCCTTGGGGATGGACTTGTCCGACACGTACAAGATCATTTGTTCGACGAGGGTGACTTGGGCTTCAGAAGAATACAGGTTAGCATAGACGTCCTCCGCATGAACTCTGAGAAACCCACCGAACGTTCCAGCGAGGACCACCAGGCGCGGAAGGACGGGACTGAAGAAGTGCCCACGGAACGCCCGGAATGTGCTCTATAGCTGGGTGAGACACCGCAAGATACGAGGCTTATTAATCTCACCTTGACCAGGTATCGGTCGCTGTTCTTGTCCTCGACCGCGAGTGCAGCAAGAAGCTTCTCCGTCGCAGGGTCTGACCTGAGGTAAAGCGGAATATCACATAGGTCGGAAAGGGTGATGCGGCGGCGCGATCCGGTGAAGAGAAGCGGAATGAGGTGGAGGAAGAAAGGTTTGACGAGGACGGAGAGCGTCGATTCGTATGCGGGGGGCTGGAATACGTCAGACACGCGCACCAAGAGGCGATAAGGATGCGTACGGGATCCATTGGTATCAGCAGGCTGCGCTTGCTCTTGCTCTCGAAGAAAATGAGCGCGACAAGGGACACAGTTGCCGCACCGGTGGCGTACAGATACAGCTGGGGAGCCTGGATCTCCTGGAGACCCCGAAGCGTATACCCGTAGAACGCGGTTCCACATATAGCGTAAAGGGAAGTGACAGTGCTGGGCCCGATAGAATGATAATGCTCGGATACTGAGACCACAGCAAAGGCAATCTGTAACAGCATGAGCTTCATAGTTGTGCATGAAACATATATACGACTTACCGCCGTCGCAGCTCCTGCGCTCAACAAAATCCACTCAGACCTATCGTGAACGAGCATAGCGGTAGCTCCAGCTATATAGACGACCCCGAAGAAGATTTTGAAAGCTACAAGGATGTCCGCTTGTCTCGGAAGGCATTTTGGGGCATTCCAATTGACCACAATCCGCGATAAGAGTGCGGTGAACGCTACAAGGAAAATGCCAGTGAACAGTTTTGACTGCTGCAGGAATTCAGGCCCATCGGCTACTGCTGTCGACGCGATTGCATGTGCTGAGTACGGTGACGTGTAGTAACCCGTCTGTTCATTGTAGGAATGGACTGTTAGCCACGAAGCTTGAGAATAAAGTTGCATGTCCGATGAAGAGCGATGTTCAAGGACCGAACCGAGAAGGGTGCAGGTCAGGGAGAAAGCTAGAGTCGACGCGGAAGAAGATCAGTAGATTGGTTTCCACGGCGGGCAGTTTCGGCCGCTCGGTCCGCGTCCGAGGAAATTCCGCTGCAACGGTGTAGCCCGGGTGGGCGAGTGAGGCCGAACGGGGTGGCTGGAGGAATGTTAGGCTCGTTCCCATTTGTTATATATGGCAGTCGCTCGCTGCGCATGCAGGTAGAAACCGCGATCTACGCGGTCGTAATGATCGGAGGCAGATTTTTTTTTTTTTTGATGAAGTTTGACAGGGAGCACTGCCCGTATCAAAAATGTCACAATCCGACCGGTCCGGTCTGCCCGTGAACGCTGCCGTATAGAGCCGTGTCATACTGCGTTTTCTGCAAAATATCCACCTAGTTATGGAAAGCCAGAGCACCACGCTTTGAAACAAATGATGGTGATGATTGCCATCAATGGCCGGCCGCGTGCCGAGGCAGTGATTAAGGTGAAATTGCGGATTCTAACAGAATGTTATCCCTGCTGTAGCGCATTGAAGACATTGGATATGGACAATACACCCCCCAAACCTATCCTTCAGTAAAGTCAAGCAAATCATTCGGTTTTAGCCGTGATTTGGCACCTTTGACTGTGTTTTCATCTCTTTCAAATGGCATTGAGGCGTCCCATATGCTTCTAATAAGCTTTTAGAGACCCCGCGCCATATATGAAGCACTCCCCAGTTGCTGATGGAGTTTTTCCGTCTATAGTTCCCACCAAGAACCAGGTGGGATGTTGAATCACAATCCAGACAAATCCCGCACCGGGAACTTCGATTTGCTTCCTCGAAAATACCCAGGACTTGCGTGGAGGGAGCTATAGAACACCCAAAGATAGTTTGTAAGCATATTAAAGGAGCTAGACTGTCGGAAAAGCCGTCTAACTGGTCTATTCAACCTATTGGCAACAAAGGACTGGACAGTGTAAAAGGCGGTATCCTTGGCTTGCTCATGTATCATTGGTAGTACACGGTAGCCATGAATAAATTTAAAAGATCAAAATTGAGGACACCCGAGTTTAGTGCTCGCATTGCGTTGAGTCAAATATGACGAGCCACTTCGGGTATCTCGGTCATCTTGACCCCATCAATGTAGGCGGCATTTTCAACATCTATAATGTCTCTCACAGATCCACGCATGGATGCAAAGGTAGGAGAAGGTTCTAACGACAGCAGATCACCTCTGCCTCCGTTCTTGGTTGCTGGTTGGACAACTTGGAATAATGGGGTGCATTATACTTTTTCTTCTCTCTTGACAGGTGTTAAATGAGGTTTAAATTCGTTTCAAGTAACTACAATACATAGCCTTTGACTCAGATTCCGCTAAAAAGCAGAATTCATCCCATTGAAGTCCATTTCAACTTGCTTACTGCCTTAGGTAATTGGCGGCCATCACCCGGCACTTCCGGCACTTCCGCCAATCATTTGTTTCAAAGTGTGGTGCTCTGGCTTTCCATACCTAGTGGTATCCGCAGTGATTGTTGGAGATTAGCAATTCAGCACAAGCCCGAGGCCGAGCCCGAGAAGGCTGACTGATATAGAATGCGATGGAATCTGCCGGAACATGCCGGAATAATTGGATTCTAGTATAAATACAGTAGCTACAGTAGAGCTCATGAGCTTGTAACCAATGGCCTAACAGCCACGGGTGATATCTCACTTGGTTCACAAGATAAAACCAACAGTGATAGCCCTTGTATCGCAAGCTATCTTGCATAATGATATCTTAGGAATCACCTAAAGGAAACCAAGGAAAAAGGATATATTTCCAATGCTATCCGCCTGGTAGATAGCGTGGAAATCACAAAGTATCTGTGCCACGGATAACCCAGGCATCTCCCACCGGATATCGTACTGGAAAGGATCAATTTCACAGGGTGTCTGCTGGTGATATGTTGAATATCTTCGGCCCTCAAGTAGAGGATATCTCTGCTTTCATCCGATATCCTCTGGATGACATTTGGAGCATCTGCAGCTATCCACATTGTAGATAGTTTTGGTTGGACGCGGCCGACAATCAATACCTGCGAATCAATTTGTTGGTGGGGCTCTCGCAATGCAGGTCACGAAGAAGAATAATAACAATTGTTTGACGTAAATAATTTCTACAGTTCTGCGCTTACCGCTCAACGCGAAAGTATACACCAAGTCCTTCCTCGCACCCAGCGCAACAGGTCCCGGGCAGCGTAGTGTTTTCGGAAGTGGTCTTCTCGTCGAATTTTGCGGCATTATTCTGCGACTTTGGATTCAACAGGTCTCCCGGCCTTTTAAGGGCGTCAGTGTTACGAAATATAAAGAACACAGTAGCGCTAGCCAAACTGACCGTTCGGTCACCACAACATGAGACTCGAAATCCTGTCCTGGTTTCTTCATTACATTGAACACAGCATCACTCACCCACAAAATACCTTCGCCATATGCATAGGGCAGATTCAGCGACGAGATTGAGATAAGACTATGGGTCCAGTACAGCAGATTAGATTGGAACAAATTGGATCATACCACCGCCGCCGCCCGTCGCTCTGCCTTTCAATTATTCCAGAAACTGGCCCAAGGACCCGAAACATGGAGAAATAATTTAGCAAGGAAACAGCCAAGAAACATGACTATCAGACAGACCTTGTGCAAACCTTGTTCAAAGTTTCAGATACTGAAAGATTTGTTACGCTTATATGACGGATGGCGTGCTACATTCCCAGACACGCGAGATTATACATGTACCCAACACTGAACAGACAGGGTGACTAACGAAGATACAGCTCACACTCACGCATAGACCAAGTCTGTGGTTAATAATAAATTCAAAAGATACAGGGGTTGGGACATCAAGGACTGCCCCGTCAAAAGCGACCATAGACTTGTCATCACCCAACTAAGATGTACGCCAGACGAGAAACCGGGTAATGGAAGGTGGAGTATGGCTCTGTACCTCCTAAACCCACCAAATTCATGAAACGAGTCCAGGCTCTAGGGAAACGGCTGGTTCAAGATGTTGAAGACCTACAAGGCTCAGAACACAACCCAATGAGAATATACAAACACTGTGGGCAAAATTCAAGACTGATATAACGGATCACGGCAAATACTCAGACTGTATTATATTGTTCACGCTTCATCACGAATGAGACTACCCAGCAAATTCGAACCTGGAAAACTCAGTTAAGTATTGTGTTACACAATGACGAGATGCCCCCGGAAGATAGATCTGTGGCTGCATACCTCCTTGAGGAAAAATCACTGACCACGTGATAGAGGAAGCCGAAAAGAAGAGATCACTGTCCGAAGCACGGTATGCGTCGAAAGTGAGACGTTACGAACCACCTCCTGCAGCTGGACCCAGTCTGCCAAAGGATACCACCCAAAAGATTAGACGATCCCCGTCGTGGGTGCGGTGTCGGAAGCGAAGTCGTCATCTCCACAACAAGGTATTATTATTTGCGGGATTTGAAGCAGGGATACTTCAGGTGCGCAACTTGACTCCGTAGGCCTCGTCACGGCTTAGATGACATGTCAGGACGCCAGAGATGGTGGATGCGGTGGTTATTTTCACGATTAACAATGGGCTCCTCAGTTGTCAGTTTCTTCTCCTCGAGCGTCGACTCGAATTCACTGCACGCGTATTGACGATGCTGCTCCTAAGTGCACTCATTCTAGGATTAATGGGCTGCGTACGTCGTTTGATCTCTACACATTGCACTATCTCAATTCCAAATTGTTGCTGGGTGCGGAATCAACATTTTTTGAATCCCATTTCTCAGCATATTTGCGTGTGCTCCGAGAAACAATAAACCCCAATTCCAAGTTCACATTCTATAAAAACCGAGTCGAAATGAGAAATGCGTGCAAAAAACCATTTTAGTTGTCGGGAGGCCCGAGCGGCAGCAGCGGCTGGTCGCACGGAGGTCCCGACACAGCCGCAGAGACAATACTTGACAAGAGATCCACATTCTGCTTGAAAATCCCTGTGGTGTTCGCAAGACCGCCGGGCATGTTCGCGAAGAGATCGTAGTAGAATCCACATCCCTGATACACGATACACGATTCAGCAACTGGGCCGGAAAAAGGCAAGGTTGAGGCTTACCGGGTTGGCGTCGAACGGAGCGGGCGGCGGCGTATCAGGGACAAAATTTCCCTGCGCGTCGTTGTGCCCGGCGAAAATGGGAATCGCGGCACCCAATTGGTTGCTGGTGTTTGAGAGGATCTCGGACGTCACCGGGGCTGCCGCACGGTGCCAGTTTTGGGGGAAGCTTTGGTTGCGCAAGAACGAGCCGATAGTAGAGATTGATGCTTGTTTCGTCGTGCCTGTGACCGTTTCAGTCTGGAATCGCAGAATAATGCGTGATCATTTTCACCATTTGCAAAAATACTGGAAGAAGAGCGTTAAGCTGCAGACTATTTCAATGTGCAAATAATTTACTCGAGGAAGAAGGAGATCTCAGTGAATGAGGCAGCGAAGCGCGTGGGAGTGAAGTGAAACTGGCAATATCATCAATATGTGGAGAACGGTGAATTAATGGCGGAGGAACTCACTTCTGGGTCCGCCGCTTGGCTCATCTGTATATTGTGTTGCTTGATCGCAATAATCGTCGGAACATTGAAGACTGTGTTGTTGCCGTCCGGTCCGTTGTCACCAAACTTTCCGAGATACAGCAGGTCCTGAGAAAACAAAGTCAACCGCGATAGAAGAACGTTGAAAATTCACGCACGAGATCGTAGAGGATGTCCTGGAAATCGCGGTTGTCGCCGATGTGCACGTCGGCGCGCGTGATTGAGGCATCGCCTTAGTGCGGAAAAAAGAAAAGTGGGTGTAAGACCCCAGGGGAGACAATGACGAGGTTAAGAGCTTACCTTCAAAGCCTCCGTGCTTTGCCAACCCGCCGGTTACGTTACTACCAATGTTTCCTGGAAGCGGCGGAACGAGTGGTGACACGCCGCCGATCGATATTTTGTTCACGAAAGGATTCCCGCGCAGCAACTGAAATTGTGAGCAAAATACGCGCACTGACCACGAGCCATTACCATATTCGCGGCAACGAGGAACGCGCCAAAGTTGATCTCCAAATTGTAAGCCTAGAGGCGAAGGTATTTATGTTTGAGCGAGGGAAATATTGGAAGTGTGCGTACCTCCACCATGGCGAGCGTGATTTCCTCGAAGGTCGCGATGCCGCTGTATATTTCTTAGCATCACCATCAGATGGGCGCACGATTGCGCCTACTTTCTCGGGATGTAACCATGGTTGGCAAGCGTGTTCATGCCAGCTGAAATCGGGGTTAGGCAGCCAGCATTACAAGACATATTTGTGAGGCGCACGACAGGCTGAAAGGCATTAGCTTGGTTTCACTATGACGAAGCAGAAGAGCAACTCACGACCACGCTGGTCATTAGGTCCCGGTGCGATGAAGGGGTGCGCGGCATCGGGAATTTGTTTCAGTCCAGTATCCGTGGGCTGGGTCGGGAAAGTAATCAAGGTGGCGGTTTGGCCGTCGCGCACTTCCTTGCTGGTCGGAGTGCTCGCAGCGGTCGAAAAAGCAACATGCAAAAGCACGCAAAGCAGATGGAAGGATCGCATGGTTGGGTGAGCTTGTAGAGCTGCCTGTGTCCGTCGCACCTTTTATACTGGAACGTGAAATACGCACGCGCTACAAGGACCGCAGCGAGCTTCTTTGACGCTGTCGCATACTTCCTTGGGATTAGTGGGTGATTAACCGTTCTTTAAGGAAATGGTAGCAAAGCTGTGTGATTGCTCCATGAGTGGTATCCCATCGCCCTTCCTCTTCCCTTCTCCGTTCCGTTCCCCAACTGATGTCACTACTGTACTTAACTGTATTTCAATGCAAGCCAACAACTTTGTTGTTTCAAATCTGCCGGAGCGAAGCGAGGGCGCATTTTGTACGCATCGGCAAAATGCGCAATTTCTGATCAAAAGCAGACGCGTTTGGGACTTCAAGTTGACAATAGATTCGTCATAGGCTCGGCGGCGGCCAGAATTGACACAAGCGCAGCGGGGTTGAGGACACAGGGCAGACTTCGCAGCAACCTCGGGGTATGAATCAATAGAAAGCTGTTGAATCTGACGTGAATGAGCTGACGCAGCTTCCGAGCTTCTGCGCCTCCGTCTCTTCCATCTACCCGTCAACGTTCGTAACCTCAGAAATTGCTCGCGGACTACTAAAAAGGCTGACAACTAATCAAATGCATCATATAAATGGGCGTCGTGGCTCACTGACAAGAAATATCTACTGTTTCTGGAGCGCGCTGGAACGTGAATGGCATCGCTAGCCTCGGCGGCGACTATTACCTGAACCTCCTCCTTGCGGCAACTTTTTCACTGCCTCGGACTGAATCCCGGATAGAATCCGAAAGTTCGCGGGCTCGCAGCAAGCACTGGGAACGCGGCGAGTCGGAAATCACTGTACTTGGCCGAAACGTCACCTCGCCGGGGTTAGCCAAGCTACGGCCGGCTAGCCGACGCTAACTGATCTCGCCACAGCTCGCCGGAGCTGGCAACAGCTAGCGAGGCTATACAAGACGCGGCACATTCGGCAAAATTAAACAGCGACACACCGGGCGGCTCACAGCCGTCTTTGGTTTGTGAAAGAGCCGCCTTTATCTCAAAGGCGGCCCTTGCTGTTTGGGGACGACGCGCCACGGGCTGATGCGGCCGGCGATGGTGTGGCGGCTGTGGATCTTCCTTTTCCCTCCTACCACCATCGCGGCCCACCCAATTCCCCACCCCACGCTCAACAGCGCGACAATGCCGACACGATTTCGGGCACTGATGTTGGCGATTAAAAGATCTAGATTCATGACTACGTGAAAAATATGCGTCGCAATCTACATAAGCACTTGTGCCAGTGATCGACCTTTTCGGACAAAGCAAAAAAGAGAGACAAAAGAAACTGAGGAATTTTCGGCGCGTGCAGGACAACGTCCCAGCCAAAGGGGACGGTGATCCGTACCAAAAGCAGTAATACTTAGCCCTCCATCAAAACTCATGACGAGCAAAAACTTTTGACCAGTGTCAAGGTTTTTGGAAACAGCTGTAAAATGGTACCGATCCAGAACACCCGTGTTCTATTCAATTCCATACCAGAAAGTGCCATGTGCTCTATACCACATCAGGAAAAGTGAATACTCTGTATTCAACCGGGATTTGGTGTAGCTCCATGTGGTCCATGTTGCGCCACAATAAGTTCTGTAGCCCACTGCAGCTGTCTGTAGCCAGTACTGCGAATACATATGCTACATGATTGACCATACACGCTGCTAATTTCACCTCACACATTGAATCACAGAGTGAAACATACTGAACGGAGGTTCCGAGTCGTGGGTTTCAATACCACTTGAAGTTTTAAATCGGTAGCTCCTCCCGGTACGTCTAATAAAAAATTCCAAGGACTTGTGGGACATAACAAGTAGGCTTGAGTAGTATTCGGGTCTTTGAACCACCAGAACTCCTACAGAACTCCAAGTGCCCCGGGCCTCGCAGATCTCCGACTCGGAGTCCCCACACAGGACGCCCTCAAGTTGCCTGTCATGGTGGCGAATGTCGTACTTCAAAAAGACACAATTTACATTTCTGTGATGCAAATGAACTGTTATGAACACCTATCGAACGTAAGTACTATCGTGACTCGAATTGAAACAGTTGAAAAGACGCCCAAAAAGTTGAAGTCCGTTTGAAACTCCGCCGACACGTGCACAATTGCGTGATTGTTTTGATCACCAAACAAAGATGATTGGTCGTTTCTCTTCCTTTCCCTCCACCACCGCTGCGTCGTTCTAGCCTTTACCCACTTCTCCCGCACCCACCTGCTCTTCTTTCATTATTTCTCAGCTACATGGAGCCAGCTTGCCTTCAAGATGTCTCCCCGTCTTGCCGTTCAGTCAATCCTATGGCAGTCTATGGCGGCGCACCTTCCTCTCCGTATCCGTCCTCAGCCAGCATGCAAACCTGGCGGAATCCCTCAACATGCAACTCTTACCCCTGCAAGACTGCCTGTCCGGATCTGCCATGTCAATAACCCCCATCATCAACACGCAAGTCCTGTACATTGTGTCGTGGCAAGCTCTTGGCCCGCAAACTCAAGCCTGGTCGTTTTCTCTCTCGCCCCCCTCTTTACAGAACCTCCCCTTCCCCACCCGCTCTCCATCCTCTCCAACCCCCGCGCATCGTTCTGCTTCTCGCCGCTTGCGGCCTCTTATCACTGACTTTCCTTTAGGCACTGATCGGATCCGGAACTCCCTCTCCAGCTCGAATCATGGTACGTGCTTTGAATCAATCTGCATACCTTGTCGCTAATCTGCTACGTAGGTATCTGGGAGATGGTCTAGCTTGGACGTTATCGTCCTCAGCGACGACGATACCCCGCGGCGGGCTCACGGATCGCTCGACATGTGAGCGACGACGATGAGTAAGTGCATAGTATACTACATCCCTTCACGACAGTGGCTTACAGACCCTCAGCAGCGATGACGGCTCGACCTCCAGGCAAGCTGCCGCCTTAATCTCCCCAGCTCTCGATCCGAGACTCACACCGCATCCTCCTCCAGGGACGATCTCGACAACGGAGCGCCAGACGTAAAAGTGGTGGCCAGGCCCGTAGTTGTTCATTCCGAGTCATTCAGTAGTACCCGTGCAATATATTTATTACAACCTGCCATTCAGTTGTGAACAACATGGGCTATGTGGACTACAGGGTGATACAGAGCCGCGCTACAGAGATGTGCAGTTCAATACAGACGACTACATATTGCTACCGCCAATTGGCTGGTGACTACATGAGGCTACGTAAAGGGGTACCTAACAACACGACTACAGAAGATACATGGCCTATGTGGTCCTCTGTCGAGGTTCGCTTTTTCCCTGATGCAGCTTAACATCCAGCCGGTATTCCCAATGGGTGCACCGTAAGTAGAACGTGCCCGCATACCTACCCATTTGCCTCCTCCCCTAGGGGGCCTAACGGGTGAACCCCTTCAAAAAATCTGATTTTCGGGTGAGAGGTAGCCCCAGGCTGAGCCTTTTGCGACATATAAAAAAGTCGATGATCGACCGACCCGATCAAGAGTTATGGGTGTTTTTTCCCAGAAAGGAAAATTTTGTTCGAACTTTGGGTTGGGTTCAGGCGACGTTTGGGGCACGTTATAGCTTTCGAACGGGCCGACCCTTGTGTCAATCCGATTTCTGGTTCCAGAGTTATGAGCTTTGTTCTGTTCCAACCAATACACCTTTTGTGATATTGCTCTGCCCTGGACTCGTTAATTTTGCGACAAGGGACGCATATACCCATCATATTGAGCCACTGCGCTCGACAGTCTATGGGCTCATTCCTGAGTTGTGCATTATTCTTATGTAAACACCTTTTTTGATGTGATCTCACTCAACTTGATGGCCGGCCCCCCGACTCGTTAATTTTGCGACATACATAGGCTATTGTTCCCCAGGAAGGGACACATATACCCATCATATTGAGCCACTGCGCTCGATAATCTATGGGCTCGTTCCCCAGTTGCGTGTTATTCTTATGTAAACACCTGTTTTTGATATGCTCTCACTCAACTTGATGGCCACCCCCCTGACTCGTTAATTTTGTGACATACATAGGCTGTTGTTTCCCCGCAAGGGATATGTCTGTCCATTATATTGAGGTCTTTTTCTCAACAATCTATCGTCTCGTTCCCCAGTTGCACATTATTCTTATGTAAACACCTTTTTTTAATGCTGGTGTTTTCATTCAATCTAATGCTCTCAAAGCTTCCACAGCATTGCGTGACCTTGCTGGTCAGTTTACCTTCACGGAGCAATGAATTAACCTTCATTTTAAGCACAGACAGCCAAACATTCAAATCAGGTCGCAGGACCTGGATCTTTTATTTCAGGTACTTGAAAGTAATTCAAAATGCTTCCAAAGCTTGTATCTTGTGAATGTGGCTTGCCCACGATCGAGTGAGGACAGCAATGTGTGTGTCTGCCCTCGGGTTCGGGAATGCCATAACGGTCAGCAGTGAATTAGCTTTGTGTGAATGGTGGTGGTGCTCCCCATCCAACATGTTTGGCAATCGGGTGGTGTGATTTAGGACAATGTGAGGGGAGTGTGTGGCCCACCACAGTGTCCTTGAAATATCTGGAGAATATTCTGAAAAATTGCCTTGACCATACTGAGGGGAGTCCTGACCAATATACCCAGCTGCAGGGTGTTTCCTAGATGGAAAAAATGGGTGATCTTAGTTTGGCATGTGGCTGGAACTGGGAAGTGTCAGTTGGTGTGCTGTGTGACTTGCAGTCAAAGTGATTGCCGCAAGGCCTAGATCTGTTATGGCGCTTCAAAGACAGGACAGCAGAGACTATCACCCTTCATATGTGATGTATGCTGACACCACTAGACACAGTCTGTGTACTGTGTGCCTGCTGATTAATTGATTTGGCCTATTAATTTGCCGCTCCGTTCTGACCCTCAGAATGGGTGGCTGTGTCTAAAACATAGCCACCGGTGGCTGAGGCACAGACATAGCCACCCATTCCGAGGGTCAGAATGGAGTGGCAAACTAATAGGCCAAATCAATTAATCAGCAGGCACACAGAACACAGACTGTGTCTAGTGGTGTCAGTATACATCACATATGAAGGGTGATAGTCTCTGCTGTCCTCTCTTTGGAGCGCCATAACAGATCTAAGCCTTGCAGCAATCACTTTGACCTCAAGTCACACAGCACACCAACTGACACTTCCCAGTTCCAGCCACATGCCAAACTAAGATCACCCATTTTTTCTGCGTAGGAAACACCCTACAGCTGGGTGTATTGGTCAGGACTCCCCTCAATATGATCAAGGCAAATTTTCAGAATATCCTCCAGATACTTCAAGGACACTGTGGTGGGCCACGCACTCCCCTCACATTGTCCTAAATCACACCACCTGATTGCCAAACATGTTGGATGGCGAGCACCACCACCATTCACACAAAGATAATTCACTACTGACTGTTACGGTGATGCGCACGCCTGCGCTCTACGTCCGTATCGGCATTATCCGGCGATCGGACCCACGTGACCAAACAAACCACCACACTCTTACTTCCATCTCGCTTTTGTCTCAGACACATCCTACGTCCCGCACACGGCCCGCACGCATGAAATAAAAGGAGGTTAACTTAAGTCTCAGGCGGTCCGAACTGCCAGATGACTTAAGTCATGCATGACTTAAGTTCATGCCCGAGGCGTGCTCCGCCGTACCATACACGCAGTACACCTGTACATCCTACACTGTGAATCCATCACTTAAGTCCCCTGGAACTCAAGTTCCGAGATCTCAAGTCCTGTCGACAAAGTTAAGTCCCGTTGACAACTTAAGTCCCCGTCCACAACTTGAGTTCAGCACAGAACTTAACTTTGCTTCCCAAACTTAAGTCTTCACCACCCACTTGAGTCCCAGTATAACTTAAGTTTAGACGCTAGATGTCTGTAATCAAATGAATTCTATTTATCAATACATGCGCTCTACAGATTGCATGGCCACCACACGCGATGTCGCCGACCTGTTCGTTTTGCACCTATACTCGGAGCGACACAGATCGGCTTGGGACGAGTGGAGCAGGAGGCAGGGAGGGGGGAACAAAGGAAACAGGAGGAGGGGAAGAAAGCGCGCGAGTAACGCACCTTGGCCGATCCCGCTTTCCATTATTTTGTTCTGTGGATTTGGTGTTACTGATAGGACTGCATAGTGGGGACTGTTGGTGCTGGTATCCCCAGCAGATCAGTGAGTAGAGGAGTAGTTGTGTACGTACCTCCCCTCATGCCTTGTTCTCATCACAGAACACAATCCCACAACACAGCATGTTGCTTTGAATGCAATCTGACAAGGCAGAGAAGAATGGCAGACATATCTCGAGATACTTGCAAAGACGCAGCTGGGTGCGTCATCAGATGTGGGTGGCAGAATTGGTGATGCTTCGCGCCGATCTGCAAATGCCATGACCACCAAGCGCCATGCTGTTCAGACAAGAACGGGGGTGAGTGAGTAGAATGAGACATAGATAAGACTGGCGCAATAATGAGATGGTGGGGAGGAGGTGCGACACTGGTGCAATGAGGTGGCATGGAAGATGAGAGGAAAGAAGAGATGTCACGGTAGTAACGCGATGATGATTTGATTTGATCGCCGCGTCGCGTGCTCCATTGTCCATTGTCCGCTGCTCGATCATTGATCCCTTCTTGCTCTTGACTTCCACCTTCAACGGCGCCAGTGCCACTCACCCCTTTCCAATTCCCACCCACCTGCCTTGAACTGCGATCCAAGCCTGACTTCGTCTTTGCATCGGCACCGGTTTTCTCGGGACTTGACTTCAGCGTGGGTCAGTGCCGCCCAGCGAAGGGTGGCAACACTGTATGTGGATTTTTCTGGACTGGCAGTGAAAACCAAAAAAACTTCATTCTCATATTCATTTTCATCTTAAAGTTTAAATCAATGTACTCCGTGCACACTCGTGTTCATTTTCATCTTCAGGCGAGTTTCATGGGCTGTCTGGCTATTGGAGTGGAACTGAAGTTATGCCTGCAGAACTTAGCTATGGTGTAACTCAAGTAACTTAACTTGGAACTCAAGTCCACAGGCAGAACTTGAGTGCCTTTAGAACTCATGTCCGTGGATAGAACTGAAGTGGACATTGAACTTGAGTTACGGTGAGTTACGGTGATCTTAAGTTCGATGTTCGCCGAATCTTAAGTACTGTGCTATACATGTTGAAACTGGACTGAAATTTGGAACTCAAGTTTTGGGATCTTAAATCGTCGTGATATCTTAAGCTTATAAGGACTTAAGTTTCAGGGAATAAAGGGTTATGGTATGAATATGGTGCACCTGTCCCCTACGTAATAATGACTTAAGTCCTTTGTCACTTAAGTCATCTGGCGGTTTGGACCGCCTGGAACTTAAGACCACCTAATAAAGTATTTGCACACGCAAGAACCCCGCTATGCCCGACATCTCCGACCCGCCCATTCAGTTCCTCTTCCGCATTTATTTCCCTCTGCTCGCCCTAGTTCTTCCGACCCGAATCTATTCAGTTATCACTGCCTCTTTCTCCTGTACTAAGTCTCGGTCTCTCTTTCTATTGAGTACGCTCCACTTGTCTTGATTTCCCTTCTTGTATAAATACTCAGGCTTTCTGCTAAATAAATCACTTTTGCCTTCCTGCCCAAGTCACCCGTGTTCAGTTTCTGCCTCCGCCTCCGCCTCCGCCTCCGTTTCGTCCTCGTCTTGCTCTCGTCCTCGTCTCCCCATCGCCTTCGTCTCTATCGCCTCTGTCTACGCCTCTGTTTACGTCTCGATTCGCCTCCGCTCGCGGTCTTCGTTGTGTCCGCCTACTTCTGACTTGTCAGCCTCCCGTATAGTCAGCCTCAAGCAGTTTCCAGTCTTGGAGCTGTGAACCACCGAAACACTCGCATCATCACCTTTCCTCCTTCTAGCCACGCTCACCTCTATTTTTGTGTAGCTCGCGCTCAGACGGTTGACAGGCACGTCAACGGGATTCCCGAAGCCAGGGGCAGACACACACATTGCTGTCCTCACTCGATTGTGGGCAAGCCACATTCACAAGATACAAGCCTTGGAAGCTTTTCAAATTACTTTCAAGTACCTGAAATAAAAGATCCAGGTCCAGCAACCTGATTTGAATGTTTGGCTGTCTGTGCTCAAAATGAAGGTTACTTGATTGCTCCGTGAGGGTAAACTGAGCAGCAAGGTCACACAATGCCGTGGAAGCTTTCAGAGCATTAGATTGAATGAAAACACCAGCATCAAAAAAAGGTGTTTACATAAGAATAATGTGCAACTGGGGAATGAGTGCATAGATTGTTGAGAAAAACACCACAATATAATGGACAGACATATCCCTTGCGGGGAAACAACAGCCTATGTATGTCACAAAATTAACGAGTCAGGGGGGTGGCCATCAAGTTGAGTGAGAGCACATCAAAAAACAGTGTTTACATAAGAATAATGCATAACTCGGGAACGAGCCCATAGATTGTAGGGAGCACCAGCTCAATATGATGGGTATATGCGTACCTTGCTGGAGAACAATGGCCTATGTGTGTCGCAAAATTAGGAAGTCAGGGGGGCGGCCATCAAGTTGAGTGAGAGCACATCAAAGAAAGGTGTTTACATAAGAATAACACGCAACTCAGGAACGAGCCCATAGATTGTCGGGTGCAGTGGCTCGATATGATGGGTATATGAGTCCCTTGCTGATGAACAACAGCCTATGGATGTCGCAAAATTAACGACTTGGGGGGCCGGCCATCAAGTCAAGAGAGAGCACATCAAAAAAGGTGTTTACATAAAAATAATGCACAACTCGGGAATGAGCCCATAGACTGTCGAGCGCAGTGGCTCAATATGATGGGTATATGCGTCCCTTGTCGCAAAATTAACGAGTCCAGGGCAGAGCAATATCACAAAAGGTGTATTGGTTGGAACAGAACAAAGCTCATAACTCTGGAACCAGAAATCGGATTGACACAAGGGTCGGCCCGTTCGAAAGCTATAACGTGCCCCAAACGTTGCCTGAACCCAACCCAAAGTTCGAACAAAATTTTCCTTTCTGGGAAAAAACACCCATAACTCTTGATCGGGTCGGTCGATCATCGACTTTTTTATATGTCGCAAAAGGCTCAGCCCAGGGCTACCTCTTGCCCGAAAATCAGATTTTTTGAAGGGGGTCACCCCCTAGGCCCCTAGGGGAGGAGGCAAATGAGTAGAGGAGAGTGGAGTCTGAATCTCGTAACGCACAGAGACATCGTCACGGTGGATAGTGTCCTCCTCCCTTCCCATCCTGGTTTTCTCCTTGGCCCAACTGGTATCCGGGATCAGATTGCAGAGACTAGGAACGGAATGTGGGTGCAAGCAGCCAGATTCCGGTGCTGGGGCTTAGGGAAAACAGAATGTGGGGCCACATTCCAGGATCAGATAGATAGGCTTCAGTGGGATTCTCTGTGATTGTGTTCAACTGCTCGGTGTGTTCTTCAAGTTTTTAACAGAAAATCCTATCATAACAGGCACAGACAATGTCTTCACCCATCGCCATTAGGCAGGAAGCGCTGGTTCAAATCCAGCCTGGGCCTTTTTTTTTTTTTTTTTTTTTTTTTTTGGAGCGTTTGGGATAATGAAATTCAGTCTGCAGAAAGCATTCCAAAAGTCATCCGCTGGGTCTACTAGGAAGTTCTAGTTAATGCCGGGAAAGTTGTCCAGGGAGGAAATGCCATTACGCACAATTACCAGAGTGTGGGACTCCAGCCTAGTAAATTTATCCTATCCCATTTCTTGAGTCATTCAATTTCAATGGCTGTATACCCACTAAAACCCCCACTGTGTAGGTCCAATCATCCGGCAGAGTGTCTTCGTTCATTAGTAGACCACTCCATGTTCTTAGGACAAGATCTTTTTTCAGCGCAAGATTACCAAATTTCATTTTATTGGTGAGGATTCGATCTCGTCCCAGTGCTGAATTCACGGATTTCAGCCATCTGTTGTGAATCTCAATGTCTGTAATGTTACGGTGTGGGTTCTTCAGAACCTTATCATTCCGGATGTTCCAGATCGTGTGCCAGGCCGTAGATACCAGAATGGCAAATAATCGTCCCATACCAGGGATAATTTTCCCATTTGAGTGTTTGAATTTAACAAGGTTACAACCGAGGACGAGGCCCCAGCTGAGGGAGGGCCACATGGGGTATTTCGTGGCCCAGAGTTTCTTGGTCAGTCCCCAAATTAATTTTGCGCCCGAGGCATCACACTCCATTGCTATGTGCTCAAGGTTTTCGGGGACGCCACATGTGTGACAAACAGAAAATTCTTCAAGATTATTCATGTGTGTCCAAAAGTCACCAACTCTGAAAATGTTGTGAATCAATTTCCAGAATAATTCACGGTGGGTTCGTCTCAAATTTGTGGAACGTATAGAGTTCCAAATCACACTGGTTGAACATTTCAAGTTTTTGGTGAAAAAACTAGTGAAAAATGTTTTGAATTTTACAGCAATTTTTCAGTGAAAAACCAAGTGAAAAACTTGTAACTTCTTCATGAATTTTTTGAACTTCAAAACTTTTTCAGCACTTTTTCAGAAAATTTTCACAAGGTTCAAAAAGGTCACCAAAATGTTTCAAGTTTTTCACCTACTTTTTTGGCGAAAAATTACTGTAAAATTCAAAACATTTTTCACCAAAATTTTCAGTGCAAAACTTGAAATGTTCAACCAGTGTCATTTCGTCTGTTGGAGTGTACTCAGAAATTTCATATACGGAGCATCAGATGTGGTCTAAGTTGATGAAAGTTGCCTTTCTAAAAGGTTCAGAGTGGTTGCCTTTGATAATTTTTGTAAAGATCCGTTGTGAGCCTTGTGAGATTAGAATTCCAGGACAGCTGAACATTAAATCGATTTGGGTATCAACCTCGAGTGGAGGGCATAGATCAGTGTCCAAATTTAAGGTGACAGGAAAAGTGTCTGTTGTTTGCTTGAACTGTGTTCGTGCAACCCGCTCGTTCAGCGCTGCAAAAACCGCTTTAAAGAGGGGGAAATTAGGGTCTAACATGTTGTTTTCAGATTTTGTTCGCTCCTTAATCAGTGTTTTGAGCAAAAAGTCAGATGGGGAACATAGTAGTAACGGGGCATTATTTGGAATTTTCTGGAACAAGGAGAGTGCAGCTCCCAATATTCCGGATTTAAAGTTCATTTTTATCGTTGGGTTGTCAAATGTGAGATGTACAGTTGTGTCTTCCTCGAAGTCATCTGAAACAATTTTGAATCTTGCCATAATTTGAGGGTCATACTGACCAGCCCGCATGACCTTGATATGCACAAAAGTGGTTGTTAAATTCAGGGGTGGTTCAAGCTGGCCTTGTTGTCTTGCAGCAATCTCATGCATTGAATCATCCCCAGCAAAGATGCGGAAGCCATTTTCGGCACTAGACACTCTGAAGTTCGGATCAAAGGTCATTGGTTCATCAATTTCAACTTGTCGCAGATTTGCATCCAATTCCACTGCTGTCAGTTTGATATCATCGCAAAGGTCAGTCATAGGAGCGAGTGGATTCCACTTTGGCATAATACAGTCCATCAATATCTGCGCAGTGTCAATGCATTTGCCTGGGTGTTCGCAACCAAGTTCATTTCGATCCCTATTACAAGGTGGACATCCACGCCTGGGCCATTTCAATGTGGAGAACATCTTTTTTGTGTAGTGCACAGATAGCAGACGATGATTTGGATCATGCTGACCTTGGTCCAGCACTGACCCACCCTAGGTCAGGTTATAGCTCTAAGGAATCAGCCTGGTACCATGTGGACCGCACCCGCACACAATGGGGCAAAATGCAGAAATATTGTATGCGGGAGCCGCCCGCGCAATGCCGGTTACTTGCTTTTCGAGTTCATAACTGTTGCGGGAAGCGGTCATTCGATTTGAGCACGAGCGATGATTTTGTGACAAGCCAAACTTTTTATCACCCATCATGGGTAGCTATATTTTGCACACTCCTGGTCTTTCAGCAAAAGCCCGATGGCTTGCAGCCATTTCAACCAGCTCGGGGGTGAGCGTGGGAACATCACGATTTGATCCGAAAGCCGCCGTCACACAATCTGGCAGCATGGCGCGCCGCCGCACGCTTAGTTGCTCTGAGCGGAATGTGTTTTCTGGTGCACCGTCAGAAACACTGGCTAACAGTGGCCAATATGATAGATTCGTTCATGAATAGACCTTCTCGGTCGACGGAAAGAGGCGGTTATTAAAAGCAGTGACTTGCGCTGAACCCGTCTCTCTCTCGAGTTCGCATTCTCTACTAAATTATTCGAAAGAACCTTATACATCGATCAATGAAGACCCAGGCCCTTCACAAAAAGGGTCGCCCGTCTTTTTGTCTCGTCCTCGAGCAACCTTATTAAAGCAATGGGTGAGCAGGCCTTCTGTGCCTCCACAAATATTACTATAGTTAGGTCAGAAAACTCAGGCCGCTAGAGGCGATAATCGGTTTCAGTGGCCCAAATAAATTGCTCGACTTGGAACCGGCCGACTAACGAAATATCATGAGGTTTGTCCGCCATCCCGTTTCTACAGCGCCCAACGGGGAACCACCCGACGCATGACACTGCTGATCTCCCGTCCCGCGTCCAGTAGCCCCTTCTCCTCAACACTTGGCAGCCGTCTCTTCGAGGCGACGTTGCCAGAAGCGGACAGGAACAGCTCCGCATCGACGGGACACACCGTCCCTGGTGCGGGCAAGGTGCTGTTCACGAAGTACGCGCGAAAATGCCCGTAGGTGCACAACGACGGTGCGGCGATGGAGGTGTGCTGCAACAAGCGTTGATTAGCATTTGAACACGGCCGTCGACGAACAACGCACCCCGACGGAATCTTGCGTGAGAACTACGGAGCCAGGGAAGGCTTTGGACGTCTTCAAGGTGCTGGGTGGGCATATTCGTAAACCAGCAATAATTTTATTTGTTCAGACGACACCCGTGCTTTGATCATGAATCCAAAATTTGGGATCATCAACGAGCTCCTGAGCATGTTGTCGCAGTACGGAGTTCGTGGCTGGTAGACAGAAAGGTGGGTCGGTCGTCCGGGGAATGGGGTGTACGGGTGAAGCAGAAAATGGAGTTCACTGCCGACGTGCTCACGGTGGGGCACTCACGCGTCGTAGATGGTGGTTTGGGTGTGAGAAGGTAATTATTGACATGTGTACGTACGAAACAAATAAACGGTCCGGGGACCGGTGTACCGTAAAGTACGTACGGGGATATGAAAAGGGGGAATGGCGACGAGCGGTCCCTCCCACCCTTCCACAATGTTGAAGGCGGGTTCAAGTGATTTCGATCGCTGGGGAGTGGGTTTGCAGGGATTACTTGCGCTGGGTGTGTTCCAGTTGTAGTATTTCCATAGAAACAATTTAAATGCAGCCGGATTTGAACGGGTTCAGAAAGTTATTATGCGTTCCCAAAGCTTCGTAGCACCGCATGTTCCTCAATGGGACCGCCGCGGGTTATACACTTCCTTCCTTCCTTCCTGTGCTGAGGGGGGAAAATGATGGGTCCGTCGCTTGGTCCATGATCTCTGTCAACTCGCGGTCTTCATCTATTGCTGCCTATTACTGCTGGGTTTCAATAAGTTCAACAAGATCAACCGTGTCTGGATCTTTTTTTCCCTTTATTTGTCGGGATGACCAGTTGAATATCGCGATCGAATATCGTTCAGAATCGATACACCCAGAAAACCCAGAAAACCCGCGGGCCGCGGTGCCCGAGATGCCCGGGAAGGTTCAACGTTCAACTTTGTAAATTGTCGCGAACTTGAACACGTTGTTGACCTTCTCAGACAATTTTATATAGGGAAGACATTGAATGGATAGTGAAATTGGAATACGTCGGGTATGATGAATAAAAGAGTGACTGTGAATAGCGAGTAAAGACAGGAGGGATTTTCAGCGAGGAAAGATAGGTTGAAATGCAGACTAAACTACCCCCTCCCTAGGTAAGCCACAACGCATCCTGCTCCCTGAGCAGCCTGCTTCACATCGTCGAGAGTCTTACCTTTGGCCACCAAGTACAGATCCCACGACAACCCCACAGGGCAGGCAGCCGTGGTGTAGGATGTGTCATCATCCGATATAACGTACATCATCCCATCCACGGTCGACGTCATGAAGGTGCTGCGGGTGGATAAGCCCAGGCTGCACGTCGAAGGAATCAAACTAGCACTCACAGCGCGTCGCCCGAGTCGGGTATGATGCTCCCGGACGGAATCATTGGCACTTGAGCCACCCCGGCAGCCTGCACCGCAAGGCCGCCGCCCATCTCCTGCGTCCCGTCTGCCGAGAAATAGACAAAGTCGACATTCTTCCCGGTGCGCAGGTTCTGTGCGCCGGTGGGGAGCATCAACGCGAGCATGCCGTCTGAAATGCCAACCACAAGATTCGTGTTCTGATTCTCCGGGGCGGCGGGCCATACGATCGATGCGAGCACTCCAACCGTGGTGGCAGATTGAGGCGCCGAGGTGCTAGGATCTAGCGTGGGGTTGCTAACGGGAAGGCTCTCGTCCGGGGTCGAGGTAGGTGGGGAGTCACTCGATGGCGTGGGCCGCAGCGCTTCTCCTGCCGAAACAAGGGGATCCCCGGCGTCTGGCGTGGCAGCTGGCGTTTGCTCGCCGTTGAGAGACGGTGGTGTTGTTCCCTCGGCCGACGTTCCGGTGCCCGGGACAGTCTCTGGAGTAGGTTCATCACCCATCGCTTCGTCTTGGCGACGAACGAGTCCGTCGTTCTTGTTTCGACCGCCGCCCTGCGTAGGAATGAAGGATGTGGTGTCCGGTGGCCGTGGGCCCACCGCTGGAACCTTCCTTGAGGCTGCCGCCACCGTTAAAGCCCCAGCGCTTTTTGCCGTTGCGAATGCGGGTCCGTTGTCAACCGTACCGGGTTGTACGGCGGGAACACAAAGCTGCGTTGCGGCAGGAGAAGTTCTATTATTGCCGGAGCGGGTAAGTAGTCATCTGCCAGCCGACAACAATCGAGCTCTTACCCTACACAGTTATCCGTTTCAAAGCATTTCAGGTTGAGGAATTTGAAATTGGCACTGTACTTTGCGGCGGACGCCTCGACATAGATTTGAATGATCAGAGCGATAGACAATTTCGCGTCCGGCAACGCAAGCTTTGGCGGCCTACAGCCTGGGGAGGTACTGAAGGCCAGTTCAATGCCCAGTTTGACCACGAATGCCAGCTGTGCCTTCAAAGTGTCCGAGTTGGCAAATTGGAGTTTCAAGGCCACTCCAACCGCGATGTACGGGGTAATCGTGGCTGTTAAGACCGCTCCGGGGGTGATAATGGGGTTGCATACAGGTGCCCCGGACGTCGATTGGGCAGGTTTAGCTGCGATGTCGGATGCGTCGTTTGTGGATTCGATTTGTGGCAATTTGCATTCGTATCCGATGCTAAGCGAGCCTTCGAATTCAAGCTTGAACTCAATTCCTGCAGTCAGAGTGAGCTGGAATGTGTGAGTCTGGACACCTATCTTCGACATGAGACCGGACATACAACAGGGCCGATAGTGACCACCCCTTTAATGACGAGGGAATACGGCCCAAGAGGAACATCCAATGTTTTTTCGAGCGTTTTGGAAATCCCAACTGTGCGGGAGTCAGTGATATTCAGTTATAATGGCGCACAAAAAGTATCACCTTTTCCGCTAATCTTGAGATGCACCCGCGCCTCAAAGTTGCCCTTGGTGACTATTTGCCCGAACCTGATTTCCCACCCGAGAACGAAATCTTCGCATTAACATGGTAGTCGAACTTTCCTGTGGCAAAGCAGTCATCACAGACGATCCCAAGCTCACTGACCCCCACTGTCGCAGCCTTCGAGCTCCTGGTCGCCTCTGCGTCCAATATTGTATATGTTTTTCGTGTACCGCCATTCGACGTATCGAATTCGAATGGCGGGGAGGGTCTGACTACTCAGATGGTCAGATTTTCCGACGATGAGTGATGATACGAATACTGGATACGAACAGAAGTCCTCTATTTCCTTAGCAAATTGCCTCGAAGCCTGGGATTGACAACAAATGATGAATAATGATAGGGCACTTGGCAGCGGAAGATTTACTTGAACGACGTCTGGCGACGGCTCCGAGCCGAAGCCATCAATCTGACGTTTCCTGGGTGAATCACGATGTTGCGCGTTCTTGTTGTGAATGGGGGACAAGCCGTATGTCCCTGCGTTGATTTCAACCTCGTGATCGGGATGCACCGCATGCTTGAATTCCATCGCAGAGATGGCACAGACAATCTGTCGTTCACTCCGGTGTAACACCATCGACGAAACAAAATGGAAGCTGCGCTCCAGTGTGTCCACCCCGCGACCGCAGCCGGGCATATAGGAGACCAAGATAAATCCCGTCCGATGCCGGGCCCAGTCGGTCGAGGCGACGGTCCATGATTCGTCATCCCGGAACGACACGGTCATGGACGTGCTCGCATAGTTGCAACTGGTAGCCACGAGATCCGACTTGTCGAGAGACGCAATGGGGAAGGTCGTAACTGGAACATGCATTTCGGTCATGGCTGTGAATTTCTAATGTCACAGTAGATATTTGGATATAAATTATGGATTTACCGCCATTTCCTTCGTAGTAAAAGTTCCCGATTGTCTGGGTCTTGAGGTGAGCCAAGTCGGCGGGATCATCTTTGGGGTGGCGTTTAGGGGACATGATCTGGACGTCATGTTCTGGGGAGTGCGAAAACCCCGCTGCGGGCGGGGACCCGAAGACGGGAGACGGAAGTAGAGCACCGAGAAAGAGCAAATGATACACGAGTCTGTACATGAACAGAAGTTGCGTTCTGGAACAGTTCGCAATCCCCCGCTTTATATGGTGGACGCCCCATTGATTCCTAACAAGCACGGGATGCGAACAGCTGCCGAGAGTGTAGCTCGGTTGTCGAAAGCTGAGAGTCTAACCTCGCCAGTGAGAAAATGCAGTCTTGGTTGTCCCCGATCTGCAGTTGTCTAACCTTGGGCGATACTTTGTCTGCGACGGCGGGGAGTCCCGAGCAGTCACTGAGCGTCGTTAACCTCGTAATGAGAAGATGTTCATTTAGTCTCTTCGGGTTGCAAGCCACTAACCTTGGTCGGTCGAGATGTCAAGGAAATGACACTAGTAGTAGGACGCATGAGTGCTTGAGCCGTGCTGGGCTCTGATTTAGCCAAGCCGTTTGAGGGCAGTATGAGTTTATCGATTCCAAGAACATACTAGACTCCATTTCAGGGATGAAATATCCACGACAGTACTACTGTCGTGGTAGGCTTGCCAAAAACGGTCGTACCGTCGTAGAGTGTGTCCAATCGAGCCCTAGGCTAAGTCTGAGTCGTAAAGGCAACATCCGTATCTTTCACTCAGCGGGAGAATGGACGTAGGAGTGGAACCGAACCGAAAGGAGTGTTGGGCAATGGAGTCCATTTGGGAATTGGAAAGCCACGGGGCGGATCAGATAGGCCACTAATGTAAACACAGTGCAACAAATGGGTATTTTGTCCACTGCATGTCCTAGAGGCGGATTTCAAGGGCGAGGACAGCTAAAAGTTTATTAATCAACGAGGAGAGAATATCTTCCACCTGCCTAAACAATCAGATGATTTATTCCCGTAAGAACAAGAATGTTACAGCTGCTAATACAGCACTTGCCACCGAGCACTGCTTTACTTCCTGGCCGTGGTATGTGCTGCCATTTAGGATAGAGCGTGGCCATGCCATGTCCCAGCCATTGAATAAACCATTAATATTTTTTTATTGACAGACGTAGCAGCTTGCTGAGTTAGCAGAGGCCGAAAGCTCGAGTATTTATGTAATGCAATTTATTTACTCCTACTCGCCTTTGTCAGAAACAACGGAAAATAGATTCTGACAGCAATAAAATCCTTTGGATGCACCTGGGAGAAAAATCAGGACCAGCTCAGATGAACAGCATGCAGATAAGTGAATACAAAGGGGGGATGATGCATTTTAAACTCCGCCAAGAGATGCTGAGCCGGACTTGATCCCGGACTGTTAGCTGGACTTTCCAACTCCCAAATGTACTGTACTGGGGCAGTCGAGATCTCACGTCGGATTTCCGGTCTGAGTCGGGCTTCTAGGCGCGGGAGTGAAAGCATGACAATGACATTTGGGTGCGCTTGGGATGTGCCAGTACCCTGTTTGGAAACCAAGGTTGAACTGTTCGACTGTGCCAGTACCCTGTTCGGAACCAGTTCTTGGGTTCCGAGTAGTGTCTCGTAGACAGGTGTTCAACCCAACTTTAGTGATAACGATCGATCGATCGTGCCAGCAGCCAATGTGGGCGACCGTGTCCACCGCGTACCGTAAGCTCATTCGCACCTTGCAACAAGTTCAAATCGCATCGCACCACCGTCCGAACCCTCATCGTTGCGCGAAGGATGCGCTGAGGATATCCTCGCCAAGTGGTGCGTGTGTTCCAGATTGAAGTGCGAATTTCAACTTCGGCTTGCAGTATTATGTATTTCGTCCTTTACTACTTAGTAGGCAGAAGCAATGCAATGCGGTGCTGCACCGGCGCATACCGTTACAGTGGAGACTGAACTGGACTGGGCATCGACTCACTATGTAGCCTTGAAACTAAACTCCTGTCTCGCACGAGGCCAAGCTCTGTCCGTGCAAGCGAAGTAGCGGAATTAGCTTGAAACGAAACTGTCGCCATCGATTCTGGATTATGGTATCCCAAAGTGCCGAGTGCCCGAGTCCCATACACCTGCATGCATGCTGTCCATCTACGATAACTACAAATCGAATCCGCCTCTCTGTCGGACAAGGTCTTCAGGCGCCTAACCCAAAGCCAACATGATGACTTTTAAATTCAGTGTTCTACTGAATTTAGTTATCATCGGGCGATTATGGGTCCACGAGTACACCACCGTGGGTTCATTCGCAAATCGAACAACCGTTGAAAATGCCATCCCCTCGAAGAATCCCCTTGAGACGTCGTCTCTCACAAAGCCGTCACAGTGGGATGAACGTGGTGTATTTCAAATTAATTCCACTTACATACGGGTAGGTTCGAATTCGGGAAATCAATACTTATTCTAACTTTTTTTAAGTGTAAGTCCCTTGGGTAGCGACACGATGTATACTATGCGTAAATGTTATATCCATGCATTCTCGGTCCTTGACCTTCCGGTCATGTCCGGAACCGGATCCCGGAACCGGACGGAATATTCTCGGACTCATCACGGATCACCGGGTTTTTACGCAATGAAGTATTACTGAGTGTTTCCCGTTTATCCGTCTTTATAATCCTTCTCCTTATTGTTCATTTCTCTGACATCACTTCTTCATCCTTTTTGGGACTCGTATTATTGTTATGTCCGATGGGTCACCTGACTCGCACCTTTTCAGGAATACAATTAGGACTTAGCTATATAAACCCGTAACATATGCCATGTACTTCAGTTTGATAATTAATGTTGCTTTGCTCTACGCTTTGGACTGAGTCGTCCTCCGGTTAATTCCTCCGGTCCTCCTTCCTTCACCGGCCACGGTAGTGCGCACATCCTACTGTCCTGTGGTGCTTGCGTTATCCTTCCATATACTTTCCGGAAGTTCCGATCCTCCGGTTTCCAGTTCCGGTTCCGGACTCGTTCATCTCGTTCTTCCTTCGGCTCGGTATATAACACTTTGCCATGGTGTTTGCATGGTGTTTGCCAGTTGCACCGCATTTCCCTTTGTTCTATTTTAGTCGAGCTGTCAAACCATGAACGCCAACTTCGGCATCGTTTACTAACTCAATGCTTGTATCGCAACAAATATGAACCTTGTTGCATGAATCTTGCTCTATCTCTTGAGCCAACACTGCCATAAATTTGCTGGGTCCTGGTTTTTTCCCCTGGGCCCAGGTTTTTATTCCGGTGTAGGGTCAACTCAAGGTGAATGTTGTTCTGCACCCTGCAGTACTCCCAGCTGCAAGTACAGGGGTTCACAGCATCTCCTGGCTCAAGATTCTATGACCCAATTGTTCAGATGATCAGTCGGTCTCAGTCGGTTCCACGAAGGCACGATCACGATTAAAAATAGAACAAAGGGAAATATGGCAAACACCATGCAAACACCGTGGCAAGTGTCTGTCATACACCATGAATGCACGGCCACGGCACTTGCCCGCTGTGGCAGTGACTGGACCTCATAATCATTTCCTCATCCACACAGGAAATATTTGTTACTGAGCTTTTGGACTTCCTCACATATTATTATGCCTACCTATCAGATATACCACAGATTTCTTCTTCTCACTATGTACCGCCAACGCGACGAGCAAGACCCGAGTCATCGGCCATCTCGGACTATGCTGGGGATCGAGCCAACAGTCGCTTGGGCCCCCACTTGTCAACGCCTTGCGGGGGACATGCTCTCCCTATTCCGTCTTTGCATAGCTCCCGGTTGGTTTGACTGGCAGAGGTTTCGTTCTAGCCACGGCTTTTCCCCATGGACTCTTAGATCATTTTGACATTTGACACATTGTTTTTATTTGTCTATTTGTAGGGGGATCAATCCGGGCCTCTTACCACCTCCTATATACCACATTCTGCGCTCCTCCTCGAGATTCAGAGTCTTCACTTCCACATCTGAGCTGAGTTCTTTGCTCAATTTGTCTTACAGATCATTCTACACCTAGTTCTATTCTTATACCCTGTGAGACGACGATTCGGCTGCACGCCTCGACCCATCAGCCAGTACGACCTTGACACCACTCGGTCCACACCCGGACCAACCTTCTCTTCTACAATGAGTCACAGATACGAAATGGCCACTCCAATTCCCACCCATGCAGCGGTGTGGGTGTGTTGCCGTCAATGTTTGATCAAGTTGGATGCTATGTCACATCCAAAGGGTCTGTGGAATGAACACCAGCAGCGCAGCATATATCTGTGACCAAAAATTGCCATCTGCTCATTTACTGTGCTATGGAGAAGCGAGCCAAACACAGAACATGCTGTATGATGGGAAACGGGCAGCACTATTGATCCAAGCAGTGAGTCTTGACAGTGGTATTTAGGATTTGGGTTTTCAATTCCAAGACCAAGAACATACTAAGACCAGCGGCGCAACATCTGCACTGACTAAGTTATTGAACAGACGCTGAGCAAGAGTACTTCCCCTCGATGACATGAGCCAAGACAGTGGATGCCCAGTCAAGCACATTTGAGAGCAGGCCAGGAACCGATCATTGAGGTCGAATTACAGTTCCGCTGCCACACAGTGGAGTACCAGTGAGAATTCCGACCTGGGAGCAGTTGCGAGCGGTCATGGATCAGGACACGGATCCAGTAGTTATTATAAAGGGATGGATGAGGTGGGCTGCCTCAGTCGACAAAATGCAGGCGCTATTGAGAGTTGCGATTGAGATTGGATTGGACAGTGTTTCATTGGATCACCTTGAGAAGGCCCCAAAGCGTCAGTGATGAAAGCATGGAGAGCAGACAAATAATTTGATCGGAGATGAGAATTACTGGTTCATCGACTAAAGTCGAGCCAGCATTAGAATTTTGATGAGGTGCACCACTGTTGGGTTCATCAATATCAGGGGGAAATAGTGGGAGTGATAATTAATGTGCGTGAGTGTGAGCTGAAGGCGTCAACAGAGTTCAGAGAGGCATGAAAAGGCAGACTCAGAAACAACAGATCAAGTTGATCAGCTGTTGAACCAATGATTGAGATGGTGTCACCGATTGAAGGAACACCACTGGAACACAAGTTTGAACAGATAATTGCCAGGAACTCAACAGATACTGAGAGATGTGCTGAACTGCGGTTGTGAATCGAGGTCCCATACAGATAAACCGGGACAACAGAGAGAAAAGCCAGCAAAATAGGGAAGCAGCCTGGGATGCCATATGGCTGTAATACTGTAACATTATTATTTGTTGCACCACCTGCACAATTTTCGCCAAAAAATGCACCACCTCTGTTGTTTTTGACAAAAAATGCACCACCCCTATCATTGTCACAAAAAAATGCACCACCTGTGTCAAGTTTCAGAAAATTCATAGCTGCAGGCAGAAAATTCACAGCTGCAGGTAGGGAAAAATTCACTGCTTCCAGATACCAAAAAAAGCCGCTGGCCTCTGGTTCCACATGTTGATTAGCCTAAGGTTCTTGACCTGATTGTGTAATGTGCACAAAGCTTTTGCCTGTTCTCAATGGATTAACATAATACAGGACAAGTCTTCCCTCAAGTGTAGATATATCTAATATATTGGCCAAAACCTGAGGCAGAGATACTAAAAAAGTATAGTTGGTCCAAGTGGAGTAATGGAACATGGCAGTCATAACCTAATCCAATTGTCTGTGTGCCAAGCACTAATGATTCCATGAGGCCAATGCCTAGGCTTTACATAGATGTCTACCAGTGCTTCAGTGCATTCTTGAGGTTATGATTCTATTTAGTTTATCGAACTGGTCTCTCAACTCAGATCCATGATTATTCACTCAATTCCCACGGTCTTACACCCCACTGATTACCTAGCTGCTGAGATTAACACCAAGTACAAGTAGTGCCATTCTTTTTTGCATGAGATGAACCTGTGCCTTTTTGTGGCACCCACTCATGCAGTGCAACTTTGGTAGGGGTGTGCATTTTTTTGGTGGAAATCAGTGGTGTCTTTTTGTGTAAAACTGAAATAATAATGTTACAGTATCACCTCCATAATGCCGCCGATCTCTTCGTGCGCACATAGAATTCGGCGCCACTAACGAAAAACCAAACTGCCATATACTGAAACACTGGTTCCCATACAAGCTGGTCTGAAGGTTCCAGTGATTTACATTGTTGGACAATCCGATGGCCTCGCTGCTGAGGTGCAGTACTTCAGGGCCCAAACTGTTCCGTGAAACAAGCGGTAAAAGCGAGACTGAGTGGTTTAGGCCAAGCATTTCAGTGAGAGACGGATCGATGGGAGACACTTGACTGCTGGGCTCAAGCGCTCAAAGCTGGGAAGGGGGAAGAGGTGGTGATGCTTGCGATGTTGAGTCGAGATCATCGACGACGCCGTTCGGCAGGGCAACACGGTAAATAACCGCAGGGGGGAAAAAAGTGAAAGTCTACTGATTGCGGAGCGTAGACTTGGGGAAAGGAGATTTCAGTACACAAAGGTAGTAGAAAATACAAGTCGAAATTGGAAGGAGGACTGAGTGTGCGTATGTAGTTGTGATACGAAGGTTATCAGTTTTAGTAGCATGAGACCCGGACAGGGAGTGGGGGAGTATTGAGGAGAGGATGATGCCGAAGTACAGATGGGGATCCAGAAACGTCGACGTGCCCCGCGTGGTGCTCGTTGGGAATACGGGCACGACGCGCAATGCGCGAGTCGGGATCTTGCGCTCCATCTCCTATCCTCGTCTTTTCCGCCCAACGTGGTCTGATCTTGCTGTTTGTACGCACGACATCGAGGGTCCGCACGATGCGAGAGAACAAGGGAAATCCGTAATCTCCAATCCTCCGTGTTTAATCCCCCTGGATTCCTCGTCTCCCTCCAGTCCCGCGCACCGCTATGCGTCATCTAGCGCCCGCCATCTTCTAGTGTCCGGCCATCTTTCGTCCACCGGGCGGGGGCAAGTGCCAGTGCGAGGCTATGCCACAGAAATGGAAACCTCATTTCGCTGCGCAGGGCGACGTGGGCCCCTGGACGGTTGCCCACCCAGCGAATGATCCAGGCAGAATGAGGAGGGTCTGAGGTGTTGTTAGCGACGGGAAAACACGGGATGGCAAAGGGGAATGGGTGATGTGAGAAGGAGCAAGTCCAAGAGAGAGAGATTGGCAGGCAGAGAAAGTAAGGAGCCAGGGGGAAGACATGAGTAGAGGAAGGTGAAGATTAGCAGCGAGGTAGGTGATAATAAGACGCAAGGAGTCGTCACGAAAAAGTAGAAATAGGAAGGTGTAAGTGGACGTGCTGGGGTGGCATCGAGATGGTAAGTAGTTGTAGGCGTAGGTGCAGCGCAGAGAGAAGGAAGAGATGTGCGAGGTACTGAAGTCAAGAAGTAGGGTATGGATGGGCAGGACAAGTAACCGTCCGACTGGGGGACGTCCTCCAGGTATCGACGAAGCGGGACAGCGTGTAGCGGAAGCGTAGATATAGAGCAAGACAGAGATACGTAGCGGGAAGGAAGGAAGGGAGGGAACGAGGAAGGGAGACGAGAGGTGGATGAAGCATACCATTGCGTCGCATTCTATCCAGACTGGGTCCATCGGAACCATCTTGTGGTGGTCGTCCCGACAGTGTCTCGAGCTCGCTATCGTGCCCGCTCTCCTACCACCCAATCAGTCCTGGGGAATCCGAGCGCATCTCCCCCGAGCGTATGACTAACGTCCTTGAGGAACACGGCCTCCTCCGCCCTGAACGCACACGCCTGTCCGCTCAATTCTGGTTCCTCCTCACTCCATCGCCCTCTCGCCCAACGCAGATGTTGCGTATCGGTTGGTATGTCTGTGCGCGACGGCGTCAGTCGTCCCCCGGCCCGAAATCTCGGTCTCCCACCGATGGGAAATGCACGTCTTGGTGAGCCGGGAGCGAAGAATATAAAGGAGGGGGGGAAGGGAGCCACGAAAGGAGGAATGAGATTTCGGGTATATAACGGGGGTAACGGGGCTGGGAGGCAACGCGAAGGCAATAGACTTGGGGGCTCGACGTGGAACGATCCACGTCAATGAAGGCGGGGGGCAAGCGCGGGGCCGACGACGTATGACGACAGTGTGAGGGTGGATGTGAGCTGGGGATTCAGCCAGCGAAAGTTGCGCGGCCCTGGCGTTCGAGGAGATGCGGGTCGTCGCCCTGCTGAAGCTGCGGAACGCAGAGTGACGTGGCACACCCCGCGCGCTGGAGTTACGTCGGCACTGCTGTGAAACGGAATATGACCGACGCGGATGGACGCGGGAGGATGATGGGACACACAGTGAAAGTCGCGCGAGCGTGCCCGCTGGCGATAAACGGGTATCTGCGTCGAGCGGCAGCGTGCTGAAAACATGTCTGCATCCCATAACCGTCAGTACCGGAGAGGGGACAAGCAAGGATGCACGCACACACAGAGAGACCCGAAGCGTTCCGCGCCTTCATGATCATCCTGTCCCCGCGGGGCTTGACTCGCGGCTCGTTATCTGTTGGAAAGGTCCAGCGATGGTGGGGCGCGGGAGCGGCGAAGCGGGTGACGTGTCTCCAAACCGTTACCACACGCTCGCAGTCTACAGACGAAATGCATGTCCAGCGCGTCAAGCCAAACGCCATGCCGCGATGATGGGGAAGCCGAGGAATGCGACCTAAGGTGGGGAATGGTGAGTGGGACGAAAGGGGAGAGGGACGAGGAGCAGACGGAGTAGCGAAGGAGGAAGGGGACGGTGCAGGTGGTATGAGAAGAGGGGGACGAGAGGGACGTGGAGTGGATCGAGAGGAATGCGTACCTATCCCGACAACAACGAGTATCCTCCTCTTGCTATTCCCCATCTAATCCCGTCTTCCGTCTTCCGTCGCCCTGACCCAGCCCGACCCAGTCCATCCTTAACAAAAATCATCCACGCCATCCGGCCTCCTCCCCGCCGCGCGCCCGTAGCCCCATCCCTCCTTCCCCCAAGCGTCCGGACCCGAGCCACACACACACCCCATGCACAGCACACCCTCTAATCTCAAGGCCGTGGGAGTTTGGTGGAGCTGTGAGCGTGCTGGTGGAAGCAGATTGAAAGCGTAACGCGGCGTCCAGACTACAAGGTGCTTGGATTTGGTGTTGTTTGTGTGCGTAGCGGCCACGTGACGTTGAAGCGTACACTAAGATGAGCGAATACTAGGCTCGTGACCAACCGCTTCTTCACGTGGCTGCGCTTACTAGTACTTATAGTGGTGATCGGCAACGCTCTGCCAAATTCAAACTCCGATGTTTGCCCATCAAGTGGTAGAGCCTCGTCCTGGCTCCTCTGTCCACTTTGAGGTCTACTTTGTATGGAGAAATATAATGGCATGGGCATCCTCTTTAAAACTATCGTTGCACAATTTTAATTTACAGCTTCGATATGCCCAAACCGATCAATTTTGGGTATAGAATTCACTCTGCGCGGCCACATTGGCAAAGAATATAAAATCGACAACGATAGATCTAATCTAACTACTGAATAGCACCTGCTACACCACAAGTTTGAATAAAACACGATCAACAGAGAGCTGTAATTCTAGTAGAGACTGAAAGAAGAATATACACTAACCCATTAATTGGCTGGATTTATATCAGAGAAATAGTACCAAAATACATCTTAAATCATTAAAAAAACACTCCAGATTTTTTCAAGAGCCTTTGACTCCGTTAAGAGGGCATTTGAGCAAGGTATCGTTGGAAAATAGGGGGAGTTACCTAATCTGGTAATACCATATTTTAGATCACCGATTTCTGACAGGGTTGCCGATCACCACTTATAGCATAGCTACTCAGTCGTTCACTATTTGTTCCCCAACTGAGGTCTAGTTTTTTTTTTTTGTGACTTATATTTCCGTAGCTTTACTCCTCAGAAAACCTGGCGACAAGGCCAAAAATTGTCTCGAACGCCGCTCCGGCCCGAAAGTCCAGGGTCAAATCATGCCCGCTTCCCTGCAACACCAGAACCTCAAAGCTCTTTGCAGCCGGCCACGCCACTTGTTCAGCCGCTGTCATCGTCTCGACGTCAACACACCGATCAGCCGCACATAAAACCTGGTCCTCCGCGCCGACGACCGTCGCAACCGCTCCGGTATAGTTCGCCGCGGGAATCGACGACGAGGCCACCTGCACTCGCAAGGTCAGGGGTCCCACGTCCTTTGTGAACCCGTCGAATAGGAGCATACGCGGCGAATACGCCGTCGGATCGGCGGGGTAGAACGGGGTGCGGTCGCTGATAGTGCGTACCCCGGATCGAGCGCGCTCCAGCGAAGTGGGTCGGCGTCCCGCGCGGCAATGAGAATCGCCGATGTACCGGAACCAGGAGGGGGTCGTTTGGACCATAAATGAGAAAGGAGGTCAAAACGAGGGCGTCGAAGGGTGATTGCACGCCATCGACGATGGCGCCGAAGTCAAAAAGGGCGGAGCCGAGGCTGTGCCCTATCCCAATGATCTTTTGGAATGGTCTGACACCGGGGAGGATGGGCGCGGTTTTGAGGTGCTGTGCGAGCTGCGAGAGCGCAGCTGCGCTGGTGGGGAACTGCACGTCGGACGCATTTGCCGGCCGTGAGCTAAGCCCAGCAGCTAACAAATCGACGGCAAGCGAAGGCAGACCGCGCTCGCACGAGAATGCCGTGTAGGAATAGTTTCGGAATTCTTCGATGGGAGGCGACCAATACTGGCTGGTATAGGAGAATCCATGCGCTAGGAGCTGCAACACATCTGAGACGGGAATTAGATGGAACAATCATTGAGAATGGGAGCGGCCTTGTGACAGACCTTCATTGCCGGCGTTAGGCCGGCAGAACACACCGTAGATGTTGTATGTGGTGTTTACACGCCGTAGGCTCGTTTCATTGCTTTTGAGGCCGCCAAATACATCGGTGGGGTCCTTCGGGACGAGAACATCGACGTGGACAGGAACAATGACGGACGAGCAACTGCAGGATGCACTTGCAGCGCCGAGGCGAAGATAGAGGCCTGAGAGGTGGAGCAGCAGCACTGAAAGTGTGCGCAATAACATGTCGGAGACGGTGCTCCATGGTTGACGCCTGACACATTTTAAACTGCAGCTAAGCGAAATTTACCCACGTTCGATTGTGTAGAGCCACAATAATGGATGCTTGGGAGGTCATCCGTGAGAGTATTGTTGAAGGCCGAACATGTCGGGATATGATTTGAGATACAATGTTGATCTCTAAGCATTGGTAAGTTCCTTGGTAACATTGTATAACCGAAAAATCGGTGATTCCGAGGGTTTATTTTGCCGGCAACAGCCTAGATTGCCGAGGGTTTCACCGCTCGGCAGGTTCGGTTTTAATCGGTCTCCCGACCGATTTGCCATCACCCTTGGAATGGCGCGGTTGCCAATTACGGGACTTGATATCACTACTTGATCACTACACTTGGGTAAGTAACGGGAATTGATATATCAGCGCCCCAAACTGTGGTGTTACAGACATCGGAATCTCATAATCCCTTGCTGTTGTTAAGGCCCAGTGAAAACCCGGGCGTGGCCGGTATCGACGCGTATCGGCTAGGCATCGGCTGGCCTCGGGAAGCCTCGGATTCCCAGAAAATATACCGCTCGATACGATCGGATACGGTGCGATGCCTCAGGATGCCAGCCGTTAGTAAAGTGGGACACCTTGGATACATTGTATCGGCGTATATTTACAAAGCGCGGGAAGTCCCCGCTTCGATTTAAGTTCAGGTGATGTCAGCGGTTCGAATCTCGCAGGTGTCGTTCTTTTTTCCATAGGTACCCATTCATCACGCGAGACTCCGTCGCATGTAACTTCTACTATGGCACCTATTCACTTTGCACTTTTATTATTGCATCACAATTTTTGGTGCATGCAACACATTTGCCAATCGCGCAACACATTTTCGGCGGTACAGCTCTTTGGGGCTTGCCCATTTGGGTGGCCGAGGTATGTGTCCTGATTTGCCTGCAACCTTTCGGAGACTCTGCTGTACTCTGTGTAGTCGCGAAGGCAGTCCTCGGTGGCAACACACTGCTATTCCTGAACACATCCACCAAGCGAACAGTGTGGCACTTTATTGTGCGGGTACCAATGAACATTAGGACACCATCACGCATTGTATTAAAAGTCGCGTCTGACGCGTCATATGTGCCTAATTCAGTGAGGTTTCAAATACAGGACACAATACAAGACCTTGGGATGTCTCCCGGCTGGCCGGTATTGTGTCACTTGCATCTGGGTTCATTTTATTCATCGAAGTTTGTGGATAGTTTGTAAAGGGGTGATGGGTTCAGTATGTGTAGGTGATTCTGCCGAAACTGCATTTGACTTCAAGTTATAGTCACCCAATGTGATCCATTTTGCAGTATTCCACGTATAAAATATCACCTTCCGCCAAGCCACGGTGTTCAATGCTGAAAGAAATCAAAAAATGCACATGGGCAATGATCAATCGGTAAAGTTTTTAATAAAATTTGGCTTCTGTCTTGGAAATGTCAGAGCCAGGCCAAAATCCGACACAGGTCAAAGTCCTCTTCGCAACTAACTGAGCAGCACAGCATACACCAGGCACGCACGAATGAACACCGAATGCTGCAGGCAAACAAGGGCACCACTCCGGCAGGCTTGGCTACCCAAATGGGCCAATGTAACACCGAAAAAGTGTTGCCACACCAAAAAGTGTGCTGCAATGATAAAAGTGCAAAGTGAATGTCATACAAAGGTGCTGTTCCAGGCTCATTTATTATTCATCAATATTCATTGCAAGCACTCACTAGTCTCACTAATCCTCCTCCTCCTGGAGATGATGTTTCAAGATTTAAGTCTGTGAAACAGGTGCTGTGCTCGTTCCATTGAGCATTTGACCCCAACAACACCGTCACAGCACAGATGTGAGCATTTTTTTTTTTTTTTTTTTTATTGACACAGCCATCACGGCTGTTGACGAGTGCCCATTTTCACTTCAGCATTCTGTCTCAAAACTTTTGAGCGGCTCTGCAAATGAGGCTGACCTGCAGAGTGAAGGCTGGGTAAAGCTGACAGGGTATTTCTCTGTTCAGAAGAAACTTACCTCTGCCATGAGTTTCACTGCTTTACCACCCATATAGCAGCTATGTGACTGATCTGGTTTCTGACCATCCTACTGGGTTAATAAAATCGAGAAGAACACGAGCAAAGAAATCGAAAAAGGAAAGTCTTTGGAGATGCCCGAAGAGGATCCCAAAGTTGTGCAGCTCCCCATTTAATGGGTTTCCAGTCGAGTCAGATATACCATAAGGCATAAATTGGCCATGGAATATCTAGATACCTCCCAGACCCGCTAGAATAGTTCCTGCAATAAAAACTGGGTTGTGCTGGAGAAAGTTTGTAAAATCAAGTTGAACTTTAACCTGAGTTATTTTGCTTGAGTGGGCACAAAGGTTTGACAAACCGATTTGCTAACTGTGAGCTGGGAGTCAAGATGAGACGAGCTCAAAATCCATTTCCCATGAAGATGAACCTGGTAACAAATGTCTGACTGTTTTGAAGGATGTTCCACAATTTTGAAGACAGTAGATGTTGTGCCATTGACTTCTGGGGAAAGGCACAATGCTGCCGATGGTGTCTGCAGGCTGGCCAAAAAGACAACCAATAACATGTCTGCTGCTCGAAAAAATCGCACACCTTTTCACACAATGCCCATGAACACCATGCACATATAAAATCAGGACATTGCCTTCTATCAACCTTTTGCTTCCCGGATATCCCATTTACTTTCCCCCTTGGAACCATGCCCTACCACATTCAGCATCGAAGATCTTTCGACCACTGGCCTCACACTCCTATGTTGCCTCTGCCAGTAACCCTACAAAGTTTGTTTAAACACCCTGCATCTCAATGTAAAACCATGTTCAAGCAATGATTTACTTAATATGCCTTTAATCATGGTTCAAACAGTGTAAAAACATGGAGCAAAGAAACACAGGGGGCGGGGTTCAAACACACACCAGCCAAGAATTTGACACACAAACTTTCGGCAAGGTTCCAACTGAGCCAAAATCACATTGATGACAATCCGCACAAATGCGTGAAACACCGCAGAAACAGATAAGGTTACTGTTTCAAAGTACAAGTCCATCACACCTTGAGCAGCAGTGATATTTAAGCAGTTCAACGTCAGTTTGCTTTTCATTTGTAGTCAGTAACTCGGGTGTCAAGTGGAATTTCCTTGTCTGAGTTGCGGGGGTTGCATACAGAGAGGCACCAAAGTATTGCAAGCACTTCGTTCCACTCTCTCTTTCAATACATACTATGGTTACATGGTATTGAAAAAGAATTCAGTCCACAGTTCAGGAACAACACAATGATACTTGTTGAGATTGAAAAAAGAAATCAGACATGAATAAGGCTGTGCTACCCCACAGCTCTACATTGGTTGCATGGTCTAGTGGTTATTGTGCTCTCACTTGTCCTCACTTTAGTTTCCAGAGAAACTGGGAGGTCCCAAGTTCGACTCCCCTGGGTATCTGGAATTTTTAGTTTTGTCCTATTGAACAGTGTTCAATCAGTGTTTAAACATTAAACCCTGTTCTAACATTGGTTAAACCCTGTTTGATCACATTTTGAACCAAACCCTGATTAAACACCATTTTGTTAACCCCAACGTTCAAGCCCCTCACCCTATGGTGGTTCCCAGGTGCCTCCATGGTGATGGACACTGTTAAATAAATCATTGCTTAAACAGGTTTTTACGTTGAGACGCAGATTGTTTAAACAAACTTTGTATAGATTTATGCCTCTGCTTGTAATTTTCAAGAGCAATCAAATTCGAGCATCCAAGATTGTTGGGTTACTTGAATTTCACCATCCTGTTCCGCCGTTTCCCCCGGCCCTTATCTTCCAGATGATTCAATAGGGACAGTCAGAGTACAATTCTGAGGGTGTTTCTAGGGGTGATTCTGATGTCGCTTCTGAAGGCGATTCTGGAATTTTTAAATTGTGGGAGAATCGCAGAATCGCAGAATCACTATTTTAATCAGAAGCGCCTCTGGAGGAGCTTCTGCAGCGCTTCTCAAGTCGCTTCTGGGCATTTAAATCCTGCACACTTGTTTAACTACATATAAATAAAATTAATTTTATTTAGGAGAATAGCCGCTGATTAAAATAATTTTATATCCCTGTCTTTTCCTTCCGCTGCACATCGGCGATGCTCGACCCCTCGGACTCGCGATGACCGGAGAACCCAAGAGAGCTGCTACTACCTCAGCAAAGGCCCAGAAAGCTGCTGCCATCGCTGCTGCTGAGGCCAAGGAGCTTCAATCCGAAGTTCCAGTGAAAAGACCATGCGGCCAACCCAAGGAAAACCTGGTTCCTGCGCCTGCTGCCATAGAGGAGGACGAAGACGAAGATGACGAGATAGAGGAGCCCGATGACAAGCCTGCTGCCTCTGGTGAAGAGAAAGACACTCTCTTTATTGAGTGCGTATGAATATCATCATTACTAGTCCCATTGCTCACCTGCACCTGAAGATGGACAGACGAGCTTACCTGGACCTTGGTCTCTGGCATTGAGAGCGATCCGGAGATGTGGGATGGCCTCTTCCCGGGCATCAGAGGCATTGCACGGACAGCAGGAAAAGCGAAGACGCATTACTACTACAAGCTGTCGAAGCACTGTTTCGCCAACCACCTGCAGTACAAGGATGTGTTTGCTATTGATCCTACGCAGAATAAGAAGATTCTTGCGAAGCAGTGGAAGTTGTGGACAAACAAGATAAAGAACAGAGTCGGCGCGTAAGTGCATTTCGTCACCATGAAAGACTTGGCTGATAATTGTCGGCAGATTGGTCACAAAGACGAAGAAAGATATCACCGAGATGGGCCAGACTGGTGCTGGAATTGCGAGTGAGGACGAGATCCGGTCGGGTACGAGGTTCACATCGAAATGGGGTGAGTCTGAGTACTTGCACCGAGCTGTCTGCTGAAATAGCCAAGATCTCATCAAGCAGGAATCACCTTGGTTCTTCCACATGCGGACCTTGATTGCCTCGAGACCCAACCTTCAGCCCATGGGTCTCGGAAATAATGACAGCGGCTTTGACACTGACCTACTTCTTCCCACCCACGACCACGATGACACATCGAGCGCCCCACCAGACGACACCGAGCCGCCCCTCGAGCTCACTTCTGACAGCGACGACGACGAGCTTTCCGCCACCCCAACTCTTCCGAAACGAAAGCGTGCCGATTCCACGCTGGCGCCAGACGACGAAAAGCCCCTTGCGAAGAAAAGGGGGCCACAGCCGGCAAAGTCGATCCCTGATACAGCAGCCCCTCCCCAGAAGAAGCCCCTGAAACCGCAGGATAAGTTCACGGCGACTATCTTGGCGGAGGAGGAGACTGCGCAACAGGCATTGAGGCTGAAGTGGGAGAAGTCGAAGGCCTATAGGGAGCTAACGCTAGCAAAAATTCAGGTGGAGAAAGATATACAACTTGCGCATGTGCAGGTGAAATCGGACAGGAAGCGGGACAAGCAAGCAGCGAAGGTCGATCTCATGCGCCTTCGCAGGCACATATGGGGTTTTGATACATCACAAGTCCGATAATGTCCACAGTGCAGTGATACATCAACGCCGGCCATGAGAAGTGTGCAATGATACATCACATCAGCGAAACATGCGTTCTTGGTAATTGAGAGTGGAAAAAAGAATCCACATCACAAGGATTGAACACAGATCACACAGATTAGATAATGGATGACACACTAACCACCTGAACTACACAACTGTTATAAATTGTTATCTTGATGACATAACATCACACCACTTCCCAGCAACATTTCAACATACCGCCCTGACCCTAACCGCTAACCGCTAACCTGAACCCTGACTCTAACCTGAACCCTAACCACCCAAACCTAACCGCGAAAGACACTGTGGAAACCCGGGCTAGGGCAAGCAAGCTTGCCCTAGCCCTTGTAAGGTGTTTGTTTAGGCTAATTATGTACCTGAAAAGACATGACCTATCCCAATATTCTGATCTAGTTGTTATGTCCTCTTTAGCTCAGTTGGTTGTGGTATCTCTTTGCAGGAAGTTTTGCGTTCGATCCCCGCTTATGTTTCTTTTATTTTGCATTCCTTCCTAATTCGGATGCTTCGCTGAGGTGATGTATCATATCACTTCTCTAACTAGTGGTGTTGATGTATCACTGCACTGTGGAGCTTAGCGGTCGCTGATGTATCACCCCCCCAGACTATGGTGGCCTTTGGATGGAGCAAGAGCACCAGCTTAAGATGGCACAGATTCAATCACATGCAGGTGCCCGAGCTCCATGTCCTTATCTGGGAGCAGTAGCTCTTCCCATGTTGACAGTCCATACTCATTTGACGGCCTTAAGCTTCCATCGTCATTCTCGAATGCCAATTTCAACACGACCGATTTTGACAGCCCAGCTACGTACACCAATTACGGTACCGGATAAACTATCACAGATGTATTCAAAATGGACAAGTAGCATACATATTGTGCTTTGTATGTCTTGTCGTCAATAATGACTTGTCTTGCACTGAAAGCCTCGTGTCCTAATTGAGTATAAGGATTTCCTTTTTCGGATGGTTTAGCTCACAAGCTGTCCATCGATGACCCGTGCTGCAAAGTTCTTTTGCATTGCAGCACGGGTCATTCTTCATGTTCACATTACTGGGAACCAAGTCCTTATGTTGCTGGATTGCTGGATTGTGCATACAACCTTATTCTACATGCTCAAGTCTCGATCCTCTGCCCGCCTCGCAGCTTGCTGTTGGTTCCTTCGCTCCTTTCGCCCGAAACAACTTTCCCTTTAGTGTTTCCCTCAGCCACGTGCCATCCGTCTCGCGTCCCCGAACACGGTGCCGGCCGGTTGAGGGTCAGAATGTGTTCTCCATCGGACTCCTCTGCAGACACTAGACCTTCGGCGATGAACGGGTCGTTATCGCCCGAGTCAGCTGCTTCACCTTCTCTGCCTCCTCGTGATCCATCACAAAAGACTGTATCCCGATACACGCAGAAACCCAGTACGTTGCGATCTTGTGACTGCTTTCATCCGAAATATTAACGCGGAGATGCTTCAGAGAGTGGAATCGGCCTTTCAAGAAGCCAATTACATGTTCGGAGCGAATGCGAAGGATGGAGACGTGATTGTTGAAGATCTCGTTATCATCCTCCAGGCTCTCGGGTTTTTTATACGGAGCGGTGACCCAGTCATCCAGCTGGAACGATATGTTAATATCGTTTTATATTGCCAGACAAGCGTAAGAAAATACTGACTGTATATGCAGAGTCTGCCCAAATCCACTCTCCAGCAGGAAACAGAGTTGTATGTTCCAGAAACACGTGTGTGTCCTTGAACGCCAACGAATCATGTGTACTACCAGTGCGTAACTGAAATCAATTATTTTGAGGTTTGGAAGATTCACGACCTATTTGTATGTCAAATTCGATTCTCGCAAGCTCATACAGCACATACTTGAATATTCAAGGAGTAATTACACTTCCTATCAAAATAACTCTCCCCATACCAAGTCGGGCGCTGTTCAAGAGGGACCAAAGTTCCGTCAACAAAGCACCAGCCATCCCTCCATGATTTGCACGAATGCTGCTGTACCAAGCACTTTGCATGCTCCTTCTCCACAGCTGTGGGCAAGTGGACAGCCTTCTGCATAAACCCAGGCTGGAGAACAGCTGTCATGACTCGGCGTGTAACGAGGTGAACTGTGCCCTTCCCCAGCCCCGCCCAATTTGCAACCGCTTGAATGCTGGCAGCATTTCTATCATGCCCAAATCGATAGAGTGCAACCGCGAGCTGCTGCTCCACAGGAAGTTGAGGTTGGTGGGAATTGTTGAAAAAGACGGGATCATTCTCAAGGGCAGCGACGAGTGCATCAAATGTGAGCGGGCTCACATGAAGATTCTGTCGAAAATGATCTGGCCGGCCAGCCTCAAGAGCCATGAGGTCGTGGTGAAGGTACGATGGACCACGGGGGAGAGTGTCTCGGGGCTCTTCATAGCGATGTTTATACATCTCAGTGATTTCCGCCCGAATCCATCGACGCAAAACAGGGGGTCGGTGCATGCCAGTTACAGCCTCTGTTTCCAAGTTTTCATCGTCGCCTTCCACCCCAGATGACCAGTCGTACTCGGAATTGGAGTCTGATGTTCCTGAAGAGACTGAGAGGAGGTCCGGCATGTGCCCTGAATTAGAGCTGGACGAGGTCGTTGAGTCATCGAATTCTGTGATGGAAAATTCATTGTCGGCCTGCATATCCCCCATGAAGCGCCAATCAGCACCCAGAATGTCGCTCCAATCAGAGTCGCTCGTTGAGTCGCTGTTAGTCGAGCTGCTCGATGTGTCAGAGTCGGATGAGTCGGCATGCACATCCAATTGAATACCGAATAGGCGAGCCTGACGGTGTGGCGTCGAGTCAGTACGGCGAGCTCGGGCCGCAGCGCAGCGGCGTAACAAAGCACGACGTTGGCGCCCCTTGTTGTTGCGGATGTAGGACTTCAAGAGGTGTTCTGCGCGCTGACCGCGTCGAGTGGCGGAAGGCATGACAGTGAGGTACAGCCACAAGTGCTGGCAAATTATTGATTAAATTATTCTTGCACAGAATTTAAATAAAGATTTTGTTGACTGCAGAAATGCCTCGAGAAGCGCCTTCAGAAACGGGTCGGTCAAAGTAGAAACACGTTTCTCTGACATTTCTGATGGGAACAATTTCGAGAAGCGACTTTCAGAATCGCCTTCAGAAGCGACCCAGAATCACCCTATTTAAAGTTACTCTGACTGTCCCTAATGTTGCTGTTGGCCCTCAAACCTCCCCAAGATTTCCGTATCTCAGCACCATTTTCCCGATTGCTTGCACTCAAGAGTGGGCTTGTTGTTGTCCCAAATTTTCTGCAGCTCGCTGGATGCCTGGATGCAACATTCTGGACCTAGCCACGCGCTAGTGTTATTTCAGGCTTCCCGGATTGCACAGCATTCTTGTGCGGCTTCAAAAACCACAGGTGTATGTCAGGTAAACTTTTCCCGACTTTTCGCCTGTCGGAATTGTGTTCTAGGTGACATTTAACCAGGGCTGTATTCGAATAATATTCGATTTTTTTCCATATTGCCGGAGCGAAGTGTAGGCACATTTTGTATAATCATTATTATTGAAAGCTGAAGTGCGGTTGTCAGAAATAAAAACAAGATTCCAAAGTGCATGGACAGTGGCCGCAAGTACAGTAAATCAAGACTCGGTTGCTAACAGGTATTTGTAGGCATTGAGTGCCAATTTAATTCCGAGTAGAGTGAGGTAGTGCCTGATTAGCTCCTTTTAGCCACCTTGTACTCCTAGGTAAGTGTACAAAATTGACCATTATCTTGCAGAATCGAAATCAGGCTCAAACACATGTGTGATAGTTGAGGGCTTACCTGAACACCATGTCAAGCGTCATGAATATTCAATTACTTGAGCTCCAGGTGTCTGTTTCTGTGATTGCGCTTTCGCTTCGAAAAGCCTGCACTGGGAGTAATGTGTTGAATTTCGGCCATCTCGGGCTTGCTTATTGATACCAAATCTCACGAGATGGAAAGTAATAATATATCTGCTCTGTCTCCGCCTCTTTCTAAACTTAAAATCTCTGGTTTATTTCCCCGGCACTCTCAAAATTATTGCCTCATAGCCGTGCGGAGAACACTCATAAATAATCTCGAAACATCACCTCCAAGAGAAGGGACTTGCAGTGAGAAATCAGCACATATGTAATAAACAACCTGATTGGCATGGACAAAGACCTCTATCAACCCCGTGGGACAACCAAATGTGTCGGGTCGGAATCGCACATAATAAATGTGTCAAAAAGACATGCACCTGCGAGATTCGAACCGCTGACATCACCTGAACTTAAATTGAAGCGGGGACTTCCCGTGCTTCGTAGTATATTGGGTGGGATCACAGTGTATAGAAATATCATATTCATGCTATTTTAAATTACACCCCACTACCAGCCGCTGTGCCTGCACTTCTCGCTCGCTCCTTGCTGCACCACCCACCCACCGCTCACCTGCACATTCCCTGCATCCTTACTGTGCCTCGCCTCATCGCCCAGGCTCAACCTCCCGCCCTTCCCTCACTCCCAACCGCTCGTCCGTGTTCCTTCACCTCCCTGTGAGTCACGGTGTACCTCAGCATCTTGAGACTCCTAACAATTGCAGCGCAGTCGAGGTCATTTGCCATCCGATGGTAAAGTTGACGAAGAGCAGGATAAAAGTGCCCAAAGCACGGTGCCGAGAAAACGAAGATGGGAAACCCCAGGTCATCGAAACGATTGGTCAGTTGTCAGTTTCACAAGAGCGATGGCAAGTAAATGTATCGACCTGGGGGAATTCTTCATTTATCGGATCCCGACGAGGACAGCACCTGCTGACAGTTGTAGGCGGAAGTAAAGTAAGAAGGTATGCATACATGCGGAAGAACTCGATTCTGCGACCGCGAATTGCCGGATACCAAGTACACAGCGTGTCTTGGGCAGCTGTTTTGAGGCCTTCAGCAGCTTGAAGCGTCTTGAGCCGTTGTCTGGAGTTCTAGTTTGGCATCTTGAGCGACTTCAGGTGTTGAGCCTCGAAGGATGGAGGCGACTCGTGTCATGACGGTTTCAGCGACTTGAGCCTTGAAATCTTCAAGCTTCACATATTGTGGCGCGTCTCGGGTCTCAAGCTCGTTTGAGGTCTATGTCGAGTGGACAGAGTCTTGAGGTGTCATCAGCCTTGGCCGGAATTCCAATGTGTGCTTGAGGCGTCTCGAATTTGGGGCGCGGACGATGCCCATGCATCTCAGTGCAGCGGTATGCAGCACAATTTGAAGGGAACCCAGAGTCGAAACATTGCAGCAAAACCCAAGAGCATGTCGAGGCCAGGTAGGTTCAGGACAGAGTACGTCGAGACTCGAAAAGGGAGAAGACTCGGGAAGTGGTGGTTGGTGGACAAGAGACGAAGTGCGCTGGCAAGTACATCATACGCGTGTCATTGACTGGCGGCGTTGGTGGCACGAAGTCTGCTCCAAGTCCAAAACATTCTCTTTAAAATTGTGACATTGTTGCTTCAAAATCTTACATTTCCTGGGCCAATACTTAGGCAGCGCAATACCCAGTGATACTGACGGGCACGACTGATCCCTGGAAATGCCTGCCGCGCTGGGTTTTTCACTGGGGTTAAGGAGTCAGATGTTTGGAGTTACAAGCAGCGCTTAGCTATGGCAACGTGCTCGCCACATTTTTTGCTGTCCGTAGCCAGGCTGGTTGCGAGCCTAAGCGCCGCTCTGCAAACTATCTGTGGTGGGTCGCTGACGCCACCGCAACTCTCACACTGTTGTGCAGGAGCTCTCGGGAGCTCTCCTCAACCCTAGATAATGAAACCCATTGTGAAAATAAAACCTGTTCACTTGCTGGGCCTATGTGTCTCACAAGAAGCTATGCGTGAGATTGTAGGAGAAGCGCCGAGGACAAGGAAGGGGATCAGCAAGGGGCTTGACCCCATTAAAACCCACTGTAAATATAAAACCTGTTCACTTGCAGGATTTATGTGTTTCACGAGAAGCTATCCCTGAGATTGCAGATGAAGCGACGAAGACAAGGAACGGGATCAGTGTAAATGTGTTCCACATAAAACCCACTGTAAATATAAAAGCTGTTCACGTTTAACAGTTTAACAGTGTGATATTTCATCTACATGATAAACACTTAGGTACAGGTACCTCGACAAACCTAAATGTAAAGAGTAATTGAGCAGGGAGCCTAAGTTCCCCTTGCGATTTCACAATGACAGGGAATGCTCCTGCTTCTCACTCCTATGGCCCTGAACCAGAGGTTCTTCGAGGGGACATCAACAACAACATACTTGCATCAGACTTGGATACTGTGTTGCTCAACCACGTGAGGGTTGCCACATCGACCCTCAAGGAGCTCAGTTCATTCTCGCGGCTCCCCTATGTGAAACAAACTTTGGCTATGAGTGAGCTCGTCTTGGAAAGGGTTGATGTGCTTGATACTCTCCGATTTCATCTCTTCTTCTTACTGGGCATAACCAACAGAAAATTCAATCGAACAGGAGCCAATGCCTGGCAATGACTGTCTAGATTGACGACATCCTGTGCAAAATTATCGACATCACTCTTGTTCACGCAGAAAAGCTCCAGATCAACCCGCAGTTACTGAACATGCTCGAGAAATTTATCAGGCAAGGCCACACCTTTGTTAGAGCTCTCTGCTCATTTTTTCAGCACTTTGCAAAGTTTGATTCGTACATCCGAACCCAGCTCGAAACCGGGAAATTCAAGTGGTTCTTTAGGCAGCAGGAGATTAATGCCCAACTCAAGAATTGTAAACTTGCGCTGCAGGAAGAGAAAGATTATTTTTCGGTATGTACCTATTTGCCATCTACTGGACCAAAAAATGTGAGCATAATTAGGCTAGGTTTACTCCAAATTAGTCCAATCAAACAGTCTATCGATGATGAGGGAAGTCACCGCCCAGAAGCATCAAGAAATACTGCAGCTGCTGTCGAGGGACTCAGACACCGCATCTACGACGGACACTTCAGCTGAGGTAGGTTTTGAATCCCAGCACATTTAGCAAGCTGACAGGTGCATGCAGTCTGCTTCTCAGTCTCAAGGAATGGTAGGCAATTTGCAAACTGACCTGCGCTCATTCATCTTGCCTTGGCAAAAAATCTGAACCACAACTACCCTAGCCATCGATCCGAGCACAGAAGCCGCTGCCTCAAAGCTTTGGGGGGTGCATGTTTCCGAGGCCGAGAAATACAACAAATCGCTTGTGGAGAGCTGGAAAAGCGAAATGGAGAGGACGCTGATTTTTGTGAGTTTTCAATGAGCACCCAGGACTATATTTGAGTGCTTGATGTGCAAGGCTGGTCTCTTCTCTGCGAGTCTCACAACCTTCATCATCGAGAGCTATAAAACCCTGATCCTGGATTTCAGTGATTCTACCATACAGCTTTTGGCCCAAATCTCACAACAGCTCGCAGCGGCTGCAAATGGCAGTCATTTCCAGATACCCGAGCCCACACAATTCACGCCGCCGACTTCATCCCTCGTCTGTAACACGCTCTGGTTCGTCAGCCTTGGACTCAGTCTTACCTGCGCCCACATTGCGATGCTTCTCGAGCAATGGGCCCGTGATTTCCTGCACAGGGTGGACATGCGCTCTGCGCCTGTCATCTGCCCGTGCATCTTCCCATATCTATATTGCAGCTGAAGCGCTTCGGCATGCACACCGTGGTGGACATCATCCCATTGCTTCTTCACGGCTCCCTGTTCCTTTTCTTTGCAGGGCTCGTCACCTTCCTACTCCCCATCAATCTTCGCATTGTGGCCCTCGCCGCCACTGTTTTGGTGGCTGTGGTGGTCGTTTATGTCCTCCTCACACTCTTTCCATTGCTGTACCTCGATTGTCCCTACCACACTCCGCTTTCGGCGGCAAGCTGGCACATCTCGCAAACCTGCATGTCAATGTGGCGCCGGTGGCATACCACAGGCGAAAGCGATTCAGATGCTCTCAAATCGTCGAACGAAACTATCGTTGAAGCCATGTCCAATGAGGCAACTGCAGAGTGCCCAACACGCACCGCACGGGAATATCGAGCACTGGTATCTACAGAAGCATTGCTCAGTGACACCCGTCATGCCGCTGGTGCTTTGGCTGAGGTGGCGAGCGGCCCCGGGTGGGAATGCATTTACGCAGACACGTGAGACAATGAAGTCATGGTGCTGTGCAAGTACTGTGGGACTCGGCAGAACACTGCCACTACCCACTACACGGCATGCAGTAATCTTGATCACCACCGTTTTCCGGCGACAGTTGGTCAGAATTTCGTGGTGCCGCTGCTCAGTGGATTCCAGTGGACGCACCATGGTGCACTCTGAGGAATAATGAGGGGCAGCCAGCAGCTGCGTCTGGGAAATCCCGTTCATACGTAACCCATCCAATGTATCCAAATCGCAAATAATGATTGTATTAATATGTAATCTATCGTGCTGGCAATGTACCCTAATAAAAAGCGAAATGCTACGTAGTCGCTGCAATGTCCCGAGGTCATGAACACTGACATCGCCAAGCCCCAGGACCACTCCCCTGCCACCATTTTCGCCGGAGCCAGCGGTGGCATCGAGCTCTTGTCGGCTGAATGCTACAGCTTCATTGACACCACGCATGTATGCTGCATCATCACCAGCGATAATCTTGATTTCCCAGCTATCGTTATTGGTCAGGATAAGGGATTTGAGAAGGAAAAACAAAAAGGTCGGCTCACGCGATCCATTCCAGGGATTCTCTATCTTCCCCGTGGCTTTGATACAGAACTTCGAGTTCATCTTCAAGCGTGCTCCAAAACCCGGTATCTGCGCCCTTCTTATTTTCCCGTGTGACTAGCGGCTTTGCTACTTGACGCTGAAAGATTGAGAGTGAGTGATGGATCAAAGATGTCGCGTTGCTCAGAACATACCATGAGTGCGAGCGGAGCGAGCAAACGGTTGGGGATGATGTCGGGGATGACCAGGAGGTGATACTTTTGGATAATGTTCTTGGAAAAGGTCTTGAGCGATGTTTTCTTGGAGAGGGCAACGAACAGCTGTCGGGATAAATGAGCCAGGACCGTGAACGCGAAGATAGACACCTACCATCTTGTGGAACACACTCTTGACATTATTGTATTCCTCTTTGATGTACCCATCAACGATGTCTTTGATGATGGGGTCCGATTTGTAGAGGTCAAGGTGCAGGCTGTCGGCGTGGTTAAGAACATAGTTCTGAAGAAGAATTAGTTAATGTCTGAGCCCGTTAGGGAAAAGCTGTACCTGGACGTTCCTGACGACGAGCGTATACGACGAATTGGGTTTGACCAAGTAGTGCCTCAAAAGCGCCTTGAGAAGCTTCTGAAAGGACATTAAAATCCATTCGGGGTCAGACAGTCATGCACTCACTTCTTGGCCCAGCGAGAGCTTCCAGTTCTGGGTGAGCAGACCCGCATGGCAACAATGTTCATGCAGGTGACTTGCAGCACCGTGTTGATTGCCTCGAGCTTCTGCTCCCACTGAAGGGCCCGAAGAAACGAGGTAACCTGACGGTCTGCGGGGCTCATCTATTTAAATGTTAGTGGGCATCTCGACTGGATTTAGAATTGTGTGAATTGCCTTGTTGAATTTGTGGGCGGCACTCCGCTGCTCGTCATTGAGCTGAAACTCATTTGTGACCTTGTCAATGTTAACCATGGATGATGACCCGAATCCTTCGGACCGACGACCAGTGTTCAGGTCGAGGGGAGCAAGGGGCTGGGGGCCCATGTATGAAGGATACTGGGATTCAAAATCGCCCATGGAGCCCATGCTGGTGTTTTGCGAGTGAGCAGGGTGACGACTGGAGGAATGCGGGCTATACTGCCATGAGCCCCGTTCGAGTGGCGTGGAGCGAGATGGGGACCCACGCTGGCTATATGGGGCATAGCGGTGGGGAGACATCCCGTGCTGAGGCCCAGGCGACATTGCAGGAAGCGGTGAGCGGACTTGCGATCTTTTTTCAGGACTTGGGGTTAGAGGGCCGTGGCTGTGCCCGGCAGGATCTTGTACTTATCTTTTTTCCCGTCATGCTCCCAAATCCACCTGGACACACACGACAAACCCGGAAGTCATCGGAATCCAATGTAAATTGATTGCCGAAAATATTGTTTTTTTTAAATTTAATCAAGCCCACTTCTTGCATTCAAAAAATATGAAATAGAGTGTATTTGCACCGCCCATTTTTTTTCGACATCACTCGTCGTTTTTAACTGACCCAAATGATTGATGTGATTTCGATGAGGCCCAGGCAGACCAGGCCGTGTATTTACTTCGGCAGGTCCAGGGCAATATTGAAAATTTGCTGGGGGACTTGGAAGGAGGTATATACTAGACTTATTAATGTTCGTACCCTCTGAATGAGCGTCATGGGACGCGACGATCTTAGCCGAGTTATGCCTGCCATATTCAGTTACACCAGGGAAAAGAGACAGAAGTAAATAAAAACAGCACAGCCCTAGGCCGCACAGCCACTAAAGGGGTAAGGAAGAAGTGAATGAAGTATAGGGACAGCCACTAAAGAAGTCAAACACAGCCACTAAGGAGACTATCTTAAAAAATCGGAGACAAGGAAAATAGGGAGACTTTTAGCCCCGCAGAGGAATGAAAGGAACGAGTATTATGTAAACATAAGTACTCGTAATAGGCTTTGAAACAAAAGAGGAACAAACAAAGTGCAGCGTGTCTGTTTTCGAAATCATGGAACGAAAGCCACGAAGAAACACAGCTATGGGAAGGGCAAAGACTGCCTTGTCAGCTTCACATCTGTTAGACAGAGTTGGCTAACATGGACGTACAGTTGCTTGAATCCGGAAAATGGCTATTTCTCTTCGCAAGTGGAGGACTCCGTCGCGTTTGGTACCTATTTGCCCAGGCGTATCTGGGGTTTTGATGTATCGTGGCCCTCTGATCAGAGAGGGGTCGCGATTCATCGATCCTTCTAATTAGAGGCGGCCGGGATGCATCGTCTGAGAAGACTGCCCTTCCAGGGTAGCACGTGCCGGGCCCTCCGCCACGCGTTTGATGCCGCAGCCGCCCCGTTTGATGGCACTCCCGGTGTTTGATGGCGCAGTCATGTTCGCTGATTGCGTCATCGTCGGGTGGCGGTGGCTTCTGCTACTTAACCGCTTTGGGCATTCCTCCTGGCTTCATTCTTGGGGTCCCTGCTTAGCTGGTCATATTAGAGTAGTTTTTGAAGGTCCTTAACATGAATTCCAGGCCTTCGGACGCCCCCACCCCTTCGGTATTCTCGAAGCAATCAGGTCTAGTTTGGCAGGCGCAAAATGTTTGTCAATGTTATGATCCCCTCCTGCTTGTTCCCACGCCCGAATGCAGCGCCCCGCTTGCCTACCTACCTCCCCCACCCGCCCCGGCTTGGCGGCGGCCAGCTGCGAACATACCACCCTCATGGCAATCACACCCCCGTTGTCCTGTGCTGGCCTCTGCGCTCTCCCCAGGCAACGCCGACCGAATGCGCGGCTTGCCGCCCCCCCGCCCCCGCCCCCCGCCTCCCCGCCAGCGGCGGCTTCGCAGCATGCAGGCATGAATGCACCATCTTCATTCTGCATTCTCAACTTCGTTATCCTTGTATGTGCTGGCCTCTGCGCTCTCCCCAGGCCGACCCACCCGAATGCGCCGTTTGCCGCCCCCCGCCTTCCTGCCTGCGGCAGCTTCCCAGCGCGCAGGCCTAAATACACCACCTTCATGGTGCATTCTCACCTACGTGTGCGCTGGCGTCACTGCCCTAATTACACATACTATAGTACTCCAACCACATGTGAATGACTTCACGCATCTTGGAGCATCTCTGAATACATGTAAATGTAGCTATATGTGAGATAGAATTTTGAAATCAATATTCTAGTCGGTTGGAATACTGTGGGGGGGAAAACAAGACAAAAAGATTACCTCGAAAAAAATGAAGAAGAAAAAACGGCAACTGACTGGTATCGAACCATCCGCATCCTAATCCGGTATGTACTGCATTCAGCAAGTGATCTGCGAGATGTCATCTATGTGCGGCTATTTACCTAGACAGGTTGATCTAGACATGCCGAGGCTCTGCCGAGGCGATTGTCACTCACGGCGCACATCTGTCTACAGCCAGGCCCGTCTAGGCCCGTCTACGCGATGTAAACAGACATACACCCGGTTCGGTGTATCCGAATTTGCCGTGGATACGTCACCATGGAACGCAGTGAGGCGACAGTATACATAGATGGTACAGGAATTGTCGTCCAAACAAGCGCCTCCCGCTGTCCACCCACCCAGTTCCTTCCCGTCATTTTTTCGCCCTCCATCTCATCAGTATTTTGTCATTCATACCATGTCGCACTCACTTCTTTGCAGCACGTCCTCCACCTGCGGGCGCTTTGCGCTTCTTGTCCAGCGCCTTCAGCAGCACTGTGTCGGCTTGCTGGGCGTGCTTGTCCGCTGTCATGTTGATCCGTCGACGCTTCACCTGTGGTATGATCTCCCGATTGTTGTTGGCGTTCACTGGGGGCCGCACATTTCGTTTCGGGCGCATCACGACAACAAGGTCCGAGGGGCCAGCCAGGTTCCGCAGGTCTGGCACCAGAGCTTTTGCCGCTGCGGCTTCCCGGGCCGCCTCCTCGTCCCTGGCCTTCTCGAGTGCTCTGATCCCCCTCTTCCTCGCGGCGGACAGGCCTCCCGCGACCTCGTGCGCCAGCGTATTCAGTGGCAAAGGGACCACCTCGCCGTCATCCGTGTAGGTCTGAACAAATGCGAGTGGCGCCTTCCCAGCCCCCACACGGTTTGTCGCCTCGGCCAGGGGTCGATCCTCCTCACCATCACTCCCGGTGTCCGTCGCCGTGGCATCCTTCTTTGGGCGCCCTCTGGGTCTTCCCGCTTCGCCCCCCCTGCTCCTGCTCCCTCTCGCCCCACTGCTCCCAGTCAGCCCCCCAGTTGGCTTCACTGGTTTTGGTGTGTTTGCCATAGGCCGAGAAAACGGAAATTGCGGCGTTGCTGCTGTCTCAGCACAGCTGCCGTCATCTGGACTATCGTCATCCAGAGGCGTGGCTGTGAAGGAGGCTGTGCGGGCAATGCGCGGCGGAAAAGGCGACGTGTTTGCGACGGTCCAAGGTGTCGTCTCCACAGCCACAGGGCTCGTCGCACTGGGAGGAGTGTCGGTCGCCGGTGAGGGTCGTGTCGTGGGACTGGTATCTGCACAAGTCCGATCAGCTAGAGTAGCACCCAAAGCAGTAGTCGTACGCATCATTCCCACTGTAGTCGGGTCTTCTGCCGTGGCGGGCGAATCTGCGGCTTGATTGAATCTTGAAAACTGCCCCCACCGCCTTGGGCCTAGAAGCCATGGAGTCGTGGATGGACCGGAAGCCTCGACTCGACGATTCATGCCGTATGGACCACCACTGAAGCAAGCTCGTGGAGGGGGCCGGCTGACCACTCCGCTGGCGTCATCTCCCCGCTGGAGTGAAGACGGCTCTGTGGGCGTGGACACAGGATACAGCTCTGGCGGCGTCAGCTCTCCGTCAGTAACGCTGAACGGCACGTCATCCCAGACAATCCGATTCATACTGAACGGGATACCAGGCAGCCTGCTCGCAGCATCCATGGCTTGGCCTTCCTGGGGTATCCACGTCGTCTCGGTCCGCGGCTGCGTCACAGCCATGAACTGAGCCAGTCCGCTCGCTGTAATCGGGGTCAGCGGTGTTCCGTTGCTGGTCATGATCGCGCCACTCCCCAAGTCTGATAGATCACCGTCACCCGCACCAAAGCCGCCGCCTAACCCATACGCAGAGAGATCAAAGGGCTCGGAGCCCTCCCACGCTGATGTGCCCGGGACGCCCGCATTCTCCACCTCCACCGTAGAAATCAGTTTGTCACTCCAGAACACATCCTCTGCATCTCGCGTCTCATCCAGGCTCGTGAGGGTCTCGACCAAGGTGGGGACGGGCTCGATCGTAGGTGGGGCATGCTCAGGTGCAGGCGGAGGTGCCCATTCTTTAGGAATTGGTGCCGCAACTGGGACAGGAACAAGCACATGCTTGTCAGCCCACCGTGGCTTTGCTGGCTGATTTCGCTTCTTGGTCTTGCGGGCAGGCTGCGCTGGTGGGGGAGGGGCCGCTTTGTCATCTGAGTCTGGCATAGAGAACAGATTATCGAGATCCAAGTCAGGAATATCGTCTTCAGGCATGGCCATAGCATCACGATCGCTTCGAGCTAACGTACAAATGGTTAGCAGATTGGATCCCAGTGAATGTTCAGACTCACTGAAACATCTCTTCAAAAACATGATGAACCTCTGGCTCACTTCTTCGTCCCATTTCGGGTGAGAGTCCTTGAAGTCGTTGCCAGCCGGAGTGACACCACATGCGTATCTGCAAGACGCCAACACCGTGATCAGTCAACATAGGACAACATCCACTGTACGCGCCAAAAGACATACACATTGACCCCCAGGGCTCCGCCCATGTTGGGCGTGGGCCCACCCAGCATCGTAAACCCCTTCCAGCCGGTCTTCTCCAAGATCATGTTGTGGACTATCTTGAGGAAACCTTCGATCTGATCAATTGACCTGCGCCGCTCACTTAGTTCGCTGAATCGTCAAACAAATTGGCGAAAAATTGCTTACACCTGTACTTCTGCTGGGGTCGGTGGAACGTTGCTTGCAACAGTTTTCTTTCTTTCCTTCTCCTCGATTATCTCCACCAATCGCGCCTCTATCCTCTCTATCACCGCTTCTGGCTCGCTCTCCCACCGTTCCTTAACCACCCGCCTCCGGAGCTTCATGCGTGCCGCCATCTGTGTCTTACGAAGTGCCTTGACTTCCTCCGCAGGCTTCTCGCCATTCCAGGATACCCAGTCATCGTCCACCAGCGAGAAGTCGTCATGACCGGCCTCCTTCAAAGCGGACGCGATGGCTGATGCAAATGGCTCCTCCTTCTGGTAGATCTCGATGAGTTGCGGATTGCGCTGCCGTTTCGGGGATGTGTCAAAAATCAATGTCGCCATCGAGTCGAGGCTTTTGCTGGGTTTCTCTCCAGACTTGCGCTGCTTCGACGTGTTGTTACGGAACCACGTTCGTAATTGCTGTCAAGCAAGTAAATATCATCAGTAATGCCTCTCACAGGAAATTAAGACGCGTAGCCTCTGCCATTGACGCGTCACTGACCTGTTTACGCACTACCAGCGCAGCCGCCAGTATTGTTGACTGCTCCTCAGTTAGTCTGATCCCTGACTCCCTCGTTGGCACCCCACAGGTCAGCTCCTCGGGCCATCGCTCCAACCAGTCAGCGTCCAGCTTGATGAAAAAGTTGATCTGGTCTTTCCCCGATTTACTCCCAAGGTACTTTGGGATGTGTGCCCGAAGATAGCTGAGTTGGTCTTGGTTCGCCCAGAATCTAGGTGCCATTGTTCTCTGCGCAATTCTAGGAGGTGAGGTGGATGTCAACAAGTGGGGGCGATATTTTCTCTGTAAGTGTATGCCAAAAATCTGTTGATCTCTATCCAGAGCTGGAATCTTTGCAGAAACCCTCCGAAATTGTCCAATTTCATGTGCGATTGTGAGCGTATCGCCAATATTTATGGCCATCAAACCCAAATTTTGCCCCGACATAAAAATCTGAATCTCAAAATTCCGAATCGGGCCAATAAATCGGGCTGTTGCGTTTCCGTCACACGCCATGTGCACCTGCCCTGATATCACGCATCATTTGGCGCGTGCCCGGTGGATTTCAGGCCAGTATCCATAGCCTGCCGCTCCATCGATCTTCCGGTCCGCGAAAACAAAGAGCAGACTTATCATCCCCATCCGCACTTCAACTTCCAGATCTAGAACAACGAACACAATCTATTCCATCAAAGCTGGGAACCACGGGGCACCTGACCCGGCAAGCGAACCCGGGAGCTTCACTTAAAGGCTGAGCATCACTCTTATCTTTTTCCCCCTGTTTTTCCCCCTTTTTTACAACTGCAATGTCTACTACTCACTCCGCTGCGCCCAATGCCTCCACCCCTCAACAAGAGTTGGATGCACTGGTCGCGAAAGTGGCTGCTCTTGCTCGCCTCAGTGTGGACCTGACACGTCTCTCTCTCGACATCCAGGGTAAGTTGTTGTCGCCTGATCTTGATGTCTTCAACTAATCTACCGCGTCTTAGATACTTTCCCTGCTGTCATGATGCAGGTAGCTGCCATGAGTGCCGCGAGTGGTACATTGTTTTTATTCCACCTTTGTGGGCTGTTGTATTCACTTAATCTACCCAGCTCCCACCGTTGTCCGGGGGGTTCCCCAAACCCCCGACGAAGTCGAGGCTGCACACCCTCCCTCTCCCAACGATCCCCAGAGTTGGTATGTTGTAATTGTGGGTCGTGAACCTGGTCTTTACACGAACTCGTGAGCAGTCGCAGTGCACACATCACCATCAGTGTAACACTGACATGCCACTCCCGTCAGCGATGCCGCCGACATGCAGACGACAGGCATCCCCAACCAGTTCCGCCAGCGCAAGACCGGACTCCGTGAGGCCCTTGCCTTCTATCGCAACAAGTACGAGGCCGGCAAAGTAGAGAAATGGAACTAGCGTACGATATTTTTTATTTTTCTATTGCAATAATTAACATATCTTAGCGGTCTGCTCTGTGTTCGTTGTAGTCAAGTAGTTGTTAGCACAACAATTCAATCAATGTGGTTTTCTCGGTCATTTTCTGTGTGATAAGTTAGGATAAGTTCCGATAAAAGACAACCTGTTGCCCATTAGGAGATCCTAGAACATTATGCGGAATTAATTCGCACCAGATCAGATTGTCAAAAGGTAAATTTCATAGCCGACGACTACCAAATGGATATACTTTACCAACACCATACTTCTTCGTCGTCATCAAGAACCCCAGTCGTATGATCCCAACATTTGTAGCCATACATCTGGCAGTAAAGGCACCTTTCGCAAAGCCCAGCGCCATCTTTCCCATCGCGTGCACACTTATCCTCGTTCTTGCATGACCCACACATGCCCCTCACAGGCGGCATCCATGATGGCCTAGGCTTGCGAACAGGAGGCACGGCACCTGGGGGTGGTGGGCCGAACGGCACATAGCGCCATCCATTGAAGGGGGCCGTGTGTACCGAACCCGAAGCAACGGGATTGACCCCACTATCAGTGTTCCTGTGTACGCGGCGGTTATCCTCGGTTAAAGTGTTGATCTTTTGGAAACAAAGCTCCAATCACTTACGGAGATCCCATCATCTCTGCAGTTCCCGATGGATCTTGAACCAGTGCGGTTGATCCCGCGCTCCTGCCCTCGGGGGTGCCTCCATTCCCGATACTACTGGCTTTCTTGTCGGTCCTGTTGGTGAGCACCAAAGGCAGGGATTGTCCTTTGTACTCAATAGATAGTCCGTCCAGGCGTCTTGCTGCCATCGAGGCCAATATAGCAGCTACAATGGCCTCGTCGTCTTCTTTGTCGAAGGACCTGTCGACGTCAGTGTACTCTATGTTGTTGCGACTATTTCCGTCGTCGCTGCCCACCCCGTCTTGCAGGTAGCCTGCATATTAATTAGTGATCAGTAGTCTGTGTTATGTTCAGATTTGAATGCGGCATAACTGTTTTGTCTGGACTGGATTGCTGTCCCTGTAAGTTTTTTTTGTCAATGCCAAGATCGATGGATCATATGTGAATTGTAAATCTTACTCGGCAGTCTGAGGAAAATGAATTTGGCAGTCCCCAGATGAAGGAACAATATTGTCGTTGTCTGACTCTGCAGTAGCAACACATCGTGGGTGTTCTCCCTGAGCATGAACACCTGTAAGGCTTCCAAGGGTTGAAATCCTGTAGTTCAGCACCTTTCTGGCGTATCTGCCTGCTTTGGAGGGTCCCATCGCCGTTTCTTGGCTTTGGCTTCTGCCCTGGAGGTAATGGCACCAAGAATCAGTTGAATACCTTAAATCTACTCTTTGAGACGTACCTCTTCTTTGCCATTTGAAAGCCGCTTCTTTTCACGAATGTCTGGATTCCTAAACACTATAAGAACACAGAAAAAATAAGTAGCACGGTCACACATACTTCTCATAGTATTTGGCAGACGAAGTGCGACGCCGTTCTGCCTTCAACGCCTTCGCTCCATTGAACCTGCGTGCATGCGTTACATCGGTTAGACTCTCAAGAACATTTTCACATACACTCCTTTCAGCTCCTCTGTTGAGCTATCCTTGTTTGATGTGCCAAACTTCTTTGGCGGCATTGTATGTGGTGGTGCAAAGCAAGTTGCAGTTGGGTTTTGTACGTGTTTTGCACTTGATTGAACACTAAATCGCTCGACTTCGCTGCACCGACTCCCCATGTTTATACCCTCAGCCGGATGTTAAAATAATTGATTAACTTATGATTTCAGAAAGATCTATCTCCTCAGATTTTCTCTATCTCATTGTAGTCACTTTTCCGAGACACTTTTTCAAGTTTCTCATCGTGAATCACACGACGTTACTGCGTGACATAGCGTGACAAACAGCAACTTGGACCGTCCCTATGGCCTCATCGCGAGGGATTTCTACCTAAATTTGAAGCAGTAGTTGTTTTGGCTCACAATTATCTATCGAATAGTGTCAATAACTTGAATTTATCGGGTGCTTATTGAGGTGTAAACGTGTGTATTATCTGTTCCTCATCACTTCAGCACTTTCAACCACGCCACCAATGCCACCTTTCTGCACGGTAGGACACATTACTGACTCAAAAAAACTCTTACCATGTGTCGGAATTGTTGGTGCATGCATCCACCATCGGGAAATGCGATTTTTGCGAATTAATTTATGATAGACAAATTTTGGTTACAAACATGAATGGCTTGAGATTTTGGGGTGATCTGTCTATTCAGAATTTATTCTTTGAATGTTCAATGCGCTCACCATCCAAATTTCCAAGTTCCTGATCTATGTTACATAAGTGACAGGCGTGACACGACACTCAAACGACATCCACCAGCTTTCGTGGAAAGCCGCCGTTTTCTCGATTGACGACCCAGGGAACAGTAGAGCCACCCACAGAGCAATGCGCTGGGTCTTACCACAGGCCCTATGGTGGCACTGTTGGTGGCTCTCCTGTTCCCTGGGTCGCCAATTCTATTCATCGTCTTATCATACATTTTTCTCGATTGACGACCCAGGGAACAGTAGAGCCACCCACAGAGCAATGCGCTGGGTCTTACACAGGGCCCTATGGTGGCACTGTTGGTGGCTCTCCTGTTCCCTGCGTCGCCAATTCTATTCATCGTCTTATCATACATTTTATCGTCGCTCTCCTGGGCCAATATATGGCACACATTGGTATGTCAATTATTCAAACCTATGCAATCCCTGCTGAACCAGGATTAACACTTTAGTTGCACGTTGGGTGCGGGGGCCCCATATATTATGTGAGCCAGTCAAATGGGGCGTCATGTGCATGCTTACTTACATCTGATTATTCATCAGGCAGAAAAATGACAAGTCTAGACCGCCCGCGGGTACCTTAGATACGACTTTGGTTTTAACACTCACGCACAACTTTGGTATTCGCCGTTCACGGAGTAGAGCATGAATTCAGTGAGGAGGAAAAATGGGAGGCGAGGATTGGTACGAGCTCGCCCACTTTCACAATCCTGGGATGTCTAACGTGTGTCTTATCTTCCCAGATAGACTTCACCGCATGTGCCTGGATCCAAACGACGGCAGCAAAATCCAGCGTCGGTTGGACAGCTTGCGGGGCCAATGTGCTGTGGATTTGCGCCTGCTCTTAGCAGGCCGTCTCCACCATGCACGTGCGCATGAAGCGCTCAAGGACCGCAGGCGCGCTGAGTCAAGGGCCACCAAGAATTCTCCCCCCATATTGCCGCAGGCTCCCAAAGGTTTTAGATACATTCACGAGGAGTGAGTAAACTCGTGTGGTAGCCAGCATAACATCCCATCTCTCTTTTGCAGCGGTGCTATTTATCTTTGCAAAATCCAGGAAGACGGGAGTGCAGGGCCAATGATGTATATTTCTCCTGCTGGGTATGTGACCCTCTCAGATACCGCTATTCTGCGCTGACCAGCTGGCAATCTACGGCAGAGAAGGGTACCCGATGTGCCCGCCACCGGTGAGCCTTCTTAAAGGACGGTTCTCTATACATCCGTAGCAATATTCTACTTGGTGGGCCGGGGCATCGTGATTATCACGCGAGGCGATCAAATCTGATTGATCCTCGTTGTTAAGCGGCCCGAAAGCGGCGTCGTGATTATCATGCGAGGTGATCAAATCTGATTGATCCTCATTGTTCCCGATCACGGTCACGCACTGAGATTGAATCCACATGACTCACACCACCATGCCCCCTCCCTGCTCCCCACTCGGAAACGCAACGCCCCGCCGAGCTTTGACGGAGGGCCAAAGCCACAGAGAAGGCGCATCAGCGCCAATCGAGCAGGTAAGTCGACAACTTTAATAGACAAAGTTTGTCACTCATACCACCCTCAAGTCTCAGAGGGGGATCACCTCCAAGACGTGTCAGGCACCTCGATGTCCAAAACCGCGGCCAAAATGCTCACACCTGAGACCCTGGGTCTGAAAGAATACCTGGGAGAAGAGGCTGCGGATGCAGCCAGGGCAAATCGCCCAAATCATCTGTATGTTGCGTCTGATTTTCTTCTACCTAAGTTATCTGGCGGTTTACCTCAAAGGCAGAGAAACCGCGCCACGGGATGCAAGCGAGTTGAAGAGTCCACGTGCTCAAGCAATCGCTGCAAAGGTGGTCACCAAGGTGCAGATGCGCGTAGTACCGTCGATACCTGGGTCATACATGCAACGCCGGCGTGCCCAGCAGGAGTTGCGGGCGGCGGCGGTAGCTGAAATGATGCGCAGCGGGTTCGCGGCCCCGATATCTGACACAGACCCTGATGCGTGAAATCCGGGGCTGATGCACATGTACTATTAACCCTACCTATCTACCGCGTGATACTTTACAGCAAAGATAAAATGATTGCACCGAGCCAATGCATAAGCAAAGCGCCCTCCCAAGATGTTCCCCTCCGACAAGGCCATTCTTAAAGATCCAGAGCGCATCGCTCGGATGCCCTCTGGGCTGCTGACTGCGGCAAAACGCAATGAGAAAATGTCTACACAGTTGACGGATGCGGAGGACAAGGAGATGAAATACTGTGCGTCAAATTCTACATTTTGCGACTTGGAGGCATTAATAACATCTCTCGCTGTTGCAGGGGCTATGGCGTGTCGGAATGGGTCGCAGGATCCAGATGTTTCAACGCTGGCTGGACCGGAACAGGCTACCCCCGAGACCTCCTGGATACGTTCCTGGCTCGTTCCAGAAGGGTTTGAGGTTGAGGTTGGAGGAAAAGCAGCAGGCAGCGGCAGCCAGGAAGGCTAGCATCAGGGAGCTGGTTCGGCTGCGAGAGGCAGGGAGGAATCCCGGCGCATCATTATCTGTCCTGTTGCCAAAGCGGGAGTGACGACTGCGATCCGATGGTGGAAGCCAAAGGAGAGGGAGGCAGAGATAGCAAGGAATACTGAGGCCAAGGCTAGGAAATCACGAGTCGAGGCTCTCGTGCGCATGCGTCAGGCTGGGCTGAGCAGCCTGAAGCGCCAAGCGCTTCGTTTAGTCACGGGGGTCGCGTGCTAGTATCACATAAGCAATCTTCTCAACTCAGTCGGCGAGTCGACGACTGGACGACTTGATGCATACACTTTGAAATGAACAATTCAGGATCTGGTTCGGGATGTACTCTAAGCTTCGTGCACTATCTTTCCCTCAGTGGAATCTCTCGGGTCATGGACTTCATCTTCCAGCGACACCACCGGTGGTACCTCGAGCCGTATAATGTGTCCGCAGCCCCAGGACACCCTGCAAGAAGGGCATGGCATACATCTGCATAGCTGCTTGTTCACCTTGATGAACGTCTGCTGGGCGCGGAAGGTGAAGGCTACCATTGATGGTAATGTATCTGCAGTCTGGTTTTGATTTCGGTGAGAGATAGCGAAGGGCGGGATCACGATGTATCGCGATCATGCCGATCTTTGGTGTTCTTAGGCTCACACTGCGCCCCCTCCGTACCCTTTCCACATAACCCTTCCACATACCTTCTGGGGTGTACATTACTTATTCATGCGGAAGATTAACATTACGAAGACGTCGAAGTTAATCGTGCCGAACAGCGACAGCGAGGATGACGAAAGCGACATATCTCAGCCTCGAATCGGCCACCGGCGCACAGAGTTCCTCCACCATCAGCACATCGTGCATCCGGGGGCCGATGGAGATACCCGGCATGACTATTCCACGATTGAAACCCCAGCGTCGCCGACAAAACCAAAAAGGGGCCCTGGCGTGCTTCTACCCGATTTGCCACCCAACAACGTGTTAGGGTACGATGGCGAGGAGGAGCCTGTTTATGACATCCTAGGGCTCGGGCCGGACAGTAGGGAGGAAGATCCAGCGAAAGCATGGAAGGGAAGGGCACTGCGGGAATCGGTGTGTAATGTCCTGGAAAAGAAGAAATCACACTGATCATTGACCAGGATGACCCGCTGGGGAAGTGGGCCGCTTCCAAGGTTCAGATATACCTGGATGAGTTCGTTCGCGGCGATGGCCGCGGCGACTACATGGATGAGGAATGGTGCAATATATGTGATGTGGAGCCTGCCGTGTATCGGTGCATTGATTGCCACACAGACGACCTGTATTGCAAGGAGTGCATTGTGCAGGTCCACAGAGATAATCCGCTACATGGTGTACAAGTGAGTAAAACGTGCAATTACTAAGATCCAAAGACTAACAATCCGACGAGGCTTGGAACTTGACGGAGCAGATGTTTGAAAGACCACTCTGAAGAAACTCGGGTTGCGGATCCAGCTGGGCCACGGACGACTGGGAAGGCATGCGGGCAGATGTGTCTTGCCAGAGCACGCAGTCGACGACGACTTTGTGGTGGTCGATAGCCACAAGATTCACGAAGTCGCCGTCGACTTCTGTAACTGCGCGAGTGCGCAGCCGCATGACATTCAGCTACTACGGGCACGGTGGTATCCTGCGACTGGAAAGAGCCCCCGTTCGGCTGCAACATTCAGATTATTACATCGCTTCCATCTGATGTCGCTCGAGTCAAAGTGTTCAAGCTATGAGTTCTATCACAGCATAGCACGAGAGACAGATAACCGGGAACTGTCCCGGTGAGGGTACGTGCACCATGCAACTGGGCAGCAGGAGTTTGGCTAACCACGGAATAGGATCGATATGACGAGTTTATGCGTATGGGCCGTGAATGGCGGCATCTCAAGATGCTGAAACGTTCAGGGCGCGGTCATGACCCGATGGCGTCAAAGGGACAAAGAGCGGGGAATGCGCGCTTCTGTGTCCGGCGTGTCCACAGCCGGGAAAGAACTTGCCAGAAAATTGGAAGGATGTCCCGAACGATAGGCGGTGAGTTTCTGACAATTCGAATGCCACACAGCTCTGACACTATGGTGCAGATTTTGTATGCGCTATTTCTGGCACTAGACGCAAACTTCCGAATGAGGCGCAAAAAAGTGTCGAGTGAAGAGAAAGACCCATCGCTTGGCGACGGGTGGTCATTTTTCTGCCAGATTACAGCGTACATGGAGTATTTAAAGAAATATTGGCACCAATCACAAGAGGTACGTATCTAAGAATCTTTCAGGTCAGAACATAGCTGACAAAAGGATAGCGAAGCACGTGCGTTGCTCACGATGCTGTAGATAAGCCGGACAAGAGTCGCGAGGGACGGCGTCCTCCGGATTGCAACCGTGGACTGGCACGCCATAATATGAAGCGGCCAAATGCAGTCGGGACTTGCAACTCGGAGAACGGTACATTCTGTTGCAGTATACTATGTGTCTCAAGTGACGAGATTCCGACAGCTATCTCAACATGGATTATATGTTCTTCAGAGCCTCGCTGGCAGCGAAATCGAGGAGCTCTATGTCTCCTATGATATTGCCTGCCAGTGGCACAAGAATATTTGGGGAGCGGATGAAGAATTTGACTCGAGCATACAGTTCAAGGAAGGAAAGAAGTTCGTTGTCTTCCTCATTCCCAAATTCCACCTTCCAGCGCACATTGAGCCTGCAACATTCTTTTTTCGTTTAATCTCACGCGCTTTGTGGGGATGACAGACGGTGAAGCGCCGGAACGGGGATGGTCGCATCTGAACCCTCTGGCTGCGAGCACAGCGGAGATGGGGCCTGGGTCTAGGCGCGACTTGATCAACGACTCGTTTAACGACTGGAATCACAAGAAAATCATCGCATTTGGTGAGTATCTATCTATTTTTCGGCGTGGTCCAAGTAGATCTGAGATTACTATCACAGGGCGACTTATGCTTAGAAAAATAGCAAAGGCTGTACCAGAGATGATCACAAGCAGCGTCGAGCTCGAGGATTTGGAGCTGTCGCTCCCACGCACGGCTGTCGAGGGAATGGACGAGGGAATGGAGGCCTGGGAAGCTGATGCAAGCCAGCCGAACCCTTTCAAGCCGCGGGTCCAGCACAAGACAATGCAAGCCGTGCGGCTTGCGATGGCGGAGGAGGTTAAGGAGGAGATGGATTTAGATGCATTGGAGGGGCTCGTTGTCAGGGATGATATGCACCCGACGGAGATGGTGTCAATGGGGTTGCAACTGGAGGAGTTACAGTGAGCGCTTCGAGTTGTTTCATCACGCGGGCCAAAAACTAACTGTGATTCAGGCGGACATTGGCATTCGACCTTGCGGGCGTTGGAAATCACCCGTCAACCGAGCAGTTGACGACCATGACAGAGCGCACCAATAAGCTGCGACGCAAGCTGCTGTCCTGGATGGATATCCAGCTGGGATTCATGCCACACGTTGCGCTCCTGCGCGCCGAAGAGGACCGAGCACGGCGGAGGATTGCCCGCAACACAGCCCCAACCTGGGATCCAAGTCCAGCACATGGCGTTGTGGCTCCCTTCGGCAATACAAGTCGGAGGAGTGTGATGTCGCGCTTTACGAGTAGAGTACCGCCTGCGGGAAGGCCAGGCCTACGAAGCGTTGGAGGACGTGCGACAGCAGCTGCTGCTACGAACACACCAGTACAAGCAGAAGGATCGATATGCCCGGGGAGTCAAAGCCAATACTCGCGCACAGACAAAGATCAAGAGACTGGATGAGCGCATTCGACGGACAGCAGAGCGATACCGGGCAGCGTGGAGGGCACTGATGGGACTGGGGAAGATCCTCGAACGATCAGAGTGGGAGAAGACACTACGGCCATTGGCGGCAGAGGATGTGAGGGTATGCCCCGCGCGCTGTTTGCGGATCCGGAGCGGAAGAAGGACTTGCAGAAGAAGGGCCAGAGGCGCGTAGGCGGGCAGCAGACGCAAAGGACGTGGCCAAGCGAAGGATGTCGTGGATTTGGGTGACGCAGGGTGCAGAAGCAGTGGAGGAGGGCAATAATCCGGCGATGAGTGAAGGTAAGCTGTCAGCATGGGGATAAACAGGATCATTGACAAGTGTTTGACAGCATTGCGTATTGAGTGGGCAAAAACGAGAGCAACGGCGTTACGTGGGCAGAGGAGGTCGACCTGCTGGAGGAGGAGATGCGGCGCATCACCCAGTTTCAGAAGTGGCGGGCCGAGTGGTGGGACAACCTAGCTGGAAAACGGCCACCACCCCCACCGGAATGCGGCTGACGAATGTGATGACATCGTGTATGCGCCTGACAGCCACGCTTACCGGGAGGGGAATAGAGCCTACGCCAGAAAGCAGGCGGATATTCAGCGCAAGCTATCCGCACAGTTCCAGGACGAGTGGAAGGATGTAGCTGATTTCATCAGCATGGGCCGGACAGCACTGGGATACTGCCCCCGGATGAGGAGTACTGCCCGCCAGTGGATCCGGACGCAGGCAGCGATGAGCTGCCAGTACCGCAAGAAGGCACAGGTCGGGGGAAGGCGAGCTGTAGCACGCGGCAGGACACTTTCAGTGATGTATTGATAAGCTAATGAGTACACCGTAGTAAGTAATAGAAGACGCAGCGGCAGCCGAATGAGAGGACGGGATTAGGCGCCGAGGGCGCTTGTCATCTCCGAAATGGGTCAGCGGGGAGGTGATGCCCAAACAGCGCCACAGCGCAGGATGGCAAACATGGCTACAGCGGCTAGCAGCAAACAGGACCACAGCAAGAGGCGCACCAAGGCGCGTAATCCAAACGGGAGGGCTTCTAAGGCGATGTATCGCATGCAGCGCGTGCCATCACCACACAAGCCCCATCAAAAGGGCGCGCCCGGGCGCTGTGTAACCCAAACCGGAAGGCTCTAAGGCGATGTATCGTGCGCACCGCGCGCCATCACCGGCGGCTACGCCAACCTGCGGTGCTAGGCGGTAGATCGCACAAAATGGGCATCCTCTAAGATGATGCATCGTGGCCCCCTCTGATTAGAGGGAACGATTTATCGCAACCTGTCTCTAATCAGAGGGTGCGATATATCAGTCCCCCAGGCTGTGGTGCTCGTTCGAACTCACAGCCCACGCCGCGCACACTCGCGGTGGAGTCCAGTGCACGCCGCACTGAACATGGTGGTGCTCGACGCTGGGAGCCCGCTAGCCACCCAGGGCCGCCTCTGCCCGCAAGTCGGCAGCAATCGCACATTCCCGGGGCACCCCAGATGCGTCTCATCCGAGCGGCGCGGGCGCATCCGGGCGAGTCGAGTCCGCACCGCTCTGCACCGCGGGCGATCGATGACGGCGCACTGGCCCGTGTCTATGCGCGAGGCGGTCGCGCTCACGAGAGAGGTCGACCGCGCTGGACGAAACTGACACGACGACTCTTGCGGGACACGGCTGAGCGCGAGACGAGGCCAATTATAGGTGGAGAATCAGCTATTCGAGCTTCCCGCAGTCAACGCCCTGAGCGCAGCATCACCCCGCCTCTCGCGGCGCCGCCTGTACAGTTCGATTCATGGCCGTCACGTTCGATTGAAGGGCGCGACTACGGACTCGGTGGCACACAGCGCAGCCCCGCGGCTTTTTGACTTCCCGCAGACCAGATATCGAACTCGCCGTACTTCCCGCTCGTCGACGGCGCGCAGCTTCGCCCACCTTGGACTCGTGACCATTCGTTGACGGCGGGCGGCCCAACGTCAAATTCTTTCCTTACTTGTAAGATGAATCTAGAGTTGGCGCGTTAGCTTGACTTTTAGAGCTCGAAAACCAGTAGACTATTAAATTTTAATAGTATTATCAGAGACCGGGTACCTGGCCACCTTAGCATTTCTAGCCTCGGGCCAGCATACAGAGTAGGGTAGATATGGGTTTATGGGTCCTGAAATGAAGGTATGCATCCTAGAAGGGAGCCCAGTTATTTTGTACGAATTTAGATGAACATTTCATGGCCCTACCGAATTTCCTTTCCCACGACATCCCAAAAGGGCATAAACGGGGTAGCTGGCCACCCGCTATATTGTTCGTTCGCACTCGTTCTGATCACCCCAGTGTATCCCAAATTATCCAATGGATTCAGTTGAATTATTAGACACACTAAAATGAACACCTGAGGCATATGAGGACCCTAAGGAATTTCCTTTCCGGTCAAGGAGGATGGGTGAAATTGGTGTGTAGACTAAATGGTGCACCCTACACGGCTCAGAGTACAGTTATGGCCCAAACCAAAGCCTAGACAGATACATATGATGTATTAAGACATATCTCATCACATATTATGTGCTCTACATACCGAGAACCCCTCTAACAAAATCCATCTTTCGCGCCCACGAAATTGGGTGAATTTGAGTAGTGCCCGTCGTGACTGGGAAGTAACCAGGTTAAAAGTCTAGCGAAGGTCGGACAATACAGTTTAACTGATTTTGAAGGTGTGTATCAAGTTTCATGTCCATTGCATACGCAAGGGGTTCGTCATGGCGGTGGCCAGATTGCGCCACCAGAGATCGGGTGGTGAAATTTTCGGAGGATCCAGGAGGGAGGAGGAGGCATTTTCGCGTATAAGATAGGTGGAAGCCATTCTTCGAACTAAGGAATGCGGACGAGCCCCAAAACTTGTGAATCAGTGCAGAATTGGTGGAGAAGTGAGGAAAAAACGAGCATGGCGGCTGTTCGGAGATAAGAAAATGGTCTTCACACGCCCCCACCCGATCAAAGCCAAGCACAGCCGTTGATCAGCCGCTTAACTTGCCTCCAAATTTGACGTCCAGCATCCTCATAGGTTGTACTCTACCCTATAAGCACCAAAACACGAAATTCTACAACATGCAAGCTTCTATTATGCAAGTGGCCAGCTACTTAGTGTGGCCAGGTACCCAGTCGCAGATAATACATGCAGTAACTTAAGTTCTCAAAAGCTCTGGATGCCACACCTCCGTCGCCGCGCGGAGCAAATGAAGTGAGCTGCAATATACCCATGCTCGGCGACGCGCGCACCTACGTCGGGTGCGGACGGCGGTGGGTGGGGACTGGATGCGGGCAAGGGCGGGGAGGATGGGTAAACAACTCAGCCAAAGATGTGATCGCCAAACTGTTGCAACGTCAAACTTAAAACCAAACCACCACTATCGTCGCGTGCGATGCGCATACTCCACGCTAAACTGCTCTCGGGCGTCTTGATCTGCATGAATCTAGCAAATATCCGGTCCCTATGACCCACTTGGACGCATCTGAGCAGCCCACCGGCTTCGTCTCCACGTGCCGCGTGTGGACGCATGGATCCTGAGATGCTCGGCGGGCTCGGAGCACGGAAAACTGCTTCTGAGCTCTCGAAGATCTGATTCGCCGTAATGCGACGCGTGGGCGCGCAGATTCTGCGAGACGCCGAAGGCTTAGGGCGCGGAACATTGCCCTTGAGCTTTCTAGGTGCCTGACGCAGCAATCTGACGCGTCACCGCACCTTTTAATATTTATGGGCCCGCAGAGTCTTTGTGGTCCTAAAAGTCTGCGTATTGTGTAACCCTGCACATACTAGCATTCTCCTCTGGATTCTGGCTCTGGGAGACGGAAATGTACCCTGAAAAATGTATGTGGTCAGACACTGCGACGACTAACCCGGCACCTTTCGATGAGGTGCCACGTCAAATGAGGGCCATGTTGTATTTGTACTTCCCGACCCGTCGCGGCGTCGCGCATGTCCCGTCACGCCGTCTCGGTCACCTTCAATCTTTCTGGGCAGCAGACACTGCCCGCACGCTGTGAATCAAACTCGCTGTTGAAGCCGCCCACACCTGTATGCATTTCGCATGTTTCATGGCAGCCGATTCCACGCCCTCCACGCTCGAGTTTAACGACGCCTCCCTCGGCCCAAATGCATGCTCTGACAGCGCCCCGCCTCGCACAGGACGAACCAAGCCATCATCGCCACGCGTACGGTCCTTCCGCACACCAGACGCTAGGACGCGCTCGCACCCGATGCTTGCGCGCAGGCGTCGCGCCCAATGTCCCAGTGACTCCAACACAGGAGTCAACGTCAACTATGTGCGATTCGCCGGAGTGGCAAGTGCGCCCACTGAGTGAGGAATACCTGGAACCTTTCGTCGTCAGTCAATAAAATTCTCCTTATTGAGATTAAATTTATTTACTGTGCCATCGGAAATCCGGGCTGGCGAAGCAAACCATCAGGATTTTGAAGAGAAAGCAGGTATCTGGTGCACTTAGTGAGTCCTACGTGCGAATCGAGGTCTAGACGGCCGTTTTATGCTGCGCACCACGTACGCCAATTCATTTTTCTTCAAGTTCAATGCTTATTGATCTCGCAACGACCAACGGGAGTAACAATGTAACATAAAAATATTCGTATCTTGGCCTTGGTTCTACTCGCGGCTACTATCTTTCATCTGATCTGATCTGTTTTGTCAGCAAATGAGGACCCACGAACTTGCCTTTCGCCAGTGCCTACAACATTGCCGCTCTCAGTGTGGGCAAGTGATGCCAATCGGCCACCAGGGTCCATCCAACATCTCAATCAGTGAAGTGAAAAGCGCCACCCGTGCGTACCAAGCCGCACAACCCCACGAGTGTCCTTTCCGACACCTCCTCGCCGCTCCCTTTCCCGCATCTTGTATTTAGAGAAGAATGCAACTCAAAAATTCGAACGATTATAGATACTTGTAGGTACATTGTGGTTTGGTATTGTAAAGGCTCGAGAGTCCGATGGATGTTCGTGATATAATGTGGTTCGCGAGAGTCCGCATAATGAGGTGAGTATTTGAAAGTATGAGATCCACATAATCATTTCAGGATGCACAAGGAACGATATGTGGCGCTCTAGTCAACACCGGCTCGCGGAAAAAGGAGAAAGATAATTCTCACCATCTTTCAACTACCATCCCTCGCAGAGCGTCGGGTCCAACCGTGTACACTCGAGCCCAACAGCGCGCCGCACCACTCGTGCGATGCCCCGTTTCTCACTACGCTCCGCGGCACTTTTTTGCTGGTCCGACCGGAGGCGCCCCGCGCTGAAGGCGTGAAAGGATCTCGTCCGACCGATTGGAAGTTGCGAAGGGCGGTGGAACAGTTGCGGGATGCAATGTGCTTGTGGTTGAGACGGTGGTGGTGACCATAATCGGGCCGTTGCTGCTGCAGATGTCCATCGACGCGAGCGAAGCAATTGAAGCATGGGAGAGGCGCTTGGATGAGCGCTTTTCAGCGGTGATGGAGGTGGTGCAGAAAGTAGCCATCGCGATAATGGATACAGATTTTGACTGGGGTGGATGTGCAAGGTGTGGGTGATGGGATTGATTTCGGATGCATGAGTTGAAGATCAAGGGCGAATTTATATTTATTGGCAGTAGTGTCTCGGAAGGAAGTCAATTCCGCTTCAGTGAAACAGAGACAAGCCAGCCTGGACCAGGATAAGGGCATCCAGTTGAATCTTCTCATTTGTAGGATTCGATCGCTGGGGGAATATAATTCACGGCCCGGATCACAGTCACCTCGCTCGCAGTATGGTTTTATGGACAGAGCCTCGTGTCCACTTCGTTGTTCAAAGTCGCGAACAGGATCTGCCAGTTTGCAATTTTCAAGAGCGCAGAAGCGCGGAGAGTTCCCGGAATATTAGGGCTTCGACCCCATCAGTAAAACTACATGTTCGTCTTTGGCGTCTTTGGCGTCTTGGCCAAGACTCCAAAGACGTCAAAGACGTACTTTTTCCAAAGACGCACGTCTTTGGCTAGGCAGGTCAAAAAGTCTTGGACAGGAGATTTGTCTTGGGAAAGACCTCAAAGATGTCGAGTGTCTTTGGAAAGACTCGACTCGAAGACACCTAAAGATCTCAAAGATACTTCTCAAGGTACGAAAGACAGGGAGAAAATTGATTTATTCAGGGACGTATTGACAACACTGTAGATAAGATGTACGTATGCCGAACACAATACCACGCAAACATTGTATTGCTGACCTTCGTCAATCGCCGGTTGATGGGCCGCGTGTGCTGTCGTCGGTAGCGGAGGGCTTTGGGCATGGCCCCAACGTGGACATACGGAGCCGCACTACAGCAGAAATGTCAGTCGATGAGTAAAATACTACAACGGGGACGCACGAAAAAACTAAACGGCCGTGGACTTGAGTTGTGACCCAACGACTTGTAAGGTACTTCAAACGACTTTGACACGAACAGGAGAAAAGTAAGATGACCCTTGAGTTTGAGGGCTTGAAGGGTTGACGAGGCTGAGATGGGGCAGAAAGCTTGATGGACTTCCATACTTGAGGAACACTAGAGAAAGTGCGGTAGGAAGAACACGACAATAATGCGGCTTGAGGTTGTGCTCGAGTTGAGGAGTCAGGATAGAGCCAAAGGAAAAGGGTGGTGTGGCCTAAACGACGGGAGGAGCTGGAGGCGCAGAGCGGCGGGGGGTAGGGAGAAGGTGGAGGGAAAGGACGACCTCAGTAGCAAACAAACGACTTCAGGACGGATCTTGAGCCAGTTGATGGAATCTTGAATAGCAGCGAACACCACAGGGCAGCTGGCTGGAGGGGACGGCTTGCACGACTTGAAGGGGGCGACGTGGGCGGGGAAGGGAGAAGATGGTGGGAGACGATAACCAACCAAATGATCTCAAATTCACGCCATCTGTCAATCCGTTGGCATCGCATCATGATGCGTCGGAGTTTGAATGACTGGCAGAAAAAGATTTCCGCTCACTCAGCTCATGGAATACAGTGTAGGACCACCTGATGGGACGGCCAAATTTAGTTTTGTCTCGGAATAAAATTTATGGACTTTGGCTGCAATTCTGACAAGGCCGATCACATCTTCAGTGTTAAATCTTATATGATGCAACATTTCGTGGTCAATGGAGGAAATCTGACCCATATCGGAGTGGATCAAGCCAGAATCCTGTTATCAGACGATGGACAGCACTTGGGACGCGTTACAATCACGTCGGCAAATATCGGCAATCAATTAATCTAATCTAATCTTCCATCTCGCTTCCGGTCCTGGACCCTTCACCGTCCTCCTCCGACTCGTCCTTCTCCTCGTCTGCCGGCTTCTTAGGCCTCGGGAGCAGGACTTCAACACCATAGTCTTTCACCTTTGGTTTCGTCCACCCGGGACGACGCTTCTGGAGTTTGGCGGCGACGCTTTCGACATCCCACGCTGCCTTGTCAGCAGCATACTTTGCCTTCTTTGCCTCGTTCCTCGCTCTGATTGCGGCATTATTCTTCTTCCATTCTGCCAGCTCACTGGCGTGGGCCTCCCGTTGCACTCGTCGTTGCTCCTTCTCCGCTGCCTCGTCCTCTTTTGCCTTCTCATCGTCAAGACACAGCTGGTACGATATCTTGATGAAATATCTTGACATGCACCAAATATAGACTTGGAACAATCCACCTGGCCACCATCTGTCACCAGGAATGGAGTTGTTTGGTGATGCATAACTGAAGCGAAAAGGGCCGTGCTCCAGCCTAGTGTTGCCGCGACTCGGTAAGTCGGAAGTCGATTTGGCTAAGTCGACTTGTGGCAACTTTCGACTTGACTTGACTTGACTTGGTCAGCTCAAGTCACTTGAAGTCACTTGAGTCGACTCAAGTCGGTTGAGTCACACCAATATCAATTCACAAGGGTGGATGGCACTTGGTACACGAATCTGGACGTTAAATAGCAGTCAAACTGTGGCAAGATACAAATTCAACTACTTGTCGTTCTCCTCTGGCATTTCCGTAAATATGATCCCTTCTGCTGAGTCGCAACTGTCAACAATCTCGTGCCAAATCCCATCCCTGTCTTTGTCATGTGTGTCGGCTAGAGTTCGAAGCCAGTCTTCATCGTTGTCGGCAACAGGGACAGTCTGCCAGTCAGACATAAAGTTGAGCCTCGATTTCTTGTAATTAAACTTGAGCATTTGCAGAGCCTCCATCAGCACAGCACTGGTGCGGTTTCGGCGTTTAGTATCTGTCTCAGCCAAGGACGAGAATACTCGTTCCAAAGGCACTGAGGTGGCTTGTATAGGGGCGTAATCAGCAAAGAGACGAAATATTTTTGGCCAGGTTGCTTTGCCGTGGTTCTGCAGATTATTCAGGTGTGGTTAACAATCAACAATTGGGACACCGAACCATCCAATACCCGACCATGTCCGTCGACTTGCTTGCGGGGAGGGAGCTGGTCATATAATGGTTCATCTCATCTTCAATTGATTGGTCGGCTGAACTCCTGCTCGCTGAGGTGAAATCAAGTGTGACGGCGGCATTCCGAAATTGCTTTGCTGCCTGTGTAATGCCAGTCAGTGTTGGAGGAGCTGGGCGGGATCTGGAATGAGGCCGAGATGGGGGCCGAGAATCGGATCCAGATCCGCTGCGGGCTGGAGAACTGGACCTGGTTCGAGACCGAGCATCCACGGCGACAGGGGATGTCTCGTATGATCGAAGCTTGACATGAATTCAAATCGAGGGTATACAGCTCATGTTTCCTTGCTTTATCTTACAACCCATTATTTGAGCGAGGAAGACACATCAGGAATCCAATTTCCCCAAGACCATCATAGCACAAGGAAGATGCAGAGGACTGGAGGCAAAAATGTGATATTCCCCAATGCTTGTCCAGCATAGACAGAACTTTGTCCGAAATCACTATGTACATACTGTCGGAGTTGTGCCAGAGGTAAAACAATGACTATCTTGGTGGGTGTTAAATGGAATGAAGGAAAGGTCAAATGGGTACATTGGAAAATAGAAGCCGAGTTGGGGGGCACCCCGATGCGCCTCATTCGACGCGACTGAAGTGCGATGCATGAATTGATGTGCAATCACGTGACTAGATGGAGAACGGTTCTGCGCCAACTTGCAGGTAGTTGCAATGGCAGGCCCGATGTAAATAAATTTCTTTTGACTCAAATATATCTTGATAATGTCATCCTATATATATTGGGTGGCCCTGGCATCATGCCAATGCTAAATTCAACATATTTACTTCAGCCATTCTGCTTGTCCAATGGTCGAACTTGCCAAGCTCAGAAAGACCCAAGGGGTGAAAATTTGTTCAGGAGCTTACAATATAGTCTTCTTGAGTTCTTACAGAGTTTGCATCCTCACTTTCCGAATTTTTTCACAGATCCCCCAGCTTTTGAACAAGTCGCAATAAAATGGCTGGAAAAAAATATCCATTCCAACTTGGGACACTTGGCACCTCTCATTGCCTGTGGAGGTTGATTCGGATGAGCTCCCAGAGCTCATTGATTTCGATATGTAGTCGTCCATTGTCGTTAAGACAGAGCTGTGCATCATTGACACACGATTGTTCCGTTGGTTGAATGATTGATCAGCCATCACTATTGAATTACCCGAACGGCCATCGTCAGTTGCAAATGCGGCACATTCTGCTGCTGTAGATTGGCTGTAGAGCTAGTATGAGGTTCTAGCAGATTCTCAGTTCCAAGACCCGACTTAAGTCTACTCAAGTGACTTCTAGTTGACTTGCACTGACTTGCAAGTCAAGTCAAGTCTCAGTTCCGACTCGACTTAACTTGACTCAAGTCGCGTCAGTGAAGTCGACTTAAGGACAGCCAAGTCCAAGTCACGGCAACACTACTCCAGCCTGCAACCGGTCTCCAGCAATTCCAACATTGGCGAGGACACGCTCCACCAGGTTTCTTTCGGGATGATGAGGTGTTCAACACGAAATATTTCATGCCATCTATGTTTACTGCAATATGGCAAGAAGGCAGAAGTCTCAGTCCTTTAGTTCTGAGTTGGTTCTGAGTGGGTCATTTCTGTGGTGATTACTCAACAAATATTGTTGAATATCCACTTTCCCAGAAACTGATATTCGCATTCGCGCGAATAGCACAGCCACATCAATTCACGAATACAAATATTCGCCATTCGCAAATAGATACCCGTGAATATTTGTGATATTCGATAGTCGTGTTACTCTCTAACTGCATAGCAGGGGAAGCATAGGTATTTCTGTGGTTTGAAGCTGTCGGGTGGAAGCCAGGATCCAGAGGCATTGATAGAATACTTGACATTGTGGATTGAGGCCGAATTCATTGAGTTCCAGGAGGTTATTTCTGATCAAGATTAAGAAAATCACGTGCTCAGTGCCCCACCGGTTGATCACTGTCCCCCAGTGTATGATCACATCACTCAAACCTGGCGAAAGTTGGTTTACAACATTATCTGAAGTCCCCCTTCATGTTCATATATCAAGACCTGACAATCAGTTGGATTTATCTCTGTTATTGGGCAAGTGGCCAGCTTCCTAGTGTGGCCAGGTAGGCAGTCACTGATAGTAAGTCGATTTCTGTGGCTATACACCTCGTGTTTGCTCAAAAAAAAAAAACTCTGCCCCTGTTGATTTACCACTGCCGGCACACACCGTGGGCGCAGGTACGTGGCAGAGCGCGCACACTTGCCACGGCCGCAGCCTGACAGATGTCGTTTTACCGCAGTAGTCGGCCCGGAGTCCTTGCCCGGAACTTTCCCCGGTCACTGCCGCGCTCTGCCGCGGCAACTTCGATCGTTCAATTTGACTTATTTCGTCGCTTTTTTCCCACCTGCGTGGTATTCATCGACTCATCAGCAGATGTGTGATTAGACTACAGCTACAGATAAAGGCGATGAATAGCGATGAATACACTGCTCGCACTTTGCTTCCCCCATCTCCCTGCCACCGGCATGGGGGTCAAGGTTATCTGCACCTGCCCTCAGTGCATAACGAAGTGGGTTCTCGTGGATGGCCAGCGAATCCAGGGACACAAAGTCAGTCAGAACCTTCGTCGACGACATGAAATCTCCGCCGCTGTGCACCGATCTGCAGAGTTCCCCACACCAACCCCTGCAAATGTCAGGCCATTTTCCACCGATGATGATGATGAGGGTTATGACCTTGGTAAATCGGGGAAACCCCAGAGTATGTGGATTACCCCCCGTGTATTATTATACATTAGGCTAATGGAACACTAGATATCACCATCGACAATTCTCTGCTCATTCAATTATGCTCTGCCTTGGTGGTCTGGCTAAATCTGAAGGCCGGTCTGAGCCGAGAGACTGCAAACACCATTCTACAAGCCCTCCAACTCCTCTTGTCTACTGCGTTGTTTCTTGTACAGGTTCAGCTTACCGCCCATGGGGTTCCCATCCAACTCCCAGAACTGCGAATTCCTCGGGATATTCGGACAGCCTACCGGAACTTTACTAGGGAGCCAGAGATTCTTCGAACTGCTTGTTGCCCAAAGTGTTACACACTTTACCCCTCTCTGGCATCCATGCCTGAGCGTTGCACAGCAAAAATCTCAAAGAAGTCAAAGATTAGCTGCAAGGCTGAACTCTGGCGTACACAGCGCTTTGGCAAGGAGTATAAACGTGTTCCAAAAAGCACCTTCAATACCCAGAAATTTGGACCATGGCTGGAGTGGTTTCTCTCGCGGAAGTCCATCGATGATTACTTGGCCAAAGCCTTTCAGCGACCCGCCCCAGCACATGGAGAGGAGATGTCTGATCTTCAGGACAGCCCTCGATACCAAAATCTCAGGAGTGAGGGCAAGGACAAATACAACCTCGTTTTTGGCCTTTATATCGATTGGTTTAACCCTCGAGGGAACAGGATGGCAGGTATGTCTTGGTGTGCTCAGCTCTCACTCCTCACTCATTTCATGCACAGGAAAACAAGTTTCGTGTGGCACAATTGTGCTCTACTGTCTAAATCTTCCGCCGGAGGTCCGCTACCTGCCGGAAAATGTGTTCATTGTGGGATTGACTCCATCCCCGAACAAACCTACTGCGCGGTCACTCTTGCATCTGCTTGACCCTCTGATGAAGACGATTCTTCTATATGACTTGCCAGGCCAGAACATACCCACATATTCACACCCAGAAGGGGTGGATGTTGCTGCTCGTATTGTCCCTCTCGTGGCAGATCTTCCGGCCGCTAGGGAGACCGGTGGATTCCTTGGCCATGCTGCGAACATGTTCTGCTCTTTCTGTCTCCTTAAAAAGGATGATCGGCACAGAGCTGACTACTGGACATGGCCAGGGCGAGTGGCCGCAGTTGTGATCAAGCAGGCCAAAAAATGGTTTAAACTGCCCACAAAGAAGCAAAGAATTGCTGAACAGCAAAAAACTGGTGTTCAATGGTGCTCTCTCCACTTCCTGCCTTATCGGGATCCTGTGAATGACACGATACTTGGCTTCATGCATAACTGGCTTGAAGGTGTCCTTGAACATCAGCTCCGCGTACTCTGGGGTATCGGACGGGATGCCCAGCGGACTAGAACTTTGGCAGAACTTGACGAAGATGACGATGACCTATGGACAGACGATGAGATATCTGATGCAGGAGGGGATGCTGAAGCCTGGGATGTTCTCGATGATGAAGAGAACTTTGATGCTGATGAGTGGGCTGAATGGCGGGATAAATATTTTCGGGATACACGGGCTGCCTCTGACAAGGATGACGAGGACGAGGATGAGTCAACACCGAGAGGAACTCCTGCACCAGCTCAAGATGATCCTATGGATGGAACTGGATCTGCAGCCACTCCAGTGCCAGGATCTGTTTTATCCGAGGAAGGCGGCGATGACGATGACGACAATGAGTTTGAGGATGTTGCAGTTCGTGGGACTTGGAAATTTGGCAAAGAACAACTGGAGATGATCCGCTGCTGTATTCGAGAAGTCTCGCTTCCGACCTGGGTCTCTCGCCCACCCGGAAATCTTGGTGAAAAGAAACACGGAAAGCTGAAAGCCGAAGAACTCCTGACACTATTCTCTGTCATTTTCCCGTTGGTCCTCCCGGAACTGACCTTGGATGAAGATCCCGCTCGCCAGCAGGCCATGTTGAAAAGTTTTTTCGATGTTGTCGGTGCAACAAATATCCTGGCATCTTTCAAGACCTCGGACTCTGCGGCGGATAAATTCCTTGACTATTATTATGACTATTTTTCCTTGATTCAACATCTCTTTCCTGACGTCAATACGGTGCCAAACCACCACTATGCTTTCCACAACTCGGATATCATGAAAAACTGGGGACCTCTTGCTAGTCAAAATGAGTTCATGGGGGAGCGTATCAATGGATGGCTTCAAAAGATTAAGACAAATGATCATATTTGTGAGTCCCACTTCTCAAATCCCAATGTCGATGTTAAAACCACTTATAGATGACATGGACTACACCATGTTGCAGCAGATGTCCCGCTTGGGCCGTGTGCTCGCGCGGCAGCATGACCAAGACAATGGGGATGAAATGCAGGCACTTGACAACATTCTCAGCCCTCTCAAAAAGAACACTGAGAAAGTTAAAATTCTGGACGAGGCTGAGTTGGCCAAATTTCTGTCGAAGAAAAACCGTGAAATATCGACACATACCTATAACCTTCTCCTCCAGTACTTCGCTTCCATCGGGGAGCACAAGCTCAGCTTCTTCGGGGCCCAAGATGCTGCTGGGAACACAACCCTACCGGATGTGGCACACCGCTCCATGATTCTCCCACCTAGGGCGAAGCGATGCAGGAAACTGTATATCGACAAAAGATCTTACAGCACATACACGTCCCACCAGGGCAATAGCTTGATTCAATTTTACCAACCCGGGACGGAGCGCGCCGCAGATGAGACCTTCACAGGCGCCATTCACGCCATCCTCAAAATTCCCCTGGATAATATGCTTCGAACACTCATCCTGGTTCGCAAACACAAGCTTGTCACTATGCCAACCCCCCACTCGAATCACCCGGAATTAATGACTTCAGTGGTCTACACGGATCCTGAGCCCGGGCAGATTGTTATTGAGCCAAGACATGTTATTACCCACCTCAGTGCTTGGAAGAGGGGACCAGATGTTTACAATACCAACAAACCGGTGATGATTGTCTGCTGGGCACTCAATCGTGGCCGGAGATAAATAGCTGGGACCTCTTGTACTTTCGTTGTATATTGTATTATTATTCCATTCTGTTTAGTTGAATTCCTGGAAGAAAAATTGGTCGTAAATTACCGACTCTCTGATACCCGGTTGAGTCTCTTTCGCAGCCCTAACCCCAATCTTAGGAAGAATAACGAGTGCATAAACTGTTCTGGGACAGGTTTTCTCACTTCAGAGTGATTTAACACCTTTCTGACTTTAATTTCTACAGTTTCAAATTTCTTAGCCAGACATCCCCCACTCCGAATGAAGATCACAGTCATGTGACATGACCATAGATTGACCGGCCACAGGGGCCCCTGCAAGGAATCCAGCACATTTTTTACTAGCTGGAATTGAGCAGTACGGAACAGTACCTTCATTTGCCATAACTCAGAATTACTTAGCTAGTGGGCCCCCAGGATTGAAGACAGCACCAACTGTTTGCCCTTACCCATTTTCTCGAACGATGATCTGGGGATACTTCCTGGCTGTGAATGTGCGAAGGCTGAATGTGGTTTGTCAGACAGGGCCGAGATGCCAAAATCTGTTCCCACGGTTGCACTTGTGAAAAGTCATCTGTTGGAGCCTTGGCACGTGCCTTAGTTAGAGTCGAACTCAGCGCCCAAGCAGGGAAGTGCCAGCACCTCTAATTTTACCAGAACACGAAGTACAGAGGAAACCCGAAAAAAAAAAACCCAACTCAGACATCCTCCTCAGTGTTCAACTCCTCGTCAACCTCCATTTCTGAGCCGTCTGTATCCGCCAAATCAATCTCGGACTCCTCCTCATCGCCCTCATCATCGGCGTCCGAATCGGACAACTCCGCAATTTCCTCGGCGAGGGAATATCGTAAAGTGCCCGTACCGCATTTCCGTACGCCTTCATGAACTCCAACTTGCCCATTTTCTTCCAGCCCGCGTGTTCTGGGCTGAAGGCGTACTCGGCGAGAGGGAAGGCGACACCAGTGTTCACGTATCTAGCCCGCTCCTTGACTGTGAGCTCATTGTAAAACTCGGGAGTGAAGTAGTCGAGGGGAACTTCGGGCGGCAAAACAAGACTCATGTCAGAGGGCTCCAGAAGCGGCTTGTTGCGCATGCGGGGCTTGGATTTCCTAGAGATAAATTAGTAGAGCCCTGTAACAGTTCACTGTGACACACGTCTGTCCAGGCTTCGCATTGCGCTGCCTATACTCCTCGGATTTGGCATCAATATAGTCGGTTAAGAACTGGGTCACGATAGCGTTGCGACCCGGTTTGTCGCGCACGATGGAGGCCTTTGGACCATGCTCGTCGTCGGAATGAACCTCCTTCACGTAGACGATGCGCAGCACGGGTTTCCGCAACTTGAGCCGGCTCGCTGTCTTGAATCGAGTGTCGCATACCTGAAAAAGTAAATCTGAGTGGGCTGTAAAGGACTAAGCGAACCCAACTCACGCGCGTTCGAGCCTTGAAGGCAACAGTGTGCTCAACCGACTGGCTAAGGCTTCCTGGCTGGCGCCTCTCCCTTCTCGTCTTCGGCGCAAGCGTCCCATAGACAAAATTGTCGTACATGTCGCACATGAGGTTGTGGTCCTGCGCAATGCTGTTGTTAACATTCAACCCGGCAAGGCCGAGCGTCTCCGACATGTACTGAAAGGCGGAAACCGCCACATAGCGATGAAGCTCGTTGTACTTAGAAAGGAGTGGGCCGTCAATGTCGGGACAGAAGCCCTTGAGGCCGGCCTTCTGGATGATGGTAAAGGCGCAAGCAAGGTGAGCTTCGGAGATGCGGGCAATGTCGTTTGCGATGGGGCCAGGGGTTGATTCAGCGGTTTTCTTGAGCTGGGATGCTTTGATGCGAGCCTCCGCGACTGCCGTGCGAGATTCGTCGACCAGATTCCGTATGTGGCCCGCTGGTCTTGAACCTTGTCGAAGCGCCTGTCGTAGTGCTCACGGGCCTCAACGGCAGAGGGTAGGATGTCGTTTTGAGTAATCATGCCGCAAAACGCGCGGATGACGCGCTGGAATGCCCTCTGAAGCACCATTAGTTGAATTCATGAAGGCAGCACATGAAACACGCACCTGCGTCGGTTTCACCTCAGGCGGCACCTCCTTCGGGCGAATCCCCAACGTATTGCGCACCCGTTTCGTCTTCGGTGGAGTTCCAGGCTGGCCACCAGCATCCCCAGCTGCAGAACCCGGCGCGTCTCCCGGCTGCGCTGGACCGTCGCCTGCAGCCGCGCTTGCGCCTGCAGCCGAGCCCGAGGCCCCTTCGGCTGAGCCAGAGGCACCCCCGGTCGAGCCTGAGGCAGCCCCGGCTGCAGGGCCCTTGCGCTGCTTCTTCTGGGAGGGACCCGCGTCCGTGTCGGCCTCAGGGGCAGCTGTAGCCCCCCGTTTGCTGCCAGGCGCTGGTCCGCTCGTGAACCGGGCCCTCGGCTTGGCCGACTTCTTCCCCTTGCCCTTCCCATGAGCTTTGCCTTTGTCGCCAGCCATAGGTAGAGATATTGAATGAGCGAGAGGTACAGAAAGGATGAAAGAGAAACTAAAATTAGCTTATTGATGTCCGCCTCGAGGTTTCGCGCACACGTGGACGTGCAGACGCGCCGCGAGGTAGCACCCGCCTCGCACCTCAAGGGAGCTGAGCGGCACGGGGGCGTCGTCAAAGCGGTGTGGAAGGTGCGCGAGTGGCCGAAGGTCGGCCACGGTCATGCACGATGGCGTGCGCACAACGACCCGAGGCCGGAGCCGAGGGCGTACGCGGCATGTCCTTCTCGCTGCCCTCGACTCTCACTTGCGACTTCTCGCCATGATGAGCGGCGAGTGGCCACGGGCAGCGCAATCGCGCCGTCGTGCGTGGAAGCGAGAGCGGAGTCGAGGGCGAGAAGATGGCGCCGCGGCGTCAGCGGAAACAAGATCGAAGACACTGCCTCCATTGAGACAGCGCACATCGAGTTCGGTACCACGGAACGCGGCGCCTCCCCCGCCCGGTGTCTCGCCCACAATGACCTGCTCGCCCTCGCCCACGGGCGGCGTGATCACGTACCGTGGCAGCGAGATTGGCATCCAAGGCGAGAAAGAATGGCGCCGCCGCTCGGCGCAAGCATGCGCGACAACACCGTCCGCCTCGGGTCATGAAGGAGGGTCTTCCCGAAGGCGCCGCGGCGTCTGCGGAAGCAAGATCGATGACGCCGCCTCAACTGAGACGGCGCCAATCGAGCTTGGTACCGCGGAACGCGGCGCCTGGCGGAGGGGGTATACGGCTCGCGTGCAAGTGCGACTCTCGGTCGCCGGGATGCGAGGTGTCAGCAAAGGACCAGTGTTGGGATGGTCTGAGTGTGCACATGGAGAACGCGGTCTCACCATCCTTCCCGCAGCAACTCGGCGAGCGCCGGGTCCGCCAGGTGCCCCACAACCGAAATGTTCCCCGCGCCGCCGCGGGCGGCGCGAGCCCAGGCACGATCTCCGCGTTGAGGCGGTCGTAGACGAGTTGGTCGTGCGGAATGCGCAGTGCGAGCGACGTGTCGCACGCTCGCAAGGTCGAGGCACGCCAGCTGGCGGGGTGCGTGGGCGCGGCGATGATGGCGCCGAGCGTCGACGGCGGCCCCACGCCTCAGCCGCGCTCGGGCCGTGCCAGTCGAGCCCTACAATTCAGCTGAGACCCGGATCGAATGGGAAGGAGAGGGGGTGAACGCACCCACGAGGTGCGCCCGAAGAGCCAGCCGTGCTTCTGCGGCGCGAGCGAGTCAATGAGTGGGGGTCCAATGTCGAGGCCCGCGCCGTCTGGTTTTGACACACACACAGTCAGGTTCACGAAATCGCGGAGGAGGAGGAGGAGGACACACGTAGGCACCGGATCGGCCACTGCGGGTCCTGGGGTGCTCGCGCGCAGGGCCTTGAAGTTGGTCCAGGTCCGAGTCTGCCAAGTCGTCGCGTGCGACCAAGGGTAGTTGCTTACCTCACAAACATCGGGCCGCGATCTCCGGCCTTTGGCACCAAGTGTCAGGCGGCGGCCATGGCGAGTTTCCGTGCTCTGCCACGTACCTGCGCCCACGCTGCGTGCCCCCAGTGTACCCTATGTAGGATGGACCTGCAGCGTCTCGACACTGTTTTACTCTATGTGGTGGACAGAGAAACCATCATTTTGTGCCCTTGATTTACACTATGGCCGGACCGTCACCAAAGGTAGTGACCGGGGGCCTGGCATGTTGATGTCAAGTGGCTTTTGCCACATGTGTGATCAGTACTTGGCAGGTCATGATTGATGGCTGGCCTTTGGCTTGATGGGTCCTGATTCTCATTTTCGATTCTCGTTAATACCAATCCGTGAATGATCCACGCTCCGACCCAACTCCGACCTGTGTGCATGGATTAGACTCGCAACCAGTCGCTTTAGTAAGCTGATCACGGGGACAAGGGATCAGCTTCCTAAAACGACTGGAACATTTGGTTGCCGTTCTGGGTGGACCCGCCAAATCAGTGGCGACACTTAGAAAATTTTGTCGTTTACCTCCAAAAAAAAGTGTCAAAATTGATATAATGAAACTTGAATATTTTTGAATTCTAAGTCGAACAAGACCAACTTGTTTTGGGAGTTCAGTTGAGCTGTTTTCTGCTTCTTCACACCGCCTCTCATGTCCGTTGACCTACGGAGCTTCTCTATCACTCGGAAACTGGATATGACATATCTAGGATGTACTATTGCTATTCTGGGTTGGCTGTGCACTACGAAATGTGCTAAAGAAAGCCGCTGCAAGACTACAATCATCTGCCTGCAAGAAACTCGCAGTGTTGATCGCCCGAATCTCCTCTGGTGTCTTTGCCGGTGGTTTCTGGCGCAGTTTACGCATCGAAATACGCGTCTCTGGTGCGGAATTGCTGGCGATTGAGGAACCGCTGGCAACTGGGACAGACGTAACATCAGCCGTAGGGTTTGCGGCGATTGTCGGCTCGTCGATGTGGCGATGTTTGAACGTAATCGCATAGTCCCCTTCCGTGCCACGCTCAGGCCCTCGTTTTGTTCCTCTTTTGTTCTTCGATGGCAGCGGTATCATCGGCGGGATCGCTTGCGCTGCAAGACAAGCATACAATTCTTCACCATAATCCTCCCACCATGTCCACTGCTCAGCCAAAATTGTCTGGAGGTGCGCGCGAGACGGAATAGGTCCGACTGACGAGAGCAGCGCAATTGTCTCGTTGCGCATTATCGAGGACGCTGAGTGCAGCGGTGTTGGATAGTCTCGGGCCTTGATCCCGACCCGCCATTGATGTAACGCAAGCTGCACGTCTTTGTTTATCTCTCCACGCTTGACAGCCGATTGACGAGGAACCACAGGTGGCTTTCCGGGACGCGTTTGGTCAAGCAGTTCTGGACAGCATATGTCACAGCAGGGTACGGTGGGTTCTATGTATGCGCAATAATTAGTAAGTTTTCGCCATGCCTGAATTGTCAAGGGACTTACGAGCTGGCTTGTTATTGTAGATAAGAGTCAGTACAGCACGCCGGCATTTCACTGTCTGGACAAACACAAGCAAGCCCTCGTCCTGAGCCTCGGGGTCAAGCGCTGGGGTCTCGACAACGAAGACCGTGTCGTGTTTACCTCCAGCGCTACCCCGCAGTACACCTCTTGCCTTCGCATACTCTTTTTTCTTCTTTGCTTTCTCATGCTTCTCCCCATTACTCTCCTTCTCTTTCTCTGGAGCTTTTTCTTCGTTCTCCCTCCTGTTGTCTTGGCCACGTTGCCCTCAGCAAGATCAATTCCATATGCACTCGGCTCAATGAGGAGAATCGCGAGTCCGGTCCTCCCTCGTGCCCGTGCAGCTCTCCCTGCTCTTTGGACAAACAAAGACATCGATGCAGGCAATTTCCATTGGACAACAACGTCTATATCTGGAATATTGCATCCCTGAATACTTGTCAGTTGTCTCGCAGATATGCCGTCTCGGAGACTAACCATTCCCGCAGCATCCGTGCAAACCAGGATCCTTATGGCACCCTCTTTAAACATTGTCATTGCCTTTCTTCGATACTCCTTCGACAACGCCGCATTGTATGGTCGAAACGGCGCGTCGTAGCCCTGCACAACATCTCGGATCTCCGGAGGTAGCAGACTTGTGAGATGGTCAATAATCTCCACACCGGTCGCGATATTGTCGGCGTAGATGAACGTCTTCTTGATATCTTCTCTGCTTTTGACCCCTGCGACGATGAAGTCCAGATCCGCGTACGTGTTTAGTGGATGCTGGATCCCACGGACGACTATGGAGATGTTGGGTCTGTCATTTCCCACGTCGATGTTCGCGTAATCCTGACCGAATTGCAGTTTACTCAGAACATCGTTCCGGATCCGTGCCGGCAACGTAGCTGAAAGCGCAACAATGGGGGTGCCTCGAGGCAAGAATGCCCGAATCATCCCCAGTGTTCCATACTTCTTCCGAAATGACGCTCCCCAATGCGAAATAACATGGGCCTCGTCCACGACAACGGACAAGATTCTTCGTCCGAACTCGGTACTTCTCAAGACCTCACGGATGAAGCGACGCGAGAGGGCCATCTCCGGTGAGATCAATACAATCTGATAATCTCCCCGGACAATTTCCTGACGGGGCATGGTCAGCTCGTTTTGCTTCCCGTTTGCATTGCACGTACCTGGAGCACTTCTACCTTACAGCCGCTGTTGCTGCTGTTGACGGCGGTGGCCTTCAACTTGAATTCATCGCGGAAGGTCTCGACCTAAATGTGCCCGCAGCCATAAGAATTCAATTAGTCCACCAATTGCGAAACTTACCTGCTCATCGTGCAGAGCTATAAGCGGCGAGATCATTAAGGTGACCTTGCCTATGCTTGTCGGATGGGCATGCGGTCCTGCTGCAATCGTTGTCTTCCCCATGCCAGTACCAGCGTGGACGAGAACATCCTGCATTTGAAGCTGCGCCTCGATCCCTTCCATCTGGTACTGGTGCGCGATGTGCTTGCACTGGAATTTGGCGAGCATATGGTCCTGCAAGCCCACTAGCTGCGCTCTTGTCAATGGCTTGCGCATATTTGGTGTCTCTTGAGCCCGTGGCGGGGGCGCCGCATTTTTTTTCCTGCGCGGCGGCATAGTGGTGGTTAGGTAAGAGGAAATTTCCGATCACTTTGTTTCTCCTATCTAACTACATGCCTCGTCTCGCAGGAAACATCGTGTTATCCTCCGAGGATGCAGACCCAGAAGACACTAGTTCGCTCCCGAGTACCCCAACAGGGCCCGTCTCACTGCAGCATGAGGTTCGAGCCGGGGATGTGCTGCCGTCCCTCAACAACTACCTCCTCGGGGCCGTAGGACTGCACGCTTCAACGTCCACACCCACCCCATTCATTACCCCAACCGCGCGGCAGAAGCCTCAGGAGTCATTACCTGGCTCCTCCCCGATCCCTTCGTCTCCCAGTACCCCTTTTTCATTTCCAGTACGAACGGCAGCAACTGCGGCGCTGGCAAAGTCCATCCTACCTGCGCTCCCTCCACTCTCAAGTGACGGGATTATACCCAGTAGTCCCATCGTCGGCACCAAACAGGAGAGACTCGCGGCGACGCGCAAGAAGTCTCACCGCAGACGGGCTCTCACACTGGCCACTCAGAAGGTCGTGTCGAAGCAGGTGTCTGAGGAGAACAAGACTGCGGTGTTCGACGAAATACTCAATAAGCTCCGGGAGAACAGACTCACGTTCGGACAGCTTATGCTCTATGTCTTCGACCCGATTTACAAGCAGGGCTCGACGAGATGGGACGGGTTTTTTAAAGAGGAAGGGATGGCAACCCGGATTCTCAATCTCTGGGCCTCCAATAAAAACAGCGCCACCGCTCGGGAGGAAGTAGCCTCCTGGGCCGAGAATTACGTTGAGGACGTTATCCAAAATGAAGGCCAAAATGTGACGGCGTCGAAGGTACTACAAACGGGGGGCACGTCGGTCGATAACAGCTATGTGACAGGATTCAGCATGGTCAAAGTGGGTGAAATGCTCGGTTCGGCTGCCCGCGTTGCGACGAAGATGCTGAACGCGTTCGCAACGTCAGCCCGTAATTTGAAGACCAATCTTCCCCAGCGTGCTGCAAAACGGTTCACGGTAATTATTGGCAGTCATGGTCCGTTGATACTACCGCTAAAACTTGTTTATAGGTTGTTACCTCTGCGGCTCTCGCCCTCCTTGGAGAGTTCAGCCACAAGAATAATTATTCCCGACGTATCATGGGCTTGTATCTCTATGCCACAGGTGCCCAACGGCAGACCATAACCGTCATGTCCCACCTTGGAATATCCGAGAGCTATCAGAACCTCACCCACAAACCATGTACCAACATCAGTCGACGCACTCGGCGTGTCTCTGGAGACGACGCACCGCCGGCCCCACCTCCATCTACACCAACAGAGACATCGACTGAGCCTACCTACCCCCAGATCCCGTTCTGCTTTCAAGAAAAATAGAAGGCCTCCTAAGCATCAAGCTAAGCACTCTACGCGAGCTCTCGTTGTCAATGCGGAATTTCGCACGGGTCGTTGCATCCACAGGCCTTTTTGCAGCGTCTTACGATAATATTAACATGGTGTTCCGCGCGGCAGAGCAAATTCTGGGAAGAACAGGTATCTTTGCTCTTGTGCTCAAGTAGAAATCATCGCTGACATATTACCTCAAAGACTCGCAGGAGAACGGTACTTGCGCGACCGTATTTGCGCTCTGGAGAGCCACCGTCGAAAATATGCGGATATCTGACCTGAATGCGGCATTTGACGCGGCACCCCCGCTTTCCCTCAAGGACATCCTTTTGAGCGTGCCCGAGCTCGAGCTGATGGACAAATGCCTGCGGCATTGTATCCTCCGAATTATCGTTGAGCATGGAGGGGAGAAATTCGCAAAATTCCGCAAGGCTCTCGACACAGCCTTACCTGTAACACCGGACAAGATTGAGCTGCATCAGACACATCTGCACCCTTTGCCCGCATGGAACATAGATGAGTCCACCATCGTCGGGAAACAGATGTTGCCGACGCTATATACAGCGAGCTCGAGGTTAAAGGACTTTCACATTGGAAGTGGATTGTCAAAATCCTCGGCGGGGATCAGCTCTCGATCGCCCGCCTTCACTCACTTCTGAATATTCGGGCGGGCCACGAGGGAGGATACTCGGGATTTGGTTGGGGTGTCTGGATGCCAGGACTCTTTCATGGCAAGATTGCCGACATGCATGGCTTTTTCATTACACATTGGGGGGTTCCCCACCGTGGGACTCGGAACCCAGGCTGTCTTTCCTTTCACAACACGCACCTTCATCGCTCGCCTATCCTCCTCTCCTCGCTCCCTCCCTTTCGAGTGTGCCGGGACTTGGCTTTTACCTCCCTTTACTCGCGCGTCCTCCACTGCTTGCTTCTGGCCTCCGAGAAATCCTCATTGGAAGACTGTGCGGCTTCGATTGAGACCTACGAACAGCTGGAGGTTCTTGCAGCTACCATCCAATCCAAGTTTGCCAACACGGATCTTGTCTCAGAGCTTCGATGGCAGCGTGGGATGGCGCAGACCGCGGAGGGTGCGATTCCTGCAGGAGACGAGATCTTCGAGAATGCGTGCCTCCTCCTCCGCGATGCCCTCATTTCGCGTGAATTTACTGACTCGATCAAAGCCGGGGATTCTGGGCGGATTGTTCTCGTGCTGAAGCTGCTCGCGCTGGGCTTCCGTGGGAACGGGCGTTCAAAATACGCGTATGAGATGCTTCATCTCATCCACAACCTGACCCATGTCTGGCCCAAACCAATACAGTATGTAACATTGATCTGTCCCACTTGAATCCGCTGCTTACGCTTCCCTGGATACAGGAATATCATCCTTAATAACTGGCTTGTTAATCCGACTGGTAACCCGTTCTCGTGGGTGGAGGTGGATCTAATGCAAGAGCATATGAATTTTTGGATCAAGGTGCGTGTTTACTTTGCGGAGAGGTCGCTGGCACTTATTGTGATGATTCAATAGACTATATACCAGGCGCATGGCAGTGCCGCATCATGGGAGTGGCTCGGAATGGTTGCCCCTTGTGTCACCGCTCTCCGACACCTCTCTACTTCAATCACCCAAATTCTCGGCTCTGACCAGGGGACAAAGCACGAGCCGGCAAACCTATCGACAGACATCAACCTTCTCATGAAGAGTCTTGCCGAGCACGATGTCTACAAGATCAAAGGACGTGTCTTTGCGGAAGGCGATGGTACTCCAACACCCGATGTCATCAGCGTCGGCATCCAGCAGCTGGCCGACAGCTCGTCGAATCCGCTGATGGAGTACAATGCTGCATTCCGGAAGCTACAGGCTCGGCGCCGACTTCGTCCTTTGGTGGATAGCTGGTCAGACTTGGAGCTGGAGGATACTACATCTTCCTCGGTTGCGGTCCCATCCTCTCATTCCCCTTCAGGCAGCCCATCTGCAGATGTACCTAGCCGGGTAGGCACCACAGAGGCTGCTACTAACGATGTCGACCTCCCCCCTGCCAATGTCAGCCGTGGCGAGCATTCCGGAAGCGACAGCGATGGAAGCGATGGTAGCGATACTGATGGTGCTTCAGCAGATGGCTTTGAAGATGATGGGCTCACGGCGTTTGAGCGCACAATGGATGAGGCTGACGAGCTGACTTTGACGCGGGATTCTGCGGAGGATGTTGCTTTAGATATGGACGGCGATGACAATGACTTCTTATTTAGTAAGAGTATATACGATAACGACGGAGACTCTGACTCGGATGGCTATGTAGATGATGTCAACGATGTAGACTACTTGGATGACTATTAGATTCTCTTTTGTGGACCAACTCAACACCCTAAACCTGTCATGGGAGAAGGGAGAGGCCGAAATGTGGTCGGAAATGCTCATATAATTCCAAAAAACAAGTTAGTCTCGTTCGACTTAGAATTCAAAAATATTCATGTTTCACTAAGCAACTTTTTACACTTTTTTTGGAGGTAAACGACGAAAAAATTCTAAGTGTCGCCACTGATTTGGCGGGTCCACCCAAAACGGCAACCAAAGATCCCAGCCGCTTCGCAACGTGAAAAGTGCAGCCACGTGTTAGAAGCGGTTGGTCACGAGCCTATGCATGGATAGGCGAACAAGGACCCCCCACACAGTACAGAACACGTGACCCGGTTCCTATTTAAGTACTCACATGTCGCATCGCGTCAAAGTCACATCAAGTGTATCTACATGTTTTCACTGTACTTACCTGTTCAAAGAGAATGACTCGGCACATTTATAAGAAAGAGAGATTCTATGGATAGTACTGGTATGAAAGTCTATGATTTAGTCCGAGTACATTGTGTTGGTATTACTGTCCTGCCAAGTGCGCTGACTTGTCTTCCTTCTCTTGTGGGCCCCTATGTCCCCTCCTACTTTCTCCACTTTCGTGAACACGGACTCCAGAACCTTCGCCATCTTTGGGTGAACTCCTCCAGGTCTTTCAACTGCAGACATTAATGAATCAAAGCATCGCTTGAGATTGATGTGCCGAGCTTCAGAGAAGAAAACCTATGGAATTAAATCAGACGGTCAACCTCCGTATCAAACAGGAAATAATTTTGCTTACACGCTCGCCTTCGCTTTCGGAACTTTCCTGTTCCATGGACTTCTCGCGAGCATCACTGTTACCGCCATCCTGGAAGTCGCCAGCTGCTGTCCTCTCACGCCGAAGATCAAGATCAATGTCACCGCCCTCCTTGATCTCGCACCTCTTGTCTGTACAGATAGGCTCGAGCCGATCACGTGACCTGTACGGCGTAGGGGTCCTTGTGCTCAAGCCGTGTGCACTAGCTCTCATGGACTGAGATGGAAGCGCTCCGATATACGACGGGACTGTGAACTTAGGACTTCTGGTTAAACCCTGGCGCCATAGAAGCCCAGGCCAGCGACTATCGGGTGCGTCTCAGCGCCAGCCTCGGTCCGTATACGCCGTTGCCGTGGCGCTAGTCGCTAAATGGGGCTATATCTTGATGCCCGTTCCGACGGACGACATGTCATCAGGAGCAGGTTTCCTCGTCCACACCTTTCTCGCGCTGTGCGCTCTCCAGGATGGAGTACCTTTCCTCTACTTCTGAATAATGAACCCCAAGTTCACGACTTGAGCTACTTTTCGGTCGCCTTCATTTCCAATTCGTAATAGCACGGTTACCCCAGTTCGAATCCCGCGTTGTTAACCATATAATTGCATCTTCTTCTTATCCTCTCCGCAGCATTATAACTTTCCCCGCGCGCCGCTGTTAGATTCCTCCCACCCTACCGTTAATCCGTAATTTCATGCCTCGTATACCGCAGAGCGGAGCGAGGTGCGTGATATCACTTAAATTTATTCGCTGGCTTAACAATAGAAAGTGTAACTGCTAGTCCTTCTGGACCAGACGTTGTGGTTCCTATTTTTCCACCGGTGGGCACGGCCATACCAGACAGAAAGAACTCCGTCAGTGCTGCTTCCACGAGCTCGAAACCTGCGTCAGCGACGTCTCAAACGACTGCCTCGGCCTCTGTTCCCCCGACTGCGACTGCGAATGAGTCTGCGTCTGCGGCCTCTTCGACACCGAAGTCTAGTTCCACGTTCGGGTCTGCGACCTCTGCGCCGACTGCTAGTCCGTCCCTGGCCAGCACGGCGCCTGCTTCCCTCCACTCTGCCACCAGCGCCACGCAGGAATCCCAGATTTCAACACCCTTCGTAACTGTATCGAGCACATCTTCTGCCGCCAGCGCGGCGAGCTCCAGTGCCAACACATCACCCAGCAGCACCGGCAGCATGTACGTCTGTGATCCCCCATGCTGTTCAATTATATTCGTCGAAATTTCGGCAGGTTCTTGCAGAACATAGGAGCCAGCGCCGGTGTTTTCTCCACCCTCGGCGTCCTCGTCCTCATCGCTGCCATATACTTCATAATGCTCGCACTCCGTCGGCGCCGCGCGCGCCAGCTCGACCGCGAGATGGACGAGGTGTCCTTCGTGCCCGAGTCGCTACGCTATTTCGCGGACGGTGGCGACGACACGCGCTACCTCAGCGCCTCTCCGGACCTCAGCGCGCAGTCGCACGGCGGCGAGCGCCCCGTCCGCCCGCCGCAGCCCGTATACGGGTACGGTGCCAGCCGCGAGCGGCTCGAGTCGGACGCGAGCGCGGGCGTCGCGGGCATCGGCGCCCTGCGCGCGTTAAGGATGGCGGAGCGCGCTAATTCGCAGATTGTGCAGCCGCCGCGCGTGCAGGTATACGCCAGCGTCGGTGCACTCGCGAAGGTGTCGTCGATGTCCGCGCCGGTACAGTTTGGGGTCGCGTCGCCACCGCCGCAGTTGCTGCAGAAGGGCTACATGTCGCACTATGTTTCCGTTGCGTCGCCTTCTCCGGCTGAGTCTGCGGGGATCGGCAGCGGGTACGGGCGGTCAGTTGTGCACAGCCCGCCCGCGACGGCGCGTTCGACATCACATATCCCGCTGTCTGCACTGCCGAATCCGTTTGATAGTGGTGAGGGGGAACCGAAGGCGGACGTGGAACGGCCGAGGGTCTTGAAGGTGTGTTTGCTTGATCTCCCACTGGATTTTCACTGACAAGACCATATTCGCGAAGGTGGCTAATGAGTAAGGGACGGCAGGACCGCGCTTGTTAATACATGTTGTATTATTACTATTGGAATATCTTAAATGCTGAGTTGATGTTTGTCTAAGTGCAGCGCCTGCCACTTGATGCTTGAAAGAACCACCCCATCGGATCCCGCATTTCCTTCCCGTATTCCGTTCAGTGGCAGCTGTAATGTAATCACCGCAGTCAGCCCGACTCCTTCTGCTGTACTCCACGAAGATCCCACGAGTTTTTTTCCTTCCCATAGTTCGGGTTTCTCGAAGATGCCAACAGGTCCTGAACAGGATGATCGGTGCGAGTTGCCATCAATGTAGTTATAGACAAAGGTGTAGTTTTACTGATGTGCAATCTGCAATCTGTCACACCAAGTCTCTGTCCCACCATGAGAATACCGTGGCCCGCTCCAGTTCCACTTTATTCTCATATATTCGCAAAGAGCGTGGCCTCGAGGTACCATCAAGGAACTGTTAGGCTGGTAGCGATTGAACATGTGCGGCATTCGTGAGAGCCATTGGGATTTGGAAGTATTCCCTCCAAACCAATTATATTCACCCACAATTCACCCACGCCTAAAGGTTCCTTTTCCTGTGTGATATATTGGGCTCCACTCCAAAGTGTGTTAACACATCGTCACCAGTCGCGGTAGATGCCCCTGTGATAACCAGAAAGTAAACAGATGTGGATGCCCAGCAGCTGAAGGAGTCGCATCAGTCCTCAAGCGTGAACTAGTACCATGTCATGAATCGATATCTTTAGTTTCGACATCACCGAAATTGGCTCGGGAGTCGGATGGGATTTCAGCCGTGCCTAAAAGTTTCCTTTCCTGAGCGGAACCGTGCCGTGTAATCCTGCCTACCTACCTACCTACCGGTGTAATATAAATCAACAGATCAAGACTCAGATCTGTGATCGTCGAATGCGCAAACCGTGTTCTTGCGATCACTCGTGCCTCGATCTCAAGAGAACTTCAAAATGTCGACTGAGGTCATCAATCTCGTGATTGCACAACCGCTCTGCACCTGTGGAGGTGCCTGGCTTGTTGATTTATTCTCACTGAGGCTGAGTGATCAAACGGCCCGGGATGAACGATCAAAGTACAAAAGATATGGATCGCACCACGCTTTCCAGTGCTCTTCAGCTTCATGTTGACATGCGTATCCCACATATTGCTGTACTTCGGTAGCCCTGGAGTCACTTAGCGCCCCGGATGCCATCAAATGACACACATCTCGTCAAGTCCCTGATAATTAAGAGCGCACCCACTTCAACGTCGAAGAATCGTCCCTCGCAATGACCACCCCAGACCTCAACACCACGTACGGAGCCATGCTCATCGGTGGTGGGGCTTTTATATTGTATTGTATTGCTGCCGAACTGACGTCTTGTAGTATACTTTGCGATCTTGTAAGGTACCCTCGGGTAGAACGACTCAGCCTCTAAAATTTCGTCGAAAGCTTTCAAGGAATGCTCTCGATTCAGGCGTACATATACTACGAGAGCTTTCCAAATGATTCCCTCAGGTTAAAGTCATTAGTAAGTGTCAACTCTTCCAGACAATACATATCTCAAACTCTTATAGGTCGGGTTTGTGTGGTAAAAAATCACGCAGCTCCGGTTGAAATCTGGATGCTTAACTTTCGCAGGATGCTTGATCTTGCGCACATGGTCCTAATTTGTCAATCTGCATATCACTATCTCGTCGACAATTGGGGAAATGAAGCGGCTCTCTTAGAATCAACTGCTGAGCTTGATTTACACCTGGTCCTCCTGAGTTTGGCGACTATTCTCTGTCAGGGATTTTTCGTTCATCGGTTCGCGATCCTTCTTCATGCTCATGTCCACGATTTTGACAAATTGCGGCAGCGTGTGGACATTCAGTAACAAGAACTGGATATTGACTGGACTCCTGTTCGCAGCATGCTGGGCACCGTAATCCTAGACAATGTCATGTCCGCCCAAACCATCCGTAATAAGAGCATAGCGACAATTCATTCCGTCACTGGAGAAGTCATAAGCGTGTTCGCCCTTGGCGCCGCTGGTAGGGCAAGCATTCATGGATCTATTGTCGCTGACATGCAAGTTACTCAGTCGACCTGTGCATTGCCGTAATTCTGTGCTGGTATTTGCAGCATGGAAGGACCACCTTTACAGGTATGACGTCGCTCATCGTATATTGTCATTAGACTCATTAGATTTTTCAGCTCCAATTTCATCGTTACGCGCATAATTCAGTACACCGTTGAACAGGGCTTACCAAAGGTACCTCTCATTTATTTATGCTCCGGCACGTTCGATTCATTCGATACTAACAGTCCTGGGCGTCCCTCATAGCAGTAAGTTGCTGGATTCCCCGATTTATAATGCAGACGGCCTAATGACCACGTGCAGTAACAGCTTTACATTCTTCGTGATTCCTGCTTTAATTTCTGATCCTCTCACCTCATCACATCCATCCAGGCCATGCACTTTTCTTTGGGCCGCATGTACATGAACGCTCTCCTGGCTACGTACGTCTGATGTCAGATATCAAACGACTCGCACTGACCTCCAGGCTTCAGGTAAATTCACCAGAAATTTGCGAACCATGATTGGAACCACGAGTAATGCCGGATCGTCGGGTATACAGCCCCACAGTGCACCAGCATTTGTAATGAGAACGGAGGAGGAATCACGAATCCACGTCGATCTTTTCCTTGTTCCGAACCCCTTCAGCCCACGACAGAGGAATATCCCATGGCTGGCGTTGGCGACAAGTCGAGGAAGGAGCAGCCTAATCAATCACAATGGGATGCAGGTGTTTGATTCGTATGAGTTGTTTTCACCACTTGTTCAATCTCGCGAAATGTGGGATTTTCCCTGGTAGCATTCGATATGTCATATTAAGTTTTCGCCCCTGTAATTGACCATTTCTTTGCCCGGCCCAGAGGCCAGAATGCCGCACAGCACGTATCAAACCCAGCACGGAGAGCAGCACAGCCAGAGGAAGTAAAGCAGAAAGATAATCATCTGCTCACAACATCGTCCTCATCACGAGTGCCCGAAATGAATACACACGGCCTTCGGAAGCTCAAGGGCCGTGTTCCAAGCCCCGAGCCTTCGGAAGAATGAAGGGTCAGGGCGCGCTACTACGGACGGTCATGAGACGAGACGTGATTATCAGGGTTCAAGCATCAAACTGCAAAGGGCTCGGGAAGAGTGGTATGCATCTGCGATTAGAGCGGAACTAGAAGTGGATTGGCACAGAAGTAAATTGAAGTCGAGATGCGGATGCGGTGTATATCGCAGCGTTCGCCCCGTAGCAACGGGGACCCATGTGCCCACCGCGAAGAGCGGGAGATAAGGAATGGATGCAGAAACCAATCAGCACCCGGGAATTTCGTGAAGATCTTAGAACAAAAGCAGGGTGCTCGGCGGATTGATCGCCAAAATCCGAGTGCGCGGGAAAGAGACGCGAAGAAACAGGGGAATGAGTTAGCGGAGAAGCCGACGATGATATGCCTGTCGATGTGACTGAGCACCACCATCGCCAAGTATATCACAATCCCCCAAAGCCTCTTATCCACCGGCGCAGACAAGCAATAGCGCCAAGGGGAGCTCGTTAGAGCTACGGCGAAGAAGCTGAACGCTCGTTGTTGCCGGTGTGCCGAGTGTGTTCGCTAAAATGGCCCTTGGAGGTACAGCAACCGTGGGGAGATCTGGGCGACCTAATGCCACACTGAAAGCAGAAGCTAGCTGTAGAAATTTTCGCTAAATCCATTGAGCGTTATGGATAACTGAGTTGTCTGAGAGATCCGGCTGGGTGGAAGGCAGACACGTCGTCAGGGCTCCAGCGATAGTGCACTGGTCCTGCAGTTTCTCCCAGGGATAGGGACCAGACGCATCTCTTGCCAACGGTTTAACATTTAAGAGTCGCCGCTCAGCTGCCAGGGGACCACGAGAAGCAGTCGGCGCGTCGTGCGCATCGATGGCGCAGTAACAAGGTTGCAGTCCGACGAGGGTATTGTCTTGAGCTCACTTTGTGCACAAGTCAAGTCCAACGATTGATAGGAAGAAAGTCCGTACCATCTGAGGAGTTCTTGAAGGTTGGAAGAAAGCATTGGGACCGGATTGCATTGACACAAAAGTAGCGAGAAATGTAACCAGCACAACAAAGGCCAGCCCCGGCGATGGCTGTGCTCAATTGATCCGGAATGACGTGCTGCGACGGCTATTGCCGAATTCAACCCCTCATGCTTGCCGCTACAATCCGCAGCGTGTCCTCCGCCTTGCCCATCGCATCTGCCGTTTCCTCTAGCGCCGCATCCGTGGACTCAGCGTTTGTGTTCCCTGTTGCATCGTCCGTCCCTGGCGCCGCTTCTGGAGTCGGAGCGTTCGCAGAGGACCCGCCGCGCTCTGCGCACAGCATCACCTACGTCGTCAGCGTGCTCCCCGGGCGAGGTGCGTGTTCCTCTTCTCCTATTCCTACTCCTCTTTCCCCACTCCCTCTTTCCACTCCTCGACATGCGACCCAACCCCAGTGCGCGTCACCCCCTCCATCCCCCGCGCCTACACGCTCCGCGTGCCCCTCGCCGATGCGCCCTTTGCGGAGCTCGTCGCACTCCCGGGCAAGGTGCGGGGGCGTCGATCGCGATCTGCGGCGTCGGTCTCGCTACGGATCTGGATCTCCACGGCGGCGGTGGCGCGCCTGAGGCGGACCATTCGGGCTACGCGCTTCTCGAGCGGGGCGGGATGACCAACGACACGGCGAGCCCCGTCAAGACGACGCACCTGGGCGGCGACTACCTGGGCACGCGCCATCCGGGCGAATCGAGCAAATCCCGCCCTCCGGACACGCACACTCCCGCACCGATGCCCGCAGCAAAATGACATGCATCCCCGGCCCCCTCGCCCTCGCGCACGTCCAGCGCGCGCCCCGCCGCGTGGGTGAACGCGCGCAGGTGGGGGAGTCCGCGGTGCAGGTCGGGGAGTGAGGTGGTGGCGGGTGCGTAGTGGGGGTGCTGGGTGGGGGGAGGGGAGGGAGGGAGGACGCACGGGAGCAGGGACGGCCAGACTATCGCGGACGCCAGTCGCTCCGCCGCGCTCGTCCAGATCAATGAGGGATATCGGGCGCAGGTGGTGGAGTGGCGGCGCGTGCTGGCGGCGGGGGCTCCCCCGCCCGCGCCCCGCTCTGGTTCTGGGTAGTGTGCGGTGCGGGGGAGGGCGGGGCGCGTGCGGACCGACGGGGGTATTGGGTGCGGCGGGGCGCAGAGGGCAGGTGCGGGGAGGAGAGGGCGAGGAGGATAGAGGGAAGGGGAGGGGACAGGGGAGGGTGTCCGCCGAGCAGGACATCTACGGCGTAGAGCGCTGGGCCGGGCGAGTTGGTTACGGGGTGGTATGGGAAGCCGCTGGATAGGCGGACTGGGTCATGGTGGGAGATGGAGTTAATCAGGCCATCCAGGACGATATCTGGTCCAATTGGGAATGAACGTAGGGGATCGTCATATATCGGGGCAGGGATTTCGAAGACGCCGAGCAGGAAGTCACCTTGGGATAGGTAAGAAAATATTTGACGAAAAAGGCGCATCACTGACCCGAAACGACAAGCCAGGAAGCGGACGCCACATGAGTGCGCCCGCCGCACGTCAGGGTGACCAGGTACTCCAAAAGCGCACCGTCGTCGTCAGTCCCATGGAAAGTCTCGGGGAGGAAGAATAAGGGAAACCCGTACGGGAGCGGCTTGATCAGATGAGGAAAGTCCTGGCCTAACACGACGTATGCCGTCCAGGTCTCCCGCAGATCCTCTAGCCAGCGAAGGACGCAAGTTGGAGGAGGGTACGGGTGCAGAGTTCATGCAAAGCGGGCCACAGCTGCGCGGGAGGGGTTTAAGTGACGCAGCCTTGCTTGGACCTCCATACCCAAGGCGGAGTCGGAGACAGGCGCGAATCCGGCAGACCATCATGGTAATGCGAAATATGTGACACGACCGAGGGTCTACTGTCAAAGCGAATCACCTCACAAGTATGGCAGCTCTACCAAGGAATCTGCATCTTCTGTGTGTGATTGAGGTAACTATTGCTTCACTTATCCACCAATTATCTGTACTAGGCGGACATCGGTGTTTAGTCAATCCCGGGAGTCAACATGGGAGTCAATGGAGATCAGACAGACGCTCGTGAATTAAGCGTGTGGGGAGGCAAGGGGTCGCATCGGGGGAAACAGTCAGTAACATTCGTTCAAGAATCTCTTGTCATTGAACTCACTTTTAGTATTCTTTCATCCCGTTCCATGATCCATCCAGAATCTATGTCGCGAGTCTAGATTCAATATCAGTACCTACCAGGCAACGGCCAACAGCGCTATTATGTCGACGCACGGAGACGACATGAGTCTCTGGGCCTTTGTTTCTTTCCAGGCCAACTACGCACACTGCAGCGTCTGCCTCAATTTCTGGTCCGTCTATGTGGTCGGGATGCCCATTATAGGTGAAACTAACGGTGGAAGCTCAAGGCTAAACACCCAACCGATTACTACCCTCAGTGTCTATATATGAAGTTCTATCATACGGTAGCCTTCTAATTTTGCAATTCCAGCACGCTAGCGCTCCGCGTTCATCTCCATCACCGGCTATTTGGCCTACGCGGTGGATCACCGCTGAGGCAATGGTCGCTATTTTGTGTTCCCCGGGCAGTTCATAAGCACTGAATTCGCTGGCTGGCACCGCTTCTTTCCCTTTCTCTCCCCATGTTCCACAGAAACTTCGAAAACTCGGTCCCATTCCTCGGCCAACCTGGTCCTGATCACGCAGAGAGCAGTTTAAATGGGTACGAGAAGCCCTTTGATCCTCGTACTCTTGAGGAGAGACCCGTTTTCCCCCAACGTGGAGGGTATGCATCTCCTCCTCCACCTGCGTTGTTAAATCTGAGATTCGCATGGTCAGCTTCGAAATGCGGGCATTTGTTTCGAAACTCATGGATGCCTGCCATTGTTATCTGTGGTCAAATAATATTACAGGTTTTGGCATGGAGTTTCTTCGCCGTCGTCGAGTCACGGGGGTTTATTGCTCTGCCGTATTCGACCGCCGCTTGGGCTAAGACCCACGCTCATCCTGTCACCCTTGTCTCCACCCTTATCTCCACAGTTCTCGCGGCCTGTTCGTCTTTGTATGTCCATGATGCTAAACCGAGACGGCCATGGGTCTGATATACTCTCCAGCCTATTTTCGTTAGGCGTCCGTCGATCGATTGCCCTCCACCTCCATCAGCCCATGTCCCTAGCGGCATTTGTAACAACAGTCAAGATTTCGTCGCGATCGCTCGTGCTGGACCCCCGGAAGAGGAAGTGGAGCACAATATCTATTGTCCTAGTCGTCTTGACTGGGATTCAAACATCAGGGTTTGCTATTCTCCAGCACGACTTGTACCCAGCCTGATATACGCACAGCTGGTCCACTTTGCTAACACCTGTCGCTATTGTGATCGAGACGCCGTTGACCGGCTCCGAACTCGACCTGTCGAGTCCTCTCCTTCACCAAATGCAAAGCAGCGGAGCACTCGACTTTTGCGTGTTCAACAGCAGTACGCTATGGACACATACACGTGCTTTGGCTTGCTCATCTTTTTTCACGCAGGTGACCTTACTGCTTTCACGGTCGGCCAGACAGAAAGCGGATACACGGCAGTCAAGTCTAATTTCGGATACCCGGGGTCGTTCACGTTGATGGATCAAAATTTTAATATTTCAACGGGTGGGAAGATAGTCCTAGCATTGTTGTAGACCATCAGCTGACTCTTCACGCAGCGGGTGTCCTTCCGGTGACCCTATCGGACGTCAATGCGAGCGCATGGTTCCCGGGCATGACGTCGGTTGCAGCGACCATCCAAGGCGTCGATGACCTTCCTGACGGTCTGTCGTCGAACTACTCGATGATCCAGCAGGGTGAGAGCGGTGGTCAGTGTAATCATCCCGGACGAGAAAACCTAATATAAGAGCCAGGATTCACCGCCGATGTAACCTGTAAATTCCAGAATCTCACGGCCGACACAACACCATCGCTAATTCTCCAGACTGACACCGTCAAGGACTGGAACACGCTGAACGCGAGCCAAGTAGGCATCATCGCGTATTCCCAAATCAGTTCCGATTGCATCGTTCCTGATAAAGCAGATTGTAAGGCTCACAACTTCTATCTGAATCTGAGCTTGATAGTCTCACGCAGTTAATCTCACAAGCGCAATCACAACCGGGCAACAGCTAAACTATGTTTTGATGCTTGCTTGTGGGCCGGCCGACAACTACAGTGGGTGTTTACCGTATTGGGAATGACTGTATTGACGCTTCATCAGCCTTAATTTTTGAATCTGCCGGCCGGTACGACTGGATGCACACCACTGTCTGCACACTCTCCCCAAAAATCCTCAAGGTGAACGTAGACTACTCAGATGCAATCGGCACCGCGACAAACATAAACGGGGCGGTCCGGGATCCGGACGGTCCTGCTGGTCTCTCCGCCGTCAGTACCCTTTCAAACATGGTATTCTTTGCCCAGGCTGTGGCTGCCAACATAATGGGAGATGAACTGTACTCGATACTCATAGACCTTGACCCTGAAGACTTCGCTGATGCGATGTTATTGTCAATGGTGAGTGAGGTCTCTCTGCCACAGCCGTTCCATCTTCATCGTCTCGCAGGAAGAATACATAAAGGGAGTTACAGAGTACAGTGGATCTGTAAGAAATTCGTCCCTCGCATATTGTCGTTCACCCGAGATGATGCTAGGTTCTTCGAGCCTGTCTCTCTGGGAAGAACGGGACGTTCTCGGAGGGGGTGCCAGCTAACATGACCATCCCGACCACTGGAACATACTTCACCGACACCGTGGGCTGGACACACGTCTCCGCCACAACGATCTGGGTCCTTATTCCCGGGACACTCGTCGCCATCGTCACGATTATCGTCGTGCTTGTGGCGGTGGCGCAGCATGCTGGGGATCCAGAGGGCGAGCTTTTTGATCCCACGAATGCGATGCACCTTGTCGCCGCTGCGGCCGCTGGTGGGTTGAACAACACGTTCACTGGGATCGGCGAGAAGGACCTGCAGGCAGGGGAGCGCGTAAATATTGTCCTGGGCTCCATTCCAGGGCGGGGACCTGCGCTGGTTCGTACGGGAGATATCAGTCCACGGTTCATATAAGCTCTTACCGCCGGTCGTTGTGAGTACAGGTCCACTGGAACGTCTCCATCTACGTACACATTACATAATTGAACAGTATGATATAGTGCTTGAACATACCCAGAAATTATCCAAGTGTACGCATACATTATACAGCTGGGTATTTTACAACTTTTCAACTAAATCTTCTCCAATCACCCCAACGTCTTAAATACCGTATCGAGGACAGCGCGGATGTGGTTTACTCAACCCGGCTGCGTATGCACAGCCGGATACAGCAAATCATGGATTCGACTCCCAGGAGTCCCACCGTCTGCCGTGCACCCTTTTGACTTATCCTGAACTCGGCCGTAAATCCCGCGGCAAAGTTCTCGCTCTCGTCGAAGGTGCAGCAGTCTGTGAGCTGTTTGTGGTGGGTCCGTAGGGAATTCAAAACAAATTCCGACTATAAGTCCTAGGTACTACACGGCAATCCCGGAAGTCATCGAAATCTTACGGGTTTCATGAACTTGGGGATCCCATCGGTTTTTGTTTGGATTTCAAGGGGCAAATCATTAGCTACCACCAAATAGGCAGATCGTTGGATTCCAATGATTAGTTGATGGAATTCATATGATCCACCTTTCGACACAACATTTCCCATTGGAATTCTAATGGTCTGAGCACGTGTGCCTTCATCAGTGATCTCTCGGACTCGGAGCAATCTCCGAGTCTCTCAGTCCGCCAACTCCAAGAACATTTCATGCTTATTACTTTCATGACTTTTTGCACCATTACTATCCAATATGAAGAACTATTCCATTGTGCATGATCATACACCCATGGGATAGTTCGGTCCTATCCTAGATAGCCTCAACAGTAATAGTTGCAAGCTGAGTGCTCCGGCTTTGACGGATCACCACATGCTATAATAACTGGGGAACGATTTGTTGCAATGGAACTGTAGCCTAGCTTAGTGGTTATGTGGCACATCACTTAGATTATTCAGGTTTAAAGAGGTCCTGTGTTTGATCTTTGCTTTTGGCAAACCTTTTGATCACTTTCCGCTCAAAACTTTTATAATTTTACTTTATTTGGAAGCGCATTTACCACTTGGAATTCGACGATCCAGCCATAAGCGCCCGTTGGGTTCCAATGACCTGCCAATTTGGCGGAATCCAATGGATGTTGATTGGATTCCGACAGCCATCAAACCCGTAAGATTTCGATGACTTCCGGGATTGCCGTGTAGTAGCGAACATATCTGACACGCCAAAGCTCAACTCACCCATTTTCTATATGAAGGGCACCCTGTATTGTGGGAGGGTTCGTGCTTTTCAGCTCATGCAATCTGCATAAGACAGGAACGAAAGACTGGACATTCTTGGTTACTGGATTTTTTCATTCAATTCGACATGTCACAGGGGTACCGATGCGGAACTTTGGTTGTGTGTCATGCGTCACCAGGGTGGTTGTCGAATTGGTTTGGCGTCACAGCCGGAAATTCGGCGCCCAAAACCTGCAAAAAAGCTCAATTTTTGGAATTTTTTGGTCAAGTTGTTGAATTTTTTCGGTCGGTCACGGTCGATTTGCAGACCTGTCGAATTGTCGAATTGGTCCAAGAAGTCACGCGTCACACCCCCTGTCGATTGAACGAAAAAATCCAGTACGCCATGAGCCATGTCAACACAGGTGCCAACTCGCATCAGCCATTTGACAAATAGATTGCGGAGTTTTTGAGTTTTTTGGGGTTGTTAGGTTTTTTTACAAAACGAAACTGGTCTGAAATGTGAGATCTTCCATAGTGCAATGATGGAAAAAAAAACTTTTTTTTGGAGGTTTTAAAAAATGTTGGCAAAGTTGCGAAGTTGTCAGGTCGCAAGGTTTTTTGGCTGGGTTTTGAGATTGGCATTGTGTTTTGAGGTTTTTGGGGGTTCAACAACCCCAAAAAACCCCAAAACAGATTTGTCAAAAGTCTGATGTGCAACATGGGCACCTCCTAGAATGTCTGTGAATGATGCATGACAACAGGGTGGTGGTGATATTGGAATATAATAAGTATATAACTAGAAGGAAGTCCATGAGTAAAAGTAATGAGAGTAACTACATATGCACATACTTCAGTCAGAGAGAAAATGACTGAGGAATGTGACGCAGGGATGTGATGCATGACACTATGACTAATAGTAACGAGTGACGGATCACGAGTTGGCCGTAAATAATATGTAAGTACGAATGAAAAGCTTAAATGAATGTAATAATATTATATTCAACATGCGATGGTGGTGGTGGTAAGAGTGAAAGATTCAAAAGAGACGTGGGAAACAAACCAAAAGTTTCATGTGGGCATGCACTATTGCTAAATATGGATGTGCCCAAGATGTGTCATGTTCTGCTGGACAACGGCACATGTGCCACTCTTCATTGGGATGTGCCAGATACACAGGGAGCATAGTAACAAGAAATCCAAACCATGGCTTTTTACAGGTACCCCCAAATTGAGGGCGACTTGTAGGGCTGCCCACCGTCCCATAAATGGGCACAGCTGTCATTTTTCTGGGGTGAGACAGGTATGGACTGCTACTGTCTCAGCTGTCTATGACCTCCAAGGGAGCTCAGGATGGGACAGGACAGCAGAATAATAGGGGCAGTCAGAGTAGACAGTTTTGGCGGTTTTGGGGTCGGTTCTGAAAATGGTTTTGAAAATGGTTTTGAACAATGCCTGTATTATTTCAGCAGCTAGAGGGTCAGAAGAGGTCTTTTGCGTGCATTTAGACGACCATGGAGCACGACAATACTCAGAACCATCTTCAAAACCGTGTAAAACCTCCTCCAGAGAACAGTTTTCGATTTAAAACGGTTCTCCCACGATTAAATAAATCAAAACCGTCTTCAAAACCGACCGTCAAAACCGGGCAGAACTGGCTACTCTGACTGCCCCTAATGGCCATAACCCATTAAAAAGCGGGACACCTTGCACATGAGTGAAAAATGTGTTCTGGGTCAAGTTTTGAATGTAGCTGCAAGATAAACTCACTAGGAACTCTTTAGGCTATATTCCAAACAAATCTTCACTTGCTCATTCACAAAATCAATATGACTTCGGACGGGAACGTGGTCTGTCACAGCCAATTGTCACATCAGATGGACCTCGCATGTGTCCAAATTGCCGTGTTCTTGCCACGTTCCCTCACTTTGATGAGCTGTCACTTTCACTGGGATTTGTGTAAGGTGAAGGAAGACAAAGCCACAAAAAAAAATGGACAATCACACATACCTCACCCCGAACCTGTATACAGCCTAGTGATGTGCTGGCTCAGGATTCAAGCCAGAAGCCAGGCCAGCCAAGTCATGGTTTCGTCAAGCCAGGCCAGGCCACAGGGCTGGCTTGGGCTGGCTTAGGCTTCTGGCTCCAGATTTTCCAAGTCAAGCCAGGCCAGCAAGCCAGGGCTTGAATACAGGAGGTCTAAGCTGTGTTCAGAGCATTCTTTTCTGAAGTAAATATTATTTTGAGTGATTATTTGTCTGTATCTGATATTCCACTCACTGATTCGTGAATAATCCATTCAGGTTATTCAGATGATACATTGTCAAGACGCCAATCAATACCTACTTTTTTGTAAAAAGCTCAAAGTTTGCCATTATGGCTCTGAAATTGACACTGTTGAGTAAGTGAAAACACTCCACTGAGAAAGGACAACTCACAGATCACCCATAGGAGGTATAGAACACCAAAAACAGAGTTGTGTATTATTTGGTGTAAGCCATGGCTCAATACAGGGCCAAGTCAAGCCAAGCCAGGATCCCTGGCTTTGGCTCTGGCTTGGGATTTCTGAAGCCTAAGCCAGACAAAGCCAGGCCTCATCCATGGCTTGCGGGCCAAGCCAAGCCAGCACATCACTAATATGGCCATCAAGGGGCACTCTTTGACAGGATAGATGGCTATTTTGTTGCCTGTACCCATCCAGCATATTTCCAAGCCTGGGAGGCTGGACAGGACAGGACAGCCTGCTGTTGATGGGATGGTGGGCAGCCCTAGTGACTTGGTACAAGAAAAATCTATTGCAACTGCAGACAAAAGAACACGCATCTCCTGTCCGGAATATTGCACTACCAGGCATGTCACCTTCCCTTTTGCCCTGAAGTGTGATGGTGGGTCCCCATTATTTTTATATCCTCCTGTTGCTCATGGCTTTGCAGGCCAGTATTTCTTCTACAACCTGGTCAATTGCATGGCAAGCTTCAAGTGCCCATTCTGCCATTATATCCACCATGACACCAGGACCTTGATCTGGCACATCCAAAATGAGGTGGGGAAGATCATCATTTCTTGTCATCTAGGCCCTGGCCGTGAATATGAGACAATGATAACAAATCGTGAAAAATTCAGCAATCCCCTGTTGTGTATTCCACTGGAACTCAACCCCCAAGTGACCACAGTCCCATTGGCAGAGCATGTAGCCCTCAATGGACCCCCTCACTCCACTTCTACTGGTGTTGCAGGTGAGTCTTCCACTTTCCAGAATTTATGGATGATCAATTGTGATTGCAGACCAGCCAGAGCAGCATTCATCTCTCTCATTATCCAACGAGAACCAAGTCATTACATCTTAATCTCCTTACCTTTCTCAAATGTCCATTCCCCCAGAGTTGCCAGCAATCCCCCTGGTGACCTTAAGGTAGTTGATTCTCTCGTGTTTGTACAGCCTAACAGATCTTCCCAGATGTTGGCGGAATGGCCGAAATGGGCAATCAGCCCGATCCCCGAGCTGACTAAGATGACTAATTATCTCAGTAATGTAGAATACTTACGATTCATGTAGAATATTCTAGTGTACAGTCTGTAGAGTATATATATACAGGCTGGGTAGCCCAAACTCATTAGGAGTTTGTAAACCCAACCAGTCTAAACAACTGAATTGTGCAACCTATCCTCAATTATTCCAACACCAGAATTCTACACTGGCTCACCCAAAGCGGGCTCTCAGTGAAAGTTCAAGGACTGAGCCAGCCAAACGCCTCAAGGGTGAGCAGAACTCAATTCCAGCTCCCCCATCCCATGCTCTTCAATTTCCGACATCCCAACTGGAGACAACATCAGTATATCTTGGTCTTGTTGTCTTTTCCTATTTGAAGTGTTTCCTCTCCCTGCAGCACCCGATTTTCAACCAGGATGACCCTCAGCTACATATTTCAAGTGGCGTACACAGGGACTTAGGAGACAATGACCTTCAGGTACATATTTCGAGTGGTGGACACAGGGACTTGCAAGATGCCTGGTGATCATGATTGATGGTTGTTCACTGGATGACTTATGTTGATAAATATTACACTTGTGGTTGGTGTGCGGGGTTTCAGGACATCCCGAGCTAAGCCACTTTAAGTATCGAATCAGTTAGCTGTCAGGTGGGGTGTGGGTAAGTTTCAAAATTTACACGGTGTCACTGACGATTGTCAGGCGCATCAAGGGTTCCAAGCTGAGACCCTGCTGCATTTTATGCAGTTGTGTATGTCTGCATGCGATGAGTGGATCAAATCTGCGCTCCCTGAATTGGCTGGCCTTTACTTGTAATTGATTCAGTGATTGGCAGGTCAGGCAGGGCACATCAAGGGGTTTACACTAGCCTCCCGACATGAGATCCTGCCACAGTTTATGCAGTCACGTATGTATGTACCCAATGGGTAGATAAAGCATGCAATCCACATGCTGATTATTTGTTGATTAGCACATTGGGTGGGGTGCATCATGGGTTCAAGCTGAGGTCCTGCCACAGTCTATGTTTTTAACTATAGATCTCTCGATGCCCGTGACAAATCGGAGCTGCTCACTGATTTATTGTTCCCACAATATTTAACACTGGCAGCGGTGGTTCAAAAGAAAATTTTAAGGGCAGAGAGGGGCAGTTGAGTGTGGAGTATCAACCAAGGATCAATATTGTACCTATACTCAGGCACTTAAAGACATTTGTCACGGTGTTACCGCGTAGGGAGGATATACAAAATGGATTGGACACACACATTTGATAGACGGGACATACGTGTAAACTTGATAAAGATCAAAGGCGGCACATTTGTCAGCAATGTGCCGCACTTGTGTAACGTGATCATAATTATGTAATCAGCTGCTGTCTGAACACCGATTCGCGAAGTCAACAAACTAGCAATTCAATCATATACCTGTTCCCGAACCCTAACCGGACCCTAACCGACCCTAACTAAACCCAAATCGCTAACCCGAACACTAACCAGCCCCAACACTAACCAATCCGAACTAAGTTACCACTTTTTCTTTCTCCCTCAATTTTTGTCCGATTGACCTAAAATAACTTGCATCACAACTGGTGACGAGTCTACGCCCTTACAAATGTGTGTCCGATCCATCTTGTCACTCCCGCCGCGTAGCAGAATTTGTTCTTGTTTAGTGACATTTTCTGGCCTTTAGCGAAGAATTGCTCGCTTCACTCGCAACAAAACGCCGTGAATGTAGTCCACGAGCTGAAGCTGAATGTCGGGTTCGAGGCGCCAATGAAAGAAGAAAAAGACCATATCTGTTCCACGGTGGCTCCAAACCTACCACAGCTGCATGCCAAAGATCATTAGATGGCAAAAACAAGAGGCTCCTGGAAGTTTGGCGCCCGGGCAGAATCAGACCATCCTTGGAGCGCCCTCAACATGAGAGACATTAGTAAAGCACTTTAAATTTCAAGTTGCGTCAGAACATAAAGTCGTAAGCAAGTCAGATGTCCATGGTGCTATGTAAGTGTGTGGGCGGATGCGAGGGGCTAAGTAACGGGCGGATCACCCGCACGATGACGAGACACTTATGAGTTGGACCAGTGCAGCCAGTCGTTGAAGTTGGTGAACGGGATGGTATCGCCGGTGGCGGTCCACGCGACGATGGGGTTCCACCACTGTGCGACAGCTTCGTCGTCACTGCGATAAAAGAGGTCAATAAGGGCTCAGCGAACAAGGGAAGGGAAGGGAAAACGCACGTGGGCCAGATGGTCGTGCCGGCGGCGGACATCTGACCAAAGACGAAGTCGATGTAGTTCTGCTTCGTGATGGGGCAGGGGCCGCCTTTGTCGAAAGCGCAGTCACCGACGATTTTGGCGTAGACCTAGTATCACAGTAAGTACGAGGCCAGGAATTATGCGCGGGCAGGACTCACGTTGGGGTCGAGTTTGGGGATCGACCCGGCGGCGACGACGTTGTTGTTCTGGCATTGGGCAAGGGTAATGACGCCGGTGGTCTGGAGGAATGTCAGCGGCTGGGGGATCTTTGGTATGCCAGCGCACGTACCCCTTGGCAGGTCGCGCCGGCAACGCAGGCAGCGTTGCTCCAGATGCTGGTGCTGTTCTGGCTGAGGCACTGCAAGACCTGTGGAAATCATTCAATATTGGGGGTCGATTAAAAACTGTGTACACGCACGACGTCAGCGCACCCCTGGAAGTATGAGCCGGCGCCAGTGTTGTCGTGGACCCCGATGTATTTTCCGTAGTGGATACAGTCTCCAGAGGAGGGAGTGACCCGGGGTAGGACAACGGCCGCGGATGCGGCGACGTGGATGAGCGCGGCGGCGGTGAGAGCGTAGGAGAAGAACATAGCAAAATGAAAGCGGGTGGTAAGGAGTGCAAGGGAGTGGAGAAGGTTGTAAACTCGCAGGACTTATACGTGTCTTTTCAATGCGGGGAAGTGTGACCGTGTGTCAGGCATGTGCTAGCCACGCGCCTGTGATCTTTGATGTGTTTGGGAGATGGCCCATCAATCGGGGTTTGTAATTTTGGCAACGGTCTGTAACAGTACCGAGTCCTTGTACGTATTGCAGCTGGTTACCGGCCATGAAAAAAAGTGATATACTAGATAGATACGCAAAGGTTGAGAATCACGATGAGGCAATAAGGCACAAGAAACCGAAAGTGAGACAATGGCGGAGGGGTTGGGCCAGATTGAATTGGACCGACTCGACTAGTGTTGCGGGAAATAGGCAGGAGACCTGCTTGACTGGGGTAATTTACCTCCGGGCTTCGGAGCGGACCTCCTGTTTGACCTAATTTACCTTGTGTAAAATAAACACTAATTGATCGGTTCCTGAAAAAAAAAATCTCGCATCCCCCAGGTGTCCTTGAGCTCTGCAGGTGACTGACATTGGTGTCCTAACTGCATACAGAGTGTCTACTGAGAAATACTGGTCAAAAATTGTGCCAGAGATAATATTGTTGCGCGAATCGCACCCCGGCATCTGCCCGCTACGGAGTGAAGATTAAAATTTGAGTCAATTTTCAGAAATCTCTTTCTATCCCTTGGAAGAGCTGTTTCTCATATGCTGAGGTATGCTTGGGTCGGATGACTTCTCTCGAAAACTTCGTGAATTCATGCAAACTTTTCCTCGTGGCAGAGGTTAATTTGACCCTAATTTACCCTCTTTTTTAGACCATTCCTGACTACAGTAAATCAGCCGGTAATTTTTTTAATTTGCGGGTGCAAATTTCAGAAGGCTATTTCCATGTGAGTGGCGCCAAGGTCGTCGCCAGGCCAGTGTGACAGTGTTGGCGAAAACGTGTGGCCTATTTTCCCACGCCGACTTGGGGCCGCGGCTATGCCTGGCAGAACTCGTCGGGGCGAGTAAAGTCCGATCGGTACAGTATAGCGTAGTATAGGTCTGGGGGGGGGAGGACCACAGGAACGGTGTTTGTGGGCGCTTAGAAGAGCGTCACACGTGATCGCGTGCATCAGGGTAGTCACTGTGACACGTCTGCTCTCAACTGCAACTGAGCTATGAAGATCTTTTCGATTTCTGTGTTGCTTGCGCCGCCGTCCGGGACCAGCACGCTCCTCGCCAACGCAAATGAGCTCTCGTCTTTCTCTTTTTACCAGAAGGGCTCCGTCGGCGAGTTCATGTCCTTCTTATCCAAGACGGTTGCCGAGCGCACGCCGCAGGGGCAGCGACAGAGTGTCCAGGAGAACAATTACTCCGCTCACGTATACAACCACGGCGGCCCTGAGAACCTTGCAGGTGAGTATCACTGAACACCGCCCATCGGCTGGTGGATGCTGACTCCACCCCCTCAGCCGTAATCATAACCGACCAGGAGTACCCCGTGCGGCCGGCATTCTCGCTGCTGGCCAAGGTGCTCGACGACTTTACGGCAAAGGTACCGCAAGCGTCGTGGGACAATCCGGTGGCGATATCGTTCCCCGAGCTGGCGACGTACATCAGCAAGTACCAGGACCCACGGCAAGCGGACACGATCATGCGGGTGCAGCAGGAGCTGGACGAGACCAAGATTGTGCTGGTGCGTGGCGGGGCATCAGCTTACCCCGGCGCTCAATGGTGCAATGCTGATACGATGGCCCGGAATAGCATAAAACGATAGAGTCTGTGTTGCAACGCGGGGAACGATTAGACACGCTGGTCGACCGCTCGAACCACTTGTCTGCGCAGACCAAGATGTTCTACAAGACGACGAAGAAGGTGTGTATCTGTTCCGTGGCTGGTGGGCACGAGCTAATCGTCTGTACAGCGGAACTCTTGCTGCGTTATCATGTAGGTGATGATCGCCGTGATCTGGTGGTTACTAGACGGCCCACTGCATTTTTCACCATCTAATTTAATATTTTCTCTGATACCTCTGTACTCCATGGACTTGTAGGTGGCGGGGATTTAACACGGTTAATTGTTGGACTGCCTCTCCGCGAGTAACCATCTTTGATTCCATACTGATTAGTACCTGAATCGCCTTCGAGGCATCACGTCTCGCGATGGGCAGGCCTCCGATGCTCAACTTCCGCGATAGCTGGCCTAGAAGTAATTAGGCCAGGTACAAATACTTGCCGTCCAAGCTCGCTTCCCCATCTTTCTCTTTTGTCTCCCCATGTCTCTCCTTAGTCTGCTATCCATAATCCACCCAAACGAGACCGCAAACGAGATGCACACGCGCGCCTTTGAGCTGTCCGATCTGGTATGTACTTATGGCCGTGCTCGCGGTCCGAGATGTCGACGAGAGAGTCTAGCCGGGATGCACTGCAGCACTTTGGGTCCCTCTATGACAGCACTCCCTCTTTCCACTCCTCGACATACGACCCAACCGCCACTACGCACAATATTGCCAAGGATATTGTAGACTTGGATTTCAATTTTCGACCTTGATTTTTCGACTCCCAAGCCTGTGAGCAAAATTGGGGTATGGTTTACTGCATCGATGATCCCAATAAACCGAATGACGTGGGTCGCAGGTATGTCGGCATCGCCATATAATGTCATCGTATAATTCAGGAACTTGGACTCCTTCTGAAGGTTATAAAGAGTCGTTCCATCGCCGCTAATTCTCACATCTGCGAGAGGGTACGCATCAGCAACTTGACAAGTTGTCTTTTGGGATCTTTTTCTTCTTTTTAAAGAACGAAAAGAGTCGAAAGACCTAAAAGATGAAAAAGACTCTTTCTCTTTTTTTAGACATGTCCATTTTCTTTTAAAAGTGAATAAGACGCAGAAGGACACGGCAAGTAGACCAAAAAGGAGGCGCACAAGTGACTTCAAAAGTGTATTCCAGGCATAAATCCCGCAGGAAATTGGCATAGATTCATATATTCATAAGCATAGTATGGCATAGATAGTATATAGAATGGAACCAGTATAGCAACGTTGACGAGGCGTGGATATCTACGGGAGGTATGTATGTGATGTGCATGGAGGGGCGCCACCAACTGAGGGTGCACCGAATCCGAGGGGATGTGTTAGAAAAGGAAGCCGATTACAAGCCGGGACACGCACCTAAATATCGGGATCGTCGTCGACGAGCTCGAAGTCCGACTCCTCGGGATCAGCATCGACGTCGATAACCGTGGCCTTGGATATATCAGCGCGTTCCGAAGCAGCGGTGCGGGAGGCGGTGATGATCTTGTCCCATTGCGACTCCTTGAGCTTCTTGACGACGGCGGTGATGGCAGAGGTGCTGGCGACCACTTTTTGCACGCCTTCACTAAAATCCATGTGATCGGCCCAATTCGTCTTGGAGAACTGTCCGAGGCTGCCTTCGGGGATGACAAGCTGACCCGTTCGGTGGTAATTGAGTCCCCGCTTAATCTGAGTGTTCGTCAGTACAGGCTTCGGATGATGAAAAGGAAGTACGACACCGCATGACATGTTAGGGTCAGCGCGCCCTCAGGCGTCGTAGGGTATCCCAATGGACCGAGGTGGCCGTCCGTAGCAGTCGCATTGCAATGGACAGTGAATACATGCGAGAAAACAAAACTTTGGAATAATCCCTGACAAGGGTAATTATCGCCCGATAGAAGAGGAGCACGACAAGGTACATACCATGAGCTTGGTCTTACCAGTCTCCTCGTCGTCGATAACGTCGCGGTAGTAGAATACACGAGACCGATCAGAACCACTCAAGTACCACTCGACGTCCGCGATGACCTCTTGCTTGGATTTTCCCTTGAAGACTGTTTTCCACACGGTAACGCCGGCGGCGCCGATCCTGTTGCGCCATCCATCGATTTTGTCCTGGGCCTAGGTGCGCGAGGCAGTGAGCCTGAGTCTGCAAATTGAAAGAACTAGCACGCACGAGCTTTGTGATGACAAGCACCAAATCACGATCTTCTCTCTCCTCCACCGAGACCGCGTGATCCGGGAAGACGGAGTTCCAGATGGTGACAACCTGACGGCGGTGGGGTCGTTCCAGCCCTGGATACTTCCGGTGTACTCGAGCAGCGCCGGCGTGAATTTGGTCCTGAACTGGGGGCGGATGGCGTCGGGAATGTGTGTCAATCACATACCGCAGCCACCTTTGAGAATGTTGAGAGACGCGGAAACACGATTCGCTGTTTTAAATACATCAGATGAGTCGGCGGGGGACGGACGACGTACCTTCAGCTAGACATGATGCGAGCCATCCAAATCATGACTAAAAGGAAGGGAAGTAAAAGACATAGACTATAGGATTTGGGCGCGAGATAATATCCACATCGAAGCCAGAGCTAGCCAGAGCATCACAGACCCAGATGAGCGGCAGCCACAAGCGCAGAGGTCCAAGTCATCCAGATTTAGCAGAAGGGAATTGATGGGTCACAAGAGCCCAGAACGTAGGTTGGAGGGGCATTCAACGGGGCACAGTAGGGCACAGTGGAGGAAGGGAGGGGAAGAGATGGAGGGAAAAGACAAGAGACGTGGCGATGGTTGACCTATGCTGATATTTGCCGCCATCGCTACAGCGCCAATCAATGATGAGCTACATTGGGTTCGCCCGGAGCTATGTAGTCTACGACGGCTACATATACACCCAATTGCCTATGATGAGCTATTTCGCACAATATAATCAACCGGGCAACAAATTCTCAGATAACTTTTCCTGATGTCGAGCTACGCAGTCGTGGTACCGCGGTCCACCAAGGTATGACTGCGTCTTTATCGAGCACGACCCCGAGGCCCCTGGGTTCTGTGGTCTGCATGCCGCTCGTGTACAGCTTTTGTTCAGGTTCAAATTCCGCGGTGTTGACTACCCCTGCGCGCTGATCCACTGGTTCTCGGCACACGGACACGAGCCCGACGCAGACACAGGTATGTGGGTGGTGAAGCCTGATTTCGTCCGCGGCCACCCAAGAGAACCCGAGATGGCGGTGGTGCGCCTCGACTCTTTACTTCGGGCCGCACACCTCATAGGTCTTGCCGGGAACAAGTTTGTTCCGCTGGACAATTTTGACTTTTCAAATTCTTTGGACGCATTCAAAGCTTTCTATGTTAATAAGTATGCAGATCACCACTCCCACGAGATTGCATTCTAGATACAGTCTATGTAATATTTAGTTAACGATGTTTTGTCTGCAAATTTTATCGCACTTTGGACCCCAAAAAAGAACTTTGGCATGCATCAGGAAAAAGGAGTGCAAAAGAGACCGAAGAGTTAAAAGTGATTGTGCGGAGGAAAAAGTGCCCAAAAAAAGTACCTTAAAAAGACAAAAGAGCCAAAAGATCTGAGAAGTGGTCCGACAAGAACTTGTCAAGTTGCTGATGCGTGAATTTGGATGGTTTACTAAGCATTGAATAAATGATTCGCACCTGCTGCGTGCTGCACTTCGTGTATAACCTGTGCCTGGGAGATGATACCACCCTCAAGTACCACTGGTCCGACACTTCGCTCGCTAATATTGCCTTCTAGAGTTATTCCGACAGTTCGGACTTGATTACACGAGGACATGTGAGACAGGCACGTTATGCAAGGCAACAAGGTCCGTGACGAGCTCTCTCGGGATTTCTCTGAGTGATCCCCTTCTCCTGCAGCTTCAAGCCGTTGGATGCAGCCTCCACCTTCTCCACAGCCCCCGCTGGTTGTGTGGGAGCCCTCCGAATGAGCATAGCAAGAGCTTTTGGCCGGTTTGCAAGCGTGGAATTTCGGGCAGTAACAACATCGTTCCAGCTGCAGGAATAGGTCAAGGAAAGCTGAGTTACTAGAAGCTCAGCCTTGAATGTTTCGGAACTGGCTAATCGACTTTGCAGTACCGCGTTCGATGTCTGTGCTCTTTTTTCGCGGCAGCGGGTGTTTTGGTACCGGGCTTGTGCTTCTGCAGTCTTTTCCTTCTGCAGCTCTAGGCGGCTCTCGTAGATGGTGGCCTGAGACCCCAGATTCTCTATCTTCTTGTACAGTGGTGCAGGGTCCATATTCTCCTTGTCTGATGACCTGCTGAGCTCGCAAGTCTTCATAGCGCGAGCATTTCCAAGCTGCTCTTTCTGGCTCGAAGAAGCCCTTTTTTTTAGCCAAAGTTAAAGCGACGCATGCCCGCAAGGTAAAGTATATGAAAGACGCGTATTGCCGCATGAAGGAGACGAGAGTCGCGTCGAATAGAGAGGAGCGCAATCAATCACGCCATATCAACACACGTGTGTCGGAGTTTTAATGACTTGAGGAATTTTTCAAATCGCCACGCACTCAGTGACACTTTATTACTGCAAGATTTCGCGTGAATGTTTCTGCACGAGCGGGGTGGTGCTTGAACACGACCGGCGAGAATACAGTGTCTCTGGGACTGGGTGTTTTGTGCCAGATACGTAGTCTTGGCGTTCGGATATATGATTTCTGAAAAAGTAAATTAGTCACGTGTGCCCAAAATCTGTCGTACTTTGTGGCCTAAATATGACCCAAACCGGCCACATTATGGGTGCTATCGCATCTCAGAATCCGTTTCAAGAGGTAATTTTCAACCCAGATCCGGTAGGAAATGGATATTTATATGATTTATTCTCACTAAACCGAGCATCCCAAAAAAAAAGTCGAACATTATCTTACTACTAGGATAAACTTCACTTTCACCCAATAATGTGTGGCCATATTCCAGCTGGTTGAGCCCACATATTCCTCACAATCTCGAAGCCATCAGTTGGGCCAGATCGAGCCTCGGAGCGGAGTTTGAAATACCACTGCAATGCTGAGTAGAAAGCAAGGAGTTAGCTTCGTCAGCAATCATCACGAATCGGGCCGCAAGAAGCCTTTGTCAAATGCATCCAAACAGTCACAGTGACGTCTCCGTTTCGACTTTTAACTGCTGCGTAACGGAGACCTCTTTTTCAGCTTTCCCCTTCATCTACAGGAAGGTTACCTCCTTTGCCCATTAGGACCCCCCGTTGCGCCCCGCTCTCTTTCTGATCACTTTGAATCACTTTCGGTCACCCTGTCATTGCACTGCTTTCCTGCTTTCTCTGACACGTCGAGAGAATTCCTCTCTACCTATCCACTTCGCTTTTTAATCATAAATTTCTATCATGGAGGACGAAGTCGCTGCCCTGGTACGGTTCCCTGGTGCCTGGGCAAGTTTCGAGACTAACCGCGGTCTTCCAGGTTCTTGACAATGGTTCTGGCATGTGCAAGGCTGGTTGTACGTCTTCTCCGCCTCCGACCTCGTATCCTGCACTGAATCGGTCCTCTAGTCGCCGGTGACGATGCCCCTCGCGCGGTCTTCCCGTAGGTCTGCTTATCGTCGAGGGGTCGCCATCGCTGATGCATCGCCGCAGCTCCATCGTAGGCCGGCCTCGCCACCAGGGTGTCATGGTCGGCATGGGCCAGAAGGACTCTTATGTTGGGTGCGCATTGTTGTTGTTCTCCTATGCTCCAGATCTGACCCGATCGCCCCCAGCGACGAGGCCCAGTCGAAGCGTGGTATTCTCACCCTCAAGTACCCCATCGAGCACGGCATCGTCACCAACTGGGACGACATGGAGAAGATCTGGCATCACACCTTCTACAACGAGCTGCGTGTCGCCCCTGAGGAGCACCCTGTCCTTCTCACCGAGGCGCCGCTCAACCCCAAGGCCAATCGCGAGAAGATGACGCAGATCATGTTCGAGACGTTCAACGCGCCCGCCTTCTACGTCTCCATCCAGGCCGTGCTTTCCCTGTACGCCTCCGGCCGCACTACCGGCATCGTGCTCGACTCCGGCGACGGTGTCAGCCACACCGTGCCCATCTATGAGGGTTTCTCGCTGCCCCACGCCATCCTGCGTCTCGATCTGGCCGGCCGCGACCTCACCGAGTTCCTGATCAAGAACCTGATGGAGCGCGGGTATCCCTTCACCACGACCGCGGAGCGTGAAATCGTCCGAGACATCAAGGAGAAGCTGTGCTACGTCGCGCTCGACTTTGAGCAGGAGCTGCAGACCGCCGCGCAGTCGTCGGCGCTCGAGAAGAGCTACGAGCTGCCCGACGGACAGGTCATCACCATCGGAAACGAGCGGTACGTCGAGTCGTCCATCCCATTGCCACGTCTCAAGTCTTTGCAGGTTCCGCGCCCCCGAGGCCCTCTTCCAGCCCGCGTTCCTCGGTCTCGAAGCGCACGGTATCCATGAGACGACGTGAGTCACCCGTGCCGCCCGTGCTGATGCGCATCATTCTGATGCATCCTCTGGCACAGCTTCAACTCGATCTTCAAATGCGACCTCGATATCCGACGCGATCTCTACGGCAACGTCGTGCTCTCCGGCGGCACGACCATGTTCCCCGGCATTGCGGATCGCATGACGAAGGAGCTCAGCGCGCTCGCGCCGTCGAGCATGCGTGTCAAGATCGTCGCACCGCCCGAGCGGAAGTACTCCGTCTGGATCGGTGGATCCATCCTGGCCTCGCTTAGCACCTTCCAGAACCTGTGGTGCTCGAAGCAGGAGTACGACGAGAGCGGTCCGGGTATCGTGCATCGGAGTACGTCCTGTATTCCCTTTTTCGTTCTTTTCGTGTTGCTGATATTCTCTTTCTTTCTTCAGAATGCTTCTAAGTACTTGAGGTATGTCTTATCTTCTACCTCGTTCTGTTCCGGGTCCTGATCTCTTCCCCGTCCTATGCAGAATGCTTTTAAGTACTTTAGGTAATGATTTTGTAGACTATTTGTGCGCAGTGTCGATGAACGAAAATTTTGGATCTGTACTCGATCAATACACGAGCGGGCATAAAAGGATTGATTTACACGTCACCTCCAGCCTCAACTTGTCTGAAATCTTTCGTCTATAGGTTGGTTTGGCAATAGACAATGAGACACGGGTGACTGTCGGTGAGGTGGAGACGTCCTCCTTTCGACCGTCGAGTCGCTACCGAATTCTTGCAGCCAGTTACAGCTGATGGCTCGGTCCGTATTTCCACACGGAACAGACCAAGAACAGACGGATTTAGGAATTAGCGACAATCATCAAGGACACAGCTTTGTCACGACATGGGACCTGGAGTGGTTGAGGGTCCTCACGGCTAATGCTGCGGCGGAGCGTGAGTCTCGACTATCCTTTGGGGAAAAAGTAATGCTGTCACTGCTCATTTGGTGGACTTGAGAGTCGCGGCCTTTCTCAGGTATCATCAGCAGCGATTTCTCCGACGCAGAGGCAAGCTGACACCGTCCATCCGACTCTGGTTCAGCTTCAAGTGCCGTCATCCACTCACAGTGGCTCGTTCCAACCAAGTTCCAATAATTACACAGTTCAACGAATTCTATCTGGTTCGCTGGTATATCCCGTCGAGAGAGCCTGTGAAGATCTCCCGCTTCAACGTGCCGCGCCCCGAGCTTTCTGGGATCGCCGCAATCTACTCCATCAACTGCGCGTATGCCTCGCTTTCATACTTGGCATGGCGCTCTCGGATGCCCAGCTCCTCGATCACTGCCCTGCCCTGGTCTGCATGCACATTTCCCTTGCGCCTGTAGTTCGCATCAAGCACCGCGCTGCGCGGGCGTCGCGACCGCCAGTGTGGTGTTGATGCACCACGAGCACCTGTTGTCGGCAATGTCCATGCCGATCATCTTGCCCAGTTGCTCTGGTGTTCCTGCAAAATCGAGAGTAGCCATCCTGGATCTGGTAGTACTCGCCGAGCGGAAGCAACAGTCACCGTCCGCAGCGTCCGCGGCCAACTTCTTCGCCGCTGGCGTGTCCTCCGCCTCGCCCATCGCATCTGCAGTTTTCTCTGGCGCCGCATCCGAGGCCTCAGCGTTTGTGTTCCCTGCTGCATCGTCGGCGCCGCCGTTGCATCTTCTCTGCTGCCCCCGTCCGATCAGCCATCGCCCCTGGCGCCGCTTCTGGAGTCTCCGCGGTCGTATTAACTGTTTCATCGTTTGTTGGCGTTTATTTCTCATCTGCTGCTCCCCTCCCATCCAGCATCTTCGGCGCGGCATCGGCTTCGGGCTTCATCAGCGCGGCTGTACACATTTTCGCTTTCACGGTATACCAGGACTTTCTTCATTGTATCCTACGCATCCACAGAGGAATTCTACCACCTCTTTGGGGCCCCTCGGCTTTTCAACATGAACCGCCCATAAGATCTGCATCCCTCTCGGATACTCCGAATTTCTCGAGGTCATACTTATTACTCTACCCTCTGGAGAAATGTACAACATATACGTAATTTCGGCCCTTCAATGAAGGCTCAAGGCCACCAAAGTGGGAGCCTACAGTTGTGGACAAACAAAGTCCGCAAATAGCCTGTAGCCCCAACAGGATTTAATTTTGACCCAATTTTAATTTTCCTGAATTCAGATTGAGCCAAAGAGTCCAAAAAACATGCTCCGAAGTTTTTCCTACGACAAATGACAGACCGCCAAATTTTCGGCCCGGATCCAAATCTCAGATTTATGATCGGAGGTGATTGGCAAAAAACGGATTTTTTTAGCACAGCCACATTATGCCACAGAGTTTTCAATTGCCCTCTGATGCGACTCCTCAATTGCGTTAAAAGCACGGTTTGAAACCGAACGGTGCTGTTTCTTTTTCTTCACGGCCCATTCTGCTGCTGTGCCGGTCAACCCCCTCCGGTAAGCATCCATAAACCTCCATGACCTGTTGATGAAACGACGAATCACTGTAACCGGGCATCCATCCAGATACTTCAAGGCCAACTCCTTTGAGTCAGCAAAACTCTTCTTGGGGACTTGCCGGTAGCGGTATTTGCACCATCCCCAATACTGGAAAAGTAAATTAGTTCAAAGAAACCATTCAGAAGAATAAATTACCATCTCAATAGGATTGAGTTCACAATGAAATTTAGGGAGAAACATGCACACATGTCCGGCTTCAGTGATCACAGTCTCAAGCATAGATGGTTGGTTAACAAAGTCCTCCTGCTGACTGAGAAGGCGTGCCATGCAGCACCCTGTGCTCTCGAATGGGCACACAGGGGAACATTTTGCTTTGAGTTTTGAGATGTTAAAACCCCGCTCCACCAGCACAGCTTGAAGGCCTTTTGCTTCACCCTCAACAGTGGTCATTTTTTGAACCTTTCCACGCTGGGCAGCAGATGGATTGGACTGGGGAATAACAGTGTCATTCTGCTTTGGTTGCTTCCCGCCATTGGATTTATTCATGCTGAGTGCCTGAAGAGCGCCCTCTGGCAGTGAGGCATGGGCAGAAGACTGATCAAAAATGAAAAGAGCAGTCACCCCAGGATGGATGTCGTTGTGGATTTTTATTGCGCGCTTCACCTGCTTTATGAGCTGGTCTGTATCCCACCATGGATCACCCTTTGCACCTGGATATGTTATCTCTCGTGCATCAGCAATTATGATACCATGCTGATCCCGTTGGACAAGTCGACCTGTCCCTTCAGTAATAAAATCTGAAACATGAATGAGGCATCCACGGCTCTTCTTTTGAAGAACTGTTTGCCCTTCTGCAAGCCTGAGAACCACATTTATCAGCTGCTAAACACTAAGAAGTACAAGAACACTTGCCAAGCAGAGCGCATATAATCAAGCGCATGAAAGCAGCATTCATCATGAAAATATGCAATGACCCGCTTTACTCCAGGTGGCAGAACAGGCTCAACAACTTCAAGATTTGGTCCATGATACTGTGTCATGCGTGCTTCAAATTCAGCCATCTTCGGCAGGAATACATCAGTTCGATACTGCACAACATCGGGCCGTTCATGGCCATCCATGTAAACCCCTTTCTTGATCAGAGTTCTGCGATAGCCAAGTCTGACCAGCCAGCGCCGGGCAGTACGCTCACTGATGGGTTGTTTTGGTGAGATTCCAAGTGCAGGAAGGATTTCTGTGTTAACCCCTTCACAGAATCTCTTGGGAGTTACTGATCCAACCTTCTGCTGTGTTAACCAAGCTAAGCATGCAGTCTGCACAGACTCATCATTTAAGAGTGACTTGGTATTTGCTCTTCCACCTCTAGTTTCCGTTGGGAGTTACTCAAAAAGCTGATAGTGTCGTGCCAAGGCACGGACACGCCGTGCAAAATAATTCCCATTCCCTTCATGCCATTGATGTGCAATTTCCAGACTTGCAGCAATTCGTTTGAGACCCTTTATGCGGAGAGTAGCAAAATTCCGGATGATAAGGAGTTGGTTATGCTGTGAAAGTGGGAGGTTTCGTTTCTTTAGGTCCCCCTTGATTTTCTCCCTGAGTGCATGCCAGCTGTGAATAATGACACCAGGTGCAGGATTGGAAAGAAGAGGTGACCCGGCAGGTGCTGTGGATGAATTTTCCTCGCCACTAACAATATCGTCCACAACTGCATCCCAATCATTTGGATCATCTTCTTCAAGTTCTTCGTCTGAATTATCCACCTGAATTAATGGTGGGCTTGCCTCGAGCTGCTCATCAGTTGGATCTGAAAGCACTGATGCTGAACGAATCCGGGGTATGATTTGAGGTGGAGATGGAGCACGAGAGGGAGGAGCAGTTGAAAATGGTGTTGAACCTGCTGTTTCAGTTGGGGGTGGAGCTTCATCCTCTGAAAGATTCAGCTCCTCCTCTTGTAATACTGGAGAGGATGGAGCAGATAAGGCTGAGGAGGATGGAGCAGAGAAGAAGCTATCCAGCTTGGTTTGTGCTCTGTTGTATTTAGCATATCTTTCTTGGGTGCGCAAAGATTTGCTTGCTGTATCGGGGCCTTTTATATACTCAGCTGGACGCCCTAAACAACCCAATATGAACAACTTGAGGCTGTTTAAATATCATAAAACTCACCCCCAGGTTTACGTTTTTCAGCTACCCATTTAGCTGTATAAGCTTGTCTGGTAGGGACCCAATCATCATCCCCTGCATCCTGTTGGTCCTCTTCAATCTGTGCAAGCAACCCAAACAAACAGTCTTGAAACTCTTCATTGGCAACTTCATCCCAGTCTACCTCATTATCATTATCACTGTAGTCTGAATCCACCTCCAGATAAGCTAAACTGTCAAGTTCTGCAAGATCAAGAGTCTCAGAGTCAGAATAATCGCCGTCAGAGGAGTTGCTGTCAGAAGAGTTGCTTGAAGCCTCAGGTGAAGATTGTTGCCTAGATTGGTTCTTGAGCCCGCTAATATTGTGTTTGGCACGTTTGCTGGGGCGTCCTCGCCGTGGCTGCATGGTGGGGAACGATAAGAACGAAGGCTGAAGTTTCTCCGAATGAATCAGTTGACTATAAGGGAGAAGGCTGCAGTTTCCCCGAATTGATCAGTTGACTCTCCTGGTTGACAGTTCTGGAAATAAATCAGGCATGTGACCAAGAAATATTATTTTATTGCACCACATCCACTCGATGGATTTCCGAGATTCTTTTGGAATCAGATTCGGTTCAACGAGGCGCGTCGATTGCGCATTTTTTCATGATTTTCCCACCACGACTTTTAAGCGTCCGCCAAAATTTTGAGCGGCCCGGACATTAATTGCAACACTAGGCGAGAGACTGAGAATCATCGTCATAGTGATGGGCGGCTGTGCAAGAGGCGCCGAGTCACTGGCCTCTTCACCATCGCCTTGCCCTCTGCCTCGACTCGACTTCTACCCGCCGAAGGTGTAAATCCGGAATCTTGACGCCTGTCAGCCCATAAGCCGCAGGATCTGGCAGCGTGTCCCTAGGCTCACCTTTCTCCTCAAACCTGAAGAGACATAGTGTCTACACCGACTCTTACTACTCTATATCTTTTTACAGATATAGCGTCACATCTTTATAACTCGTGGCTGTAGTCTATATATGCGATTCGTGAAAAAAACTGCAAGCATCTACGTATTCGTGTCAGCGATCTTCATTGACGTTTGACGGGTAACTTACACCCATGAAAATGGACTCCCATCTGGACAGTGGACTGGGGTGGGAGGGTTCTATTGTAGGTGATGAAGTCTGATTACTTTGTTCCATGCACAAGGGTGAAAGAGATGGTGCTACAATTCAAAAACCGAAGTGTCTGCAGCAGAAAACCGCTTGTGTTCTATGCCACAAGTTCGGCACAAATCCCACACGTCGTTACGTTCCAGTGAAACCCCAGAAGTATCCGCAGAGTGCGTCAGTTCCCAGGGGCATCACAGATCGCAGGTATATGTACGCCAAACGCTCATCTATCCTGGCAACCTCATAAAACCCTACAAAGTCTGTTTAAACAATTTGCGTCTCAACGTAAAACCCTGTTTAAGCAATGATTTATTTAATGGTGTTCATCACCGAGGAGAAAATTAGGATGAGGGGTTTAAACCGTGGGATTGAAAAACGGGGTTTAATCAGTGTTTGGATCAAAATGGGATCAAAGAGGATTTAAAGAATGTTCAAACACTGATTAAATACTGTTCAATGGGACAAATGTAAGAATTTGAGGCACCCAGGGGAGTTGAACTTCGGACCTCCTGGTTTCTCCGCAAATGGAAGGGAGATATCAATAACCAGTACACCATGCAACCAATGTAAAGGGGTGGAGTATTACAGCCTTTTTCATGTCTGATTTGCAAACAAGAATGGGTGTTTTAAATCTCAACAACTGTCGTTGTATTGCTTCCGAACTGTGGACTGAATTTTTTCAATACCATGTAACCATAGTATGTATCGAAAGAGAGCATGGCAAAGTACTTCCAATACTTCAGTGCCTTTCTATATGCAACCCCCGTAACAGACAAGGAAATTCAACGACTTGATGCTCGAGTTACTGACTACAGATGAAAGACAAACTGATGTCCCCTTGCAATTTTGGATGCTTTGAATGCATTGAAGGGAATTAGCATGTGAGAGCTTCTGAAGTGACCTTGAACTGCTTAAATATCACGGCTGCTCAAGGTGCGATGGACTTGTACTTTGAAAGAGTAACCTTTGCCTGTTTTATGTTCTTCAATGCATTTGTGCACCCATTTGGTAATGGTCCCATAGCTCAGTTGGATCTTACTTCACTGCTTATGAATTGTGTACTCAATTGGTGTGTGTTCGAATCCCACCATGGGTGTTCCTTTTGCTTCATGTTTTCAACCCGGTTTGAACCAGGATTAAGTAAATCATTGCTTGAACAGGGTTTTACGTTGAGACGCCGATTGTTTAAACAAACTTTGTAGGGTTACTGCAACCTCCCCATCCAGCAAACACCGACTATAAATCGAACGTGCTTTGTGTTGCAATGAGATCACCAGATGGAAGCCGAAAAGGCAGATATAGCACCAGATGGAAGGCGAAAAGCCCTGTCACATTGTCACACCATGACTAAATATGTGACAGAGTACAAATAAGGAAGGCGGACCCGTCTGAACCAAACACTACCAAACCCCACTTCAACACTTTGCCCCAGTTCTGTCGCGCTTCCACCTTGTTCCCTTGTCGCCACGCGAAATCGCCAATACGGGACATGCAATCAGCTGGCAGGTGGAGGTCATCCCTATATAGTTCTGTCGAGCCAGCCAACACAGCATGGAAGATAGTCAAAGCTGTGTCCTCATCGCCGCTCGCAAGGGAAACGTCACTGAGAGAACGAAGCACCTGGTATGTCTCCGTTGCATCCTTGGTGTGTAGGGTATAGTGAAAGGACATTCTCGACCCCAAAGGGAATCACAACCCAATTATGTTGCGGAGTGTTGCACAGGCATGCTGGAGGACCTGGAGGACCGACGAGTGCAGCAGGTCGAGAAGCGGTGGAACCTCATCTGCAAGTTTGTGCATGCCAAATTCGACTCCGATCTCAAATGCGAACGTTGAGCTGAACGCAAACATGGCATGGACCACCGTTGACTTGACAGAAATCTGCGGGTGCCTGTCAAGAAACAGATATAATCAAACCCAGTCGTTCTGCACATTTGGCACATCGACACATATGCGGCGAAGCAAAAATTTAGACTTGATGGGTTCGGAAGTTCCCGCGGCAGTACTGTTTCTTGGGTAGACCTCCGTAGTAATACTTGTGTTTGACCCCCTCCTCCTCCTAAACATCATTTTCAGACACAAGGACACCTTCAGATGCCTTCAGGGTGTAAAACTGAGGATAATTGACAAGATTTGTAAACCACCCTGAAATTATTTTTTCGAGTGTACCTAGGATATTTTAAGGGATTTTGAGAAGGGGCTTGCACCAAGATCAGGAAAAAGGGCAATGTGTTCTATGCGTCCTCCTGCCTCGAGAATTCCACAAAACTTCTGTGTCTCAGCTGAAATGTTGTTTATTAGAAGTCTAAAAATGCTTTGGCTGCCTCAGAATCTGGGCAGAGACAAGAATCATCCTGGGAAACCGACCACAATGTGCACTTTTTCAAAAAATGGTTGAATCATAAAACTCTATGTCAATAGGGATCCCCACTGTAACCGTACAATACGGTATACAGTTACGGGTCATACGGTAACCCGTAACCGTACCGTATGGCCCTCTGGGATGCCTCGTACGGTTACGGGTACGGTACGGCTTGTCAAAAACACCACAGCCAGGGCGCCATGGCAGACGCAATGGGTCAGGACAGGCACGGGCAGGTAAGAACAGAGTGAATTTACCTTGTGCAGGCTCACACACCTTCGTCGAACGCCGTTCTCGACACCCATATACTGTACAAATACGGCTTTTACGGTACCGAGACCCGTACCGTATACCGTCCCGTATGGCAAGAAAATCAAACCCGTAAGGTACCGTAATGTTTACGGCCGTAACCGTATACGGTACGGTGGGGATCCCTACATTGTACTGTCAACTGATCATCCTGGATATCGGCAAAAATTTGAGTAGACAGTATTCTCGTAAATGTATTCCTGAGTCTGTTGGAACTTTATTTCATCTGGTCAAGCACCAAACTGAAGTCTCCAGGTCAAATATAACGGTTGGGGCCAAGAGGGTCCAATTCTCCGGTATTTTGAAACCATGTTGCATTTGCTGCATTTTTACCTCCTGAACACGAATGTTGTGGTCCCGAAGCGTCAAATGGACCGTAAGTTAAAACCGAGAGGCAAAGATTATTCCTATATCAGGCCTGATAACAGCCGTTACGACATGGACAGCCATTCCGAATCAAGTAATTTGGCACGTGTGCTGTTCGGTGGCGTGACCTGGGCAAAAAATTTCTTCTTCCACATCGCACTTTTTTCATGTCTGACCTACGGAATACATACCAGCAGATGCCTTGAGGGCGCCTACGTCGAAAAATCGCGGAAATTGGCTGATTTGGGGCCTAAATAAGGGAATTTCCCACGGGGGGAGGGGGGGAGGGGTTGGCCGACCCTCGAAAAAAATCTTTTGTAGGTGATATCTTTTTCTCTTATCCTTGGACCCCCTTGGTTGAGGCGGTTTGATATTGCTTAGTCATCAAAGCCTCGCCGTCTTCGAGGATGTCTTTTGATATCTCAAAGGCTGCAATGTGTTCATCCTGCATCCTAGATGTCTAAAATATGCGTTTCAAACATGCTACTCCAAGAAGAGCCCCGAAACACGTCCGGTCACTAATAAAGCGCGTCTCGTCACACTGTCCCAATCGGGTTGAGCCAGTAAAACATGGTTCCTAGACCCCAGAGGCTATTATCGGCTTAGAATTTGGTGACAATCCTGTAGCTAGACACATTTAGGTTGCATAGAGCCCATAAAACACTTAAAGTCCAGTGGTAATATGTTGTGTTTGGAGGGAATCTGAAATGACCGTTGGGCATCGAAGGCGGCGTCCACAAGAGTCGGTTGGTTATATGTTAAAAATCTGAACATGCAAGAGGATTGGGATGCATCGAACGAGTATATTTACTTTATATACCTAACGATCCAGCAAGAAATGGTATTGCCGGAATACATGGCCTATTTTCTCGTGTTTGGAGCAAGCCTCTCTCCGAGATTAACCGGTTCACCGGCGCGGAGTCAGGCTTGCTCCGAACCTACCCCCACCCCATGTAGCAAATTCTTATCTCGACAGCCCCTTGCGTCGACATCGGACGAAGGGCAAGTGGCCCGCCGTGACTGCGATGTGACTTTCTTTCATGGCCCCTGTGATGGGAAGGCGTTTACGTGCTCCATCTGACGTATGTCGGGCCGATGCGCTGGCACTCGATTCGACCTCTACGCGCTGCCAAGAGCTCGTGCTGTAACTCAGGAATCCTGCCACCTACTCTGCTCCAAAGCTACGAGTCGCAATACCACCCTAACCAGCTTGTCCCCAGTGGACCCTGGGCTCACTTTGCTACTCACCTCACGCCACGCCTGAGCAGCCATACTGTGAAGTTTGGCCATTCTGTCTACATACAGACTCTCGCTACTCCACCGATGCCATTCACAGATCTAGCTGCAGATGTTATCATTTTGATTCTCAGCTGCTGCGATATCGTTGACGTCGTGTCCACTGCAAAGGTGCATTTCTTTCTTCTTTATCCCACCCCACCGGGCAGGGCACAACTTGAGGCCAGACGAGACGAATAAGCTGACCGAGTGGTGCAGACGTGCCGATATCTACACACCCTCGCATTCGGCAGAAGTGTCTGGCTTGCGCTCCTGCAAGATCTTGGGGACAGGCGTTTCCTAGATTCCGCGCACCGTGCGACTCTCCACCACCGCTCGACGGACGAGCTCATCGCATTGGTGAAGCGCATTCTGGCTGGGCCCGCAACGTGGTCGCCAGATCGCACGTCCGGCGGATTCACGCCCGCGGTCTCGCGCGAAATCATCCTCCATCCCACGATCCGCACCGGTGTGGGGATCCTGGACTGGGAAAACGAGGCTAAGCTGCTGCCCGGTGGCGCCCATGTGTTGTTCAAAAACTGGCGCACATTGGAGTGCTGGAGCGTTGCCGAAGATAGATTGGTGTGGACGCACAAACCCCATCCGACACTCGTATATGCGTCGGTCCTCGAGTTTGCGGCGGAAGTGGTGGATGGAGGCCACCGTTTGATCGTTTTGATCTGTGAACGAACTTATCCTCAGTCTATCTATGAACGCACAAAGTACGTCTACGTTCTGCTCGATTTCCCTGTGGACCGTGAAAGGAACTCATTTCTGTTTTGTAGTTACATCGAAATTGTTGAGCTCGATCTCCGTGAGGGGACCTCCGAACTCATAGCCATGATGCATGCCCCCGATACCTCATACGACAACCCGTTCTCATATCCGGTGCTCTCTGGCGACATCGCTGCGGTCGCAATCAGCGGACAAAACCAATACTTGATCATCAATTGGCGCACCAAGTGCCGCTTTCTCCTCCGGTGTAGGCCCGTACGTCAACCCCACTATGCAGGAAGCCAATTTTCTGATCGTGTAGCAAAACAGCGCCCGTTTTGTAGACTGGCGTTGATCCCGAGGTACATCATCTTCACATCTCCCTTTCTCATCGGCATGCAAGAAATCCACGTTATCGATATTGATGCTGTCGAACCACTGGGCCTGTTTTGACGGTATCAACGACCTTCCCGACATCAACACGGTACTGGAGGACCAAATCCCGCACATCCTCTCCCGGCGTATCCCGCTGAAGGGCTTCTCGCCGCTCCTGGACGAGCTCTCCTTCGACTCACTCAACCTACTGTCCGTCCATGAGAGCCCTCTGCAGCGCGGTGTATACCGCATCTGGATGTATGTCTTCCACAAGGACAACACGTCCGACAAATCACACGCCACACTGCGCAGCTACCAGCTCGCCATCCCTGTCCCCGGCCGCCCCACGTGGTGTGAGCACTCGTCCGCGCCTGCACTGGGCCATATGCTATATCCCACCATCACGTACTCGGGGCACACACAGGTCTTCGACGCGTATGGGTCCCGTAACCAGCGCATCCTCCCGCCTGTGTTGGCGGGCGCGGACGGGGCCGGCGAGGTGGACATCGCGGAGTGCGGGAACCACGTGGATGTCGCGCCGTATAGCGGGGCGTTGACGTACTCCACGCACAAGTGCGTAATGATCAAGTACTACAAGTAGTCAGGCCCCCGGAATACCATGAGTGTCGATGACCTGTAGCTGAGCGGTGCCTTGGATGCAACGAGAGAGTGTTCACTATGTCCTTGGCGTTTCCGAAGGCATCTTTTTCGGCGGGACAGAATCAGGATGCTAAATGCTCTCGTATTTCCTCGGAACCCGCAACCCACTGTGGCTCTCTATGCCCATGTCTGAATTGAGACCGTCAACTGCAGGAAGCAAGATCAATGATACTTTAGATCGAGCGGCTGACCGTCGATCGGCATCAGCATCCAGCACAACAAACCGGTCAGCCTTGTGAAATTAGGTGACCACTTTTCTTCCTTTTCCCCAACTTCTGTCAACGTCCGTCCCACTATCCACGCTCCTTTCTTCTCCTCATGACCTACCCTGCCGAAAAACCGAGCTATCATGTCGGCGCTGAGACGGTGTCCTCGCAACTGCTGTGCCTCGGTCTGATATTGCTCGCTATCGTCGTATTCACATGCTCCGGGCCCGCCTTGCGTGCAATTCTTCGGTTCAACAGCGAGAGCGTCCGGCCCTCCGACGTTGAGGTGCGTCTGGATCATTCGTATGCATTATGTCAACATTCGCTTACCCTAATGACTACAGGCGCCCGAAGGCTCAGCCCTTTTCGCGCCTGTTATCAAGGCACCGCGCCCCACTACAAAGCGAAATTATTCCCGTCTAACTGCCTTCAATAAGCAGGCTATTTCGCCCCCTCGTCCATGCCACATTCCCCCATGCCTTGGTCCTTCGTCGCTTAGCAAGATTCATCAAGAGACTGGGACCATTGAAACAAGCGTGCACGGCTACATGGAAGATACCAATGTCATCAAGATCTCTCCTCGGCAAACGGAACTCCCGCTTCTTCTCTCTACCATCAATTTCAATGTGGTCACTCCACAGGTTGAGGCTACAGCGCATGCGACCAAGTCCGATATTTGAGCCCTCAAGATGATAGGAAGCTTGGGGACTATCCGCACGGAGAATTTGCGTCTATTTGCCTAAATACTGCTTCACTAGTGTCTCGTTGTTGGCTTGTCGTTGGCACTACTATTCTCTCGCCGCTATGTCCCACCCTCCTTTGCACAGAAGTTGGCGAAGTCCATTCCAATTCTCTTTAAATTTATCCCATATGACTGTGGAGCTCCTGAAGTGCAATCGTCAGTATCTGGTGTCTATTCCCACATTCGAAAACTGATCATGAGGGTGCTCGGGTCTCCGGCACCGCCAGTGGTTCGAGTGGGTCTTTCAAATCGAATCGGTGCGCGCGTTCCGATAGCTTCTTGATACATTCCCGTCCTGTCGTCCAATCAGCAATTCGTCCATCTAGGCCGCAGAAAATTTACAAAGTTCATATGGTCCAGTAAAGTTTTGCGGAATTTCTTGCTCATTGAATGAATCATCATCATCATTCATGTATGCGTTGCAGTCAAGTTGCAGTTCGAGCCGCGCATGACTTGCATCGAGAAGGCAGAATAATTGGATTTGCAACTCTGGTCGTTTAGTCTCTCCGTCAAGACCGTGTTTTCAAAACAAAGTTCCTTTGGCCTGAAGACTGTCAACGGGGTACGGCCCGACTCCCGCATCACCATCAAGATGAGGCTGTGCTACGTTTGCACTTGTCCTTCGCCCTCGCTGGCTCCCATTCCTCTTGCATCTTGAAGTGATATCTCTGCCGTTGTGGCCCAGCATACATTGCAGGGTTTCTTATCAATTCGTGCAAATGTCTCATAACTCTCATAACTCCTGGAATACGGGCTGAGTCTCGATCTGTCTGCCATGCGCAACGTAAACTGGACACGTTCGAATTATCTAGGACTTGACGGAGCTTTCCTTTTTGATGCTCCCGTTCTAATTGGCGACATCGGGCTGCTCTTCTCATGATCAGAGCGCTGTTATCCCATTGGGCTGGAGTCGCCTGTGCCGTCTAGAGGAGTGATAAAGTCCAGAAGTATGCGTGTGCTGTCACAGCCTTTCTGTACCTTATGGTGCCCCTTTTCCATTACTCGTTGGGGCGGACCTCGGGAATCAGGGTCGACACAGCTGTGCTGTCAGAAGGACTTCTTTACGATCTGTTCTGACCGAAGTTGTCTGGATCCACGGTGACACGTCTCCTCTGTCTCAGATAACGAATGCGGTGCGTTAGCCCAATGCGTCTTCTTGGGAATCATCTGATGGGCCTCCTAGCAATGGATAGGTGCCAATAATGCCGTTGATTTACATTCACCTTCCCGTTCTGGAACAAGGTCCCTCGCATCAAGTCGCTGCGCCCGTCACGAATATCGCTCTCACCTGCTTACCAATGTTCCTTAGCTGTGTCTGCCGCCGGCGGTGCTGCGGAAGCAACATATAGTACCCGGCCTGAGGCAACAAATCCACGGACATACACCGTTTTTCCTAGAGGGTCTGTATTCTCTTGTTTTCGCTGATACAATGAAAAAATGTGCCAACATAGTGTGACTGTGCAAGAGGGTGAGCACGACGAAAAAAAGTCCTCTGCTTGTCTCCTGTGGCCCGTTTTCCGCCCACATCTCGCAGCGCTCGGGATAGCTCAATATCGAGGGCGCAATTTTTCTCAATGCCGCCTGACTCCTCCTTCGCCCAAAAAAGCGTGCGCCACACCCTTTGGGATCTGAGTCGCTTTGACAGTACACCCTCGGCCTTGTCACATATTTCACATTACGGTCCGCCGGAATCGCACATGTCTCCGACTCCGCCTTGGGCAAGGAGGTCCAAGCAAGGCCGCGTCACTTATAACTCTCGTCCCGCCTAGCTGTCGACCGCTTTGCATGAACTCCGCGCGCGCACAACCCTCCTCCAACTCTGTTGTGGATGAACTTCGCGCGCGCGTCCTTCGCTGGCTGGAAGATCTGCGGTACGACTGGACCGCACACACCCTATTCGGCGCGGACCTCCCTCACCTGATCGATCCGCTCCCGCATGGGTTTCCCTTCGGCGCCTCCTCCCTCGCCGAGCCCTTTCACTGGACCGATGACGACACCGGCAATCCTTGGGAGTCCCTGGTCACCTTGAGGTTCGGCGGGCGCACCCATGTGGCCTCTGCTTGCTGGCTAATCGAATCCGGTCAGCGACCGATCCCTCTTGCGTCAAATATTTTCTTACCCATCTTGCGTTCAAGGCGACTTCCTGCTCGGCATCTTCAAATCCCTGCCCGAATATACGACGACCCCCTGCGTCCATTCGCAATCGGACCGGACCTCGTGCTGGACGGCCTGCGGCACTCGGTCGCCCGCCACGCCCCAGTCCGCCTCTCCACCAGTGTCGTATACCACCGCGTGGCCGACCCGCCCGCCGGCCCAGCGCTCTATCCCGTGGAAGTCTTTTGCTTGGTCCCCGCGCCGGAGGTGATCCGCCGCGTCGGCGCGCGCTTTGTGAAGGCGTGCCTGCGCTGCAGGACTCTGATACCCACTGACGGCCCTGACATCTGCGCCACGCACACCCCGCGCGCTGCCTGAGCACCGTTCAGCCGAGCTGCGGTATCGATGTCAGGTACGCACGTCCGCCACGCTCCGACGTCGCCACCTGACGCAGTATCCCGATGCGGCTCAGGACCGGTCCCCCACTATTCCTGCCGTGTCCTCATAGCCGCCTGGCATGTCACGACATGATCTCGGCCTGCGTATTGTTTTGGTATTTTGGGACTTTGCTGCGGACTTTTTCGATTTATACGGACTCGCTTTCATAGCACTGCATTTCTGGGGGATAGATTGAGCATGTATATTCGTTCTGGTTAAATGCGTTGTCGAGATATAGGCGCCCTGCGAGAGAACAATAGTTGTACTATTTGGGAACAAAGACATTTTGTAAGGGTAACCGAGAGGCTGGTTGACCGTACAACCTTGTAGTTTCGGGCTCACAAGGACCTACAGGGACCTCTGCGGGTCGTCTAGGTTCAGTCCGAACTTCAGACTTCGTCGGCATCAGCGTTCGGAGTTCGAACACATCCGGAAATCGCTGGCCCTGTGAGCCTCCGGTCGTAGACAGTCTGAGTAAAGTCCAGAATCCAGATCCCCGCACTTCAAATCGGTCGGCCATGACCGTTGAGAAGGCATGACACTGATGAACGTGAACGCTCGCCCTTGTGCGATGGTACAGACCCATTGCTCGGCAGTTCCGCTTTGTTAAACTGGGTACCGCTCAGAAACACTTCAAACTCGCCCCAGGTTGATAGTTAAATCAGCCATCGCTGCCCCGGGTCGTTGGCCACCATCCGAGTCGCTGCAGGTCGATGTCCCGCCCTCGCTGCCCGTCCCGCAGATAACGAGCTGTTGAATGCGAGGCGTCGACCGAGAGGCCCACCAGTAACCCTAGCAATTTTCCTTAAGCATTAGACGTCTCAATGCAAATCACTGCTTAATCTCTGTTCAGTTTAAACCAAGCCAATGAGGGGTGGGCCGACTTCTAAGACTGTTGACGGCGTTCTGGTTTAAGCAGAACGACCGGCTTAAGCAGAGCGGCGTTTAAGCAGGTTCACCGGCAGGATTAATCCTGGCAAAAAGTGCACGAGGCTGATTCGAACCACCGACCCCAGCCTACTGCTTATTTGTAGATTAAAGTGTCAACAACCACTGAGCCATAAGGCTGTTGAAATCAAGTGACGGTAAATGGTCATCCCACCTCCTGCAATGCACAGAGGAACGAACAACCAACTAGCAAACTCATAAATCGCCGTGCTGAGACAGCCCATACCACATGAAAATCACTTGTAGTGTACCTTAATTTAGTGGAGGAAGAGTTGTATTTACTTTTGGCTCATTTCGGTGCAATCAATTGTCCTTAGCCTGCCATCCCCCGCTGTGACTGCTGTGGAATCTCGAAACAGTGAATTACAATACAAACCTAAGAGCAGGCCAAATATATTCTAAAAGCTGATCTCTACATGAAATCAGTGCAACAGAAGCGACGGGTGGGAGATTCGAAGCTGACTGATGGTTTACTATTCAGAACCGCAACAAATTCCAATGCCATCGCGTCGATGTCTGCTATTAACGCCCTAGCAGGGGCATTAGATGGCGAGGACATCGAAATGGAAGAAGTATTGCCACCCGAGCCTGAAGGTGAGTGTCCTGCAGTATGGATTCGAAGGGTTCAAATGGCTCACGCACTCAGTGGTACATGTCAGTGGCACAAAAATGCAAAAGCGCAAATCGGGTTTGTAAATGCCTATCTCGTTTGAACTCGTTTCCTCATCTTCCTCAGCCCCAAGAAAGACAAAGAAGTCAAATGAGGCTGCCCAGCCGGTTACTGATGAACACCCTGATGGTTGGCTATGGCAGCTGGGAAAGCTTTCGAAAATGACAGATAAGGAGATGGATGAGTGGTCCAGTGAAGGTGCTTATGTTGGGTAATTCTTGTTGGATTGTTTCAACTCAGCTGGCAGGTGACCGAGTGCAATGGTTCCGAGCAGAGGCCGACATGCAGCGTTGGCAAGAACAAGGAGAACAAAAACTCGGAGAGCTGCTTAGAACAAATCGAAGCTTCACAAAAATGCAATGGGTCTGGACGGAGCTAGCTGCGTCAAATGATTGTCCTGGCCACAAGGCATATGCAAAGCAAAAAGCAGCGATGTATGGAAGGCGAGCCTTCGAGGCCCAGGAATATGTGAAGAGTGCAGGGTACGAGGCATTGCGCGCGGAGTCTGGCAATCTAATCAAGTCAGTGGAGGTGGAGAGGGCTAAAGAGGCCAAGATCATTTCTGAGGCTGTCAAGGGTGTCGAAAGTTGCTAGTTCGACACATGTACAACACTAGGGACAGATCAGTTCGAATTAAGTAGCTGGGATGGACATTTGGTGTCATAGTTCAACCCAGAACATTTGTTGGCTGTTAAATGAGTGAAATCCGAGTCATAGCAATGTTTATATGGTATCATTAGAGCATTCTGAAACCCAAGAAATGTGTTCCATCTATGCATATATTATCCTTGAAACGAACTTTGTTTAAGGTGGTGACAAATGTGATGTGAGTGTACCACAACTTCAACTTGTTTATGTGTTCATGCCCAAGCTCCCGGAGGGCATAGTCTCGGGCACTCTACCGAAAGTCTTCATAAAGGTGCAAGAAGCTGGCTCCCTAATTGTTAAGGAGATCTCTGCAGATGCTACTAAGGCAGAACAGCCTTCTCATCCTCCTGGATCCCTTGCTAGCTTGGGACATGTGTACCCACTCGAGTCTTCTTCTACTATCCTGCGAGGAAACTTCAGCTCTTTTTGATGTGTGCAAAAATCACCTTAAATCGAAACAAAATTTCTTGGGCATCTCGGATAAAAATTGATGAACCTATGGTTGAAATGGTACAGTATTGTGCGTAATAATTCCAGTGGACGGACTATAGTGGACTTTGGTCAGTTTCCAATGTGTTCGGGACAATCCACTGGATACTCGCCCAAGGTACAGCGGATTCCACTAGATGTGACCTGACAAATCCAGAATATTCCAGTAGAATATGGTAGATTTTTCTCAGTTTCCGATGTGTTCCAGGACAATCTGCCGGATATTGATCGAAGATCTGGTGCGGAATTTGCTGGATGCAATGTCACACATCCAGTATATTCCAGTCGGCCACAGCAGATTTTATAGCATTTCTGCAGGTGTCAAGTGGAAATCACAGGACATAGCCTCAATTTCTGACAAAAAAGGAGGTTGTAATGACACTGAAATGTGGTACCAACGGCCCGTGTGTCTGGTGTGCTATGGTTGGGTATTGGCCCTCAAGGAGTTAATAGCTCGAGACGGACACCATGACAATAATGAAACACAACAGCCTGATAACACAGTCTTATGGCCGACTGGTGAGTATGTTGTTGCTGGTTGCTCTGAGAATCCGCGCAGGTCTTTGGTTCGACTCCCGACCTATGCCATTTTTGGTCCTATTTCGTAATGTTTAATCCTGGCTTAAGTGCTCAGATTATCTCGGTTTAAGCTAATCTGATTATCTTGGTTTAAGCCAGTCGGATTATCTCGGTTTACAGCTGTTTCCGAAAAGCTTGACACTCGCGAATTTTTTTTGCTCTCAACCAACTTTTGATGGAGGGCTAAGGATTACTGCTTTGGGCTAGCCGAGCGTAGCCGGGCTACGCCAAGCCGAGACCACAAATGCGAACTTGCAGTCAACTATACAATCCAGATGTTTTCTTGCCCAGCCTTCATAGACAAAACATCTTCTGTAAGTGTTCTGACCACTTTTAAGGCAAGCAGAATATTTTGAGGACAAGTTTTGAGGTAGGCAGCGAGAGCATTGCCGACGGCAAACGCAGCACATGACTGATCGGAATCCCAAACCAGGTAATCCTTAGCACTCGATCAAAAGTTGGTTGCGAGCAAAAAAAAATTGTGAGTGTCAAGCTTTTCGGAAACAGCTGTAAGTCAATCATAATCTCTGTTCAATGACAACTCCTGATCATCGCATTGGCGTGCTTGAACCATGATAATCTCTGGAAAGGTTGGCCGTCCACTTCATGGCACCATAGTAGCACTAAGTGTTGCTTAAGCTGAACAGAGATTAAGCCCGGATTTGCATCAAGACGTGGATTGCTTAAGGAAATCTCCTAGAGTTTCATGGCCCACCGACTGCGACGAGTGCAGAGAACTCGGCATGCGCTCCGCCTCGGCGCCGAGATACGCCTGACCTTACATCCACCAAAATGCGCTCGGCCCGTCGGCGGCACCTGGGTGAGATACGGAGAAACGTGGACGGGGGCGTTACTGATTCGCATATCTATTATCTCAGAGCACAAGACGATGGTACTGGGAGAACACTTAGCCGCGGCGCGCTGCCGATCTGAGAGAGACGGGGCGATTCAGCGCACTACGCACAACGGGGGCACGGGGGCGTTGATGAGGGCGGGACGACGCGGGGGCGCGATGAGGTGCACGGGGCGAAATCATGGTGGGGCTGGGATGCAACGCTTTGATTCAGGGTGTAGGTAGTGTAGTAAGTGCATGTGTACAGCGGCGAACACCGGCATCTGCGCGGTGCGGGGGTGCCGCATTTTGGCTCAGGCGGGTGTGGGCGCGGCGTCGGGTGCCGGTGCGCGTGCAGTGGCGGTGTGCGTGGGGCAGTCTTTGCGGATGTGGCCCTGGGGGCGGAGGGTGGGTGTGAGCACGCGCATTGGGGGCCAGGGCGGGGGGAAGAACGGAAAAGAGGGTTAAAAAAGAGAGGAGGACGAAGACGCACAGTCTGGCCACACGAGAAGCACTTGGCGGGCTGTGGGCACTCGCCGATGACGTGGCCCGCCTGACCGCATCGGAAGCTGCGCCCTCGTCAACGCGGGGCGCGGTGGGAGGAGGAGGGAGGAGGGACGCACCACTTCTTCGGCGCGTTCTGGAGCGCCTCGATCCGCTTGGGGTCGGGGTTCGGGCAGGCTTTGCGCTGGGGCAGGCGGACGGGTGTTAACGGGGGGACGGCCACGAAGAAGTGGGGAGAGACAGCGCACCTCGTGCCCCTCAACACCGCACGCGACGCAGATCGTCGGCTGCGTGCACTCCTTCCGCGTGTGGCCCTCCAGCCGGCCTGTCTCGTATCGTCAGCGGTCGCCTCCTCAATCCTCTCGGCAACGCACAGTTCGGGCTGGCGGCAACGAGAGTGAGTTCACGCGGACACGGAGGACTAGGGGCGCACCAGATGCGATTGAAGTTACCGAACTTCTTGGGCGCCACGGCGGCGAGTCCGCGGAACGGCGCGCGGAGGGCGAGGGAAACGGGGGACGGGGCGGGGAGGCGCGCGCGCAGGGCGACGGGCACGCGTAGGCGCAGCAGAGACAGCATTTTGGAGAGGGTGAAAAAAAGTGGGAGGACGTCACGGTCACGCTGTCATCCATCCTGCTCACGTGCGGGCGAGACCACGCACGGACCCGCTCCCCTGGGATCCTCTTCTGCCAGCACCATGGCGACTGGGACATATCTATGGCTCCGGGAGCTCACCGTTCTCAGCGTCGACTTCATCCCCACCGTGCTTTGGGCGTGTACCGCCCCTACGCTGGTGCTGTCTCTCACCATGGCAGTGGCGCTGGCAGTCTGAGACTCTGACCTGTATCTGGCCAAAGGACGAGGCTGAGCCAAAGCCTAGAACCGGCACCGGTTCCCATCACTCCCGACGCCGCGAGGCCATTTGACTTTCGATGGCGTGTTAGACGCGCTTCCCGTTAGAGGCTTGCCAAAAGAGAGTCGCGTACGAAATTATAAATAGCCAAGTCTGAGTGTGTGTGCGTTGCACTTAGTACATGACGGGATTCACAATCGCGAAATGGAAACGCGGTCATTTGGTTTGACTGCGTGTCGGACCCTTGCTCATAATATTAATGTTTCCGCGAGGTGGTAGGATGGGCTCCGGCTCCGATTCGGAACCTGCCAAGAAGCAGCTTGGATCTGCCGTGACCAACAGCCGCCCACTATCTGATTCTCTTTCCGCAACCTTCACCGTCGTTTTTGGCGGCTCTCCTGAGAAACGCCGTTCTTTTCCTGTCGCTGCTACGCGCGCTACAATGCGCGTCCTGTCCTCGCCTCCCGGCCGCGGCCGTCCTCGCCAGCACGCATGGCCACGCCGCGCGGCACGCCCACGTCCCTGGAGCGCACAACGCCACGGATAGTGCCAGCAAGCGCGCGAGCGGGGCCAGGCTCAGCTGGTTCGAAGGCGGCCCGTGCGTCTCCTCCCTTTCACCGTCTTATCCTGTAGCTCATGCTTTTTTGGTCTAGCGGCGCCTGCGGCGGGGAGTACAGCGACACGGACTACGTGCGCTCTGCACTTTCCTCAAGCGTACATGGCAGCTGATTAATGCCGGCCCAGATCGTCGCGCTGAGCATCGCGCGGTGGGACAACGGGTCGCCGTGCTTTAAGGAGATCTCGATCAGCTATGGGGGCAAGACGGCGAACGCGAAGATCGTCGACGACGTGCGCTGGGACATCGACTTTCGGGATCTGATCGGTGTCTCGGCTGCCCGTACAACGGGATCGACCTCATGCGTGGGCTGTTCTCGCACTTCGCAGACACGGGCATCGGGATCATCTACGGTGCGGCACACTGTTCCATCGGTGCGTAATGAATCTCACTGCTGGATAATAGGCGACTGGGAGTGCGGTGGCGGCGACGAGGACGATGACAGCACGACGTCCACGAAACACACGCCGACCTCCACCACCAAGCACACACCACGCCCACGTCGACGAAACACAGCCCTACCCCGACCCCGACCCCGACCTCCAGCAAACACTCCGCGGCGCCCAGCTCCAGCTCCAGCGCGGCGAAGCGTTCCGCTTCTTCCGCGGCGGCCGCGTCTCGCTCCGCCGGCCAGAGCCCCAGTACCGCGGCGGCGGCGCAGAACATGGCGCAGTTCAACGACGCGCTGCCCGGCCTCGCGGGGCGCGCCGGCGTGATTGGGTGGGGAACCCGCGGAGCGCCATGTGGTGCTGTGTCATCGTTCTTTGAGCGTTGCGTTGGCGAGGATGGGAGCGCTGCAAGGTTGTTGATCTGATCGTCACCCAGGTCCGGTGCGGTCGCGGCCGATGACGAACGGACGACCTATCGTTCTGCGTCTGAAACCTGGATGCAGTGCAGAGAGACTGGCTTTTACCCACTGGGATATCGTTTCTCAATAGCGCTTGCGTCGCTTTCTCTCAGGCTGTAAAGGACGTTTCGCCGGAAAACGAGTGAGCTCAACGAACCGATAAATTTCTCCTGTATATAATCATGTCTTCTCCCTGTTATGTGGCAGCCTGAGCCTCGCGAGCACCGGACATCAAGCCACGCGTGCGGGAAATAGCATGGATGTAAGTAGAACTAATTCACAAGAACCGCGTACTACCTCTACGCGCTGTCCCCGGTTGCAACCGCACGACGGCGAGGCATTTCGGGCTTCGAGATCAACCACGTGGGTCTGCCACGCAGTGTCATGGCCCTCTTCATCGTCGCGGCCGCGTATGAAGGCGACGATCCCGGCCGATTCGGATCCCGGGCGGCCGCCTTCAGAGCGCGGGAAAGCCTCGTGCCACTTCTGAACGAGACTCTGCCGCTGAAATATGCGCACAAGTCCGAGAGCAGAAAGCAGCGGTCGTCTCGCTGCGCATGCCATCAGTTGAGTATGAGATTCTTGTGCTTACTGAACAGGAAGTACAAGAGATTGGCCCCGGAGAACATCGTGAACATGCCATGCGCGAGCGTCCAGAAGCCACCGAAGGTGGCGAGCCGGTCAAGACAGATGAACCTGTGTAATCCTGGACGATCTTGACCGGCAAAAGGCTATCACCCCGTAGATATAGCGCAGCGATACAGCGTCTGATCCAGAATTCGAGGGAAACGGGTCCGCTTGTAAAGCCAGAAGGTCGTACACAATGGACGTTTTTAACGGCTGACACGATACGTCCATGTAGATAACGGAAGCATGCACACTGCATACCGTAGTGAATCCTAAAAAGTCGACCCCGGAGCCCTTCGAAAATATCTGTCTCGGCGCACCGCAGAAAGGTGGGATCCTCGGAGCAACGGAATGGGCTCACCACAGTGCTGCGTAACGGCGTACGTAGAATCAGGGTTTGCTGATGCTTCCACAGATCACCTCACGATCGCGGCACTGCCGAAGTCTAGTTCCACGACGTCATATTCAAGACGTACCTCATGTAGATTTTAACTCGTTCAGGTATACAGCGGACTTGTAATAGCGTACCGTTTTGAAATGGCCTGCCCCGGCCCTTCTGGTTTGCGCAAGCCAGCTCAGGCTTCACTTGTCATGGGTTATTTTTAATTCAATTACTGTGTTCTAAGGATTCCGAGTTGATAACTGCGCCCGTGGTCTCGTTCGGATATGAGAGCTCCGCTCGGTGGTTGGTTAGAAGTTCGTACAAAATTCAACCAAAGTTTAACCATCGAAGTTAGGTGCCAATTATCACGCGTTGATTTTCCACCTCTCTTATATGCTTCTGTAACAGAATTATTGGTCTGGCCATCTTATATCTCGTAGATGCCGAGTTGTGCATGTACGCTGATGTCGTTTAGGAGCCACCTAACCGCAGTAGCATGTGGAATCCCGCATTCCTGCTGGCTCCGAGGCTCCGAGTCAAGATCAAGCCACTCGAGGTTGAATTCATCCGCAGGCATCCGTAGCCCACCCCACACACCAAAGTGTGCGTAAATCCACGCCTTGTCATGGCAAAAACATGGACAAATGGCAATTCTGATTCGTGGCGAAAATTACTTGATCCCTTTTTGCTCAAGTCTTCCTTGCCAAACCTGTTTTACTCAAGTCAAGCCGTTTTGCGTAAGTCAAGCTGTTTGCTTAAGCCATGAAATTTTGTATGAGCGATGATCCTACTTTCCCAAAGCAAAATATCGTCCCTTCTTGAAATCGAGCTTTACCCAGCTAGACATGTACTGCTGATTTTTGTGTCATGAAGTTGCCTTACTGTCTCTTCCTATTCCTTTGGCTCGAATTTTCAGGACATTGTTTTGGTGCACCCATTACACCATTCATGCAGATTTCAGATTTCACTTCCGAGTCTGGTCACGGAGGGATTGTGAACAGTGTTGGCTCAACCAGAACATGCAATTATATACACCGTGGTGTTGAAAGGCAAAAATTACCTGTCTTTTCTACACAGAATGGTCCAAAACAGTCATACAATAACTTCGTGGGAGTCAAGCCATTGAAAGGTACATGTTGATGACATCGCGGGCGAAAAATTAGTCTATACTGTACTATTACATTCAATTCGACAGGGGGTGTGACACGTGACTCGTTCAATCAATTCGAGAGTTCGACAACCACCAAAATTTTGCGTGACAAAACCGAAAATTTTCGACAATCGACACGAAAATTTGACAAATTCGACCTTTTTGGCGAACCCCCGTCGGAACGAACCACAAGGCGGTTTCGATAGACCCCCGTGACGCGTGACCACGTACCAAATTCGACACCGACAGGGGGGTGCATGACGCGTGACTGTCGAATTGAACGTAATAGTACAGTAATTCGTGCATTTAAGTAATTCAAACCTCACAGGGACATTGAGGTAGTTCATGTGAAGCTCAACAGTAGATAGAAGAACGGAGGAGTCATCCAGAATGAGCAAGCCAGCGATGTTTTGTTAAGTGGAGTCCATCTGCTTTTTGACAAATTTGGGAAGAAATTACACTAGAAACAATGTTGTATAAAGAAAAGATATGGAACCTCACATCCTTAGAAATGGATAGTACTAACTCACTGGGACTCTATGTAAGGTAAATAGTGGTGGCGTGCATTGACGAGACATGACGCGGCATTGACGTGGTATTGATGTGGCAACAGAGAATTCAAAGGACCGTTGAAACGACCCAGACTATTCATTTTCACTCCCCAAATGATCTAAAAAATAATGGGTTGAAAACCAGTATAATTTCACCACAAGTCCCTTGGATTCCATGTATTTATTGTGTAATTCATAGATATATTGAGGACTAAACACCTGTAACAGGCTCCAGATATGCGGTAGAACCTTGCACGTTAATCAGATAGGGAAGGCTTAAACCAAGTTTGGGATTGCCGTGTCAATGCCGTGTTAATGCTGCGTCAGTGCATGGCAGCCGTGTCAAATTCTCTTGTCCCATTTTAAGCGAACCAGTTTTCAAAAGTTATGAAGATCAGTCAAATATTTCTTAACTGATACACTCTGATATCATATTTTCGCATTTTGGTCCCCCTTGAGTCAAAGCCAGGTCAGAGCAGACATAAGAAAGTTTTCAAACCCTTTCCGAGGCTTGATCTATCAGCTCATGTAGGACATATATTCTTTGAGTTATACTGTCAATCACTCCTCTTCTTGTCAACATGTCCCACACCTACGATTTCGGCTGTTTCGATTCCCTCAGCTGCTGACATAGAGGCCCCGCAGGTGTTGTTGTGCTGACACAGGCGTCGAGCTGCCTCGCAGATGGTGCACAATAGTACTGCACCTGATATTGATTAAGGGGGGCATTGTTTGTTAATTTTATGACACCACAGACACTGGTGGCCATCCCTGTGATGGTAAGCTTCCTTGTAATGCAATCGAGATCGAACAAGGGGGTGGCACTTGGGATTCCGGCCCCCATGCGCTGAGAATCTGAGGGTCAGCTTTGCGGAAAATTTTGTACACAGCAGGCAACTTACATAGACTCCCTGACACTCGGCATGTGGTGGTTGCATGGGCATGATGTTCCACCCATTAGAGCTTTGTTTGACACCCATTTTCGCCTTGATATTAGTGCCGTCAAGAACAGAATCACTTATCTGCATCTGTGTCACTTTCAATCTCAATCCTTGTGAGTTTGAATTTGAATTTGGTGGATAGAAGACAATCTTTCCATAGGATCCGTCAGGATAGCAGATGGGACGATGAGGGACAAGATCAAGTGCTTTCACTTGTGGATAGACGGACACCTTGAGCGCCTTTATGATCTGCACAATGTCAGTAGTGGCCGTGTTGCAAACCAAACCTCGTCAATATCGACGAAAAGAGTAGTACTCCCCCTGCTTGTCACTTCGTTACGATAGTCGATGGCTAGATACACGGCTAATTGTTGGCCCCGAGCTGTATATTGATTGTCTCGGAGACAAGATATTCGTAAAATTGAACTGCCATAAGGGGGTTGGTCTTGGATCCCTTGTCGGCTTCATATTGCTGGAGAAGCTGGATGATTACTTGTGCCATATTGCGAAATGCTTGAGCGTTGCTTTTCAAGTCTTTAAAAGAGACATCAGAGAAAGTTACCATAAGAAATCAATCACGACCATACAATCTGGTGTTGCTCCAAATCCGCGTGCTCCCGGTCAATAAGCCCCCAACTTGGGATACTCTCATAAGGCTACAATCAGGATTCCATGTTTCATAGAGAGCTTACCTTTCTATTCCCGTATCACCCACACTCTTTGCATTTCCAATCCTTGAAGGCCATCAATGGTCGTTGACGGGAAAAGTAATTAGCGATCGCACATGAGTTTTTTCGTGCGGTTAATCCAGTCATTAGAATAAGCTTTGACACAGGTGATCAAATAAACTGGGCGACCGATTGTAGGATAACAGTAATTACCGAGATTCGGGATGGAATCAATATGATTTACAATATCTTGAGCCTCCTGACTAGAGTAGAATTTCCTAAGCCTTGAAGTTGAAGTCAGAATTAACAAAGATAGGTAAGTGGGACAGTGAGTTTCTACTCACCAACTTCCACTGCATTTTCCCAGAGCAGAATTACGTCGGTCGGCAAGAAATGCAGTGATAAAATGTGAGAAGATTTGAAATTCAAAGATATGCTCTGCTAATCATACTTGTGAGTTGTTTTAAGTTTCATTTTCATGTGGACCATGGAATTTACTTATCATGTCTTTAGGTTTGGATCTTGTATTTGTGCTTTGACGAGATTGAAACTGCTGTCTGTATATTTAAAATCAAAGACCTTGTGTTGAAATCCGGTTTTTTCAAAATTTTCTGTGCCTATGTCACACGAGCTCCAAAAATGATCTGCAATTCACACTCAGCCATACTATTTGGGACCAGGTACCTGGCCACCCTGCCTAGTTGGCCACTTGAGAGCCAGAAGGCCAAGGCTTGATAATTATGACTGGGCATGATATACGAACAGAGTATGACCTCCAACGAAGGTTCAGACCAAATTTCAGCCGAAATGATGGGTTGATTGAAAGTCACAGCATCGCAGATCAGAATCTGAGGCATGGGGTCATCAATTTCTTGCCTTCGGACCGCTTCCTCACTTGCTGTGGCTGTTTCTCCACCATTTCTTCGTGATCCATGATTTTGAGGCTCATTCTGATCCCCCAACGTGGGGACTCTGTCTGTGATGCTCCTGGATGGCAATGGCCCCCACTACTCTCCTTGACGCGCTCAGGAAAGCACACTGCTTTTTTGGGTCAGCCATGCTGGCCACCATCATGGTACACAATACCGCCATGCTATCAGTCTGAAACCTTACAGAGTACTTTTTCTATCCAATCCTTCATTCTGAGAGGTATTTTGAGATTTTATCCATTCACCTCTGATAGCTCTGCAGGCCATTATCTCAAACCACCCAATTTTGGTCTCGCAAACAGTCAGATTTTTTGGACATGCTACCAGATCTTGGAATAGAGTTGGGTGCTCAGGTACATCCCAATACTTCCTATTAAGCAACCTGGATCTTAATTTGGCCCATCTAGGTGTTTCTTCTACTTGTAGGATGCTCTTTCATTTCATGACCCTGATTGTGGGGTGTCGCATTGGTCAGAACCAGGTTTTCTGACCTTTCGTATGCCTCATATATACACCACAACTGTGTGAGATACTCAATACTATCTCCTCTATGACTTAGAGTGCAAGTGGCGACCATTTGAAAGTTCAAGCCATTATTTAGCGTGTGGCCAACTAGCCTGTTATTTGGCCATGTTCTACTGCCGTGCAAAAGAAATTCACTGCGAACTCAAATGTTGGGATATTTGGGAACTTAGGCTCTTGAATCCTTCCTAGGAAGCATGCCTTCATTCTGATATAGTTGGGACTGGAGTGACTGTCTGCAACGATGACGGATGAGGCACTGATGCTTAGGTGGCCAGGTACCTGGTCTCAAATAGTACCTCTGGAAGTTGATTTAAACTGCATGCCTGGACAGCCCGTAATAACTGATAGGGGAAGATTAAAATCACCTTAAAGTTGCTGGAACAACTTTGTACCATGTGGTTCTGTTCTTTTTTGCAACTTCTTCCACTCACCTGAAGCCAATGCCGGGAGGGGGTGCCATCATCGAAATTACTATCGCTGTCATCAATATCATTGTCACCATCATCTATGTTGTCATGTCACGATTAGATAAGATCTATCGTTCCAACGCCTATCTAAGCGCCTGAGATCTAAGCGCTGGATGACAAAGAGGCTATGACTAAGACCGGCCCGACGGATGGGATGACGATGGGATGACGTCATGATGATGTCAGAGATGACGACAGGACATGAGGACACAGCAAGGACCTTAAGAACATGCGGTTAAGGGTAGTAGTAGTATATATAGATTAGTTCACACGGTTCTCTAGACAGTATAAGAAGAGTAGCTTTTGCGCTGTTGTAGTTAACCTTTTATTCCATCATCTTTTGAGATCTACCACGAGCACTACCCAATCCCTCTCTTCATACCGAGAGTGGACGCTCAGGTCTTAACTGTGACATAATAAAAGGTTACCCCTCATACCCTCGTACCGCCACTTTCGACCTCCTTTCCCTTTCTCCCCACCTACCCACTCTACCTCTTACCCTTTCTGCCGTTGCGGCAGCCTCTTACCTGAAGACCCATTTCCTCTACCACCACTCACGTCGTCCACACCGACGTTAAACAATTGCAGCGCCCATCGTGCGCGGTTCACTTGAACAGACGTCGCTACACGCTACGGGAAACGTTGAGACCGTCCCCACGTAAAGCAGACAAAGGAGCACTAGCCTAATCCTCGGAGAGGGCTATCTCGCAGCCGCGGGGGGAGTCGTAGAAGACCCCGGACTGTTCTGTCAGCAAAAGACCGCCTCGACCTCACCACCTGCCCTAGTGGCATACCGAACCTCCGCCCGGCTTTAACGCCGCGATTCCTACCAACACGTCTTACCGCGTTCCCCCATCCGACTCAGAAGACGAGTCCGAGCTATTCCACTCGGCCGCTTCCCTTCCACCCCCGACCAGACCACTCCCACCCAGACTCCTCCATCGACATTCCAGTCGATAACTCGAATTCACCACTCCGCAAGACCACCTCCTCCTCACCGCGCAGTATTAGCGCCCCGACCAACACAGCTAATAGCAGCCGTGTCCCCACCTTCACCCTGAAACCCCTTCACCAGCGCCGATTGAGATGTCGCGCCCCCAGACCCCCGTTCACCCAATGGAGGAGGAAGCCCCTCCCCGAGTCAGAGAAGATCAACCCCCGCGTTCGGGATACTCGAGGATCTCTTATGCAAAAACCCCGCCGATGTTGATGGGAATGACAAATCCAAGTTTGAAACTTGGTGCGACACCCTGGACAACTACGTCTGGGCCTACGCCTCGGAATTCAACACCGAGAAGAAGAAAATTGCCTTCACGGTGTCTTACTGGGCCGAGAAGACGGAGCCAGATGTCCGGCGTCCAACTGGGTGCAGAATTGGAAGAAGAAGGCTCGAAGACAGAATGCCTTAGAGGAGAATTACGACTCTCAAGATTTCATGGAGAGTTTAGTAGAGACATTCGCCGACGGAAACGGCACCCAGACGGCGCACATGCGCCTGACGACCACCCGCCAGGGCAAGACTGCCTTGGTAGATTTCATTCAAGCTTTCGAGCTGAATGCGGAGGAGGCAGGATATGACCTGTCGGACAGAACAGGGGCTCACGACACCTTCATGGTGGAGACCCTGGAGAACCTCGTCTCGGACGAGGTGAGGAGTCAGCTCAATGTCGGGCTGATAGAAGCCCCCACGACCTACCGGGAGCTGAGAAGAAGGCTGATGATAGTCAGCCGGAACATGGAGCGACAGTCGCTCCGGAAGGCCCAACAGGCCAAGATGTTCTGGGTACCAGCCCAGAGGAACACTGCTACACCAGTAGCACAGACGACCCACCCCGGGGATATCAGGGGACCGCGCCAAACTTGGCAAAGAAGATTGGGGCCGGCGAGACCGCCCCCATGGACGTAGACAGGAACAAGGCGAAAGGCACGCCCTTCCTGTGCTACAACTGTGGCAAGGATGGCCACATGAAGCGAGACTGCCCTGAGCCCCGCAAGACGAAATTCAACATCCGGGCCCTCAAGCCTGATGACTACTCCCAGGAGGAGTTGGAGGCTTTAGCCGCGATGTTGAGAGAGAAGGGTTTTTAAAGGGGCCCCCGCTTGCGGCCAAAGCGGCGCCCCCTCCAGTTACGAAATGCTCCCCGGTTCCCGTAAATACTATTAGATACGAAGATTTAGTTACGGTTACAGATGTGAATGGACCTACTCCAGCAGTAGAAGGACTGGACTCGGCAGGAGCCGAGGAGAAAATAGCTAGTGTAGAAAAACAAAAAATACGTATCTTGGAGAATCAGAATCGGTTACGTAACCTAAAGAACCAGAAAATGGACAAGAAGAATAAACTCTGGAGCGAGTTTAAGATTCAATTCAAAAAGGCCCCTGGAACCCAAACCAGCGAGAAAAATAGTGCGACGAAAAAGGGTGACGATGTCACGGAGGCTCAATCCTCGAAAGAGGAGGTAGCGCCTACGGAGAAGACGGGGAAGCTGATTGATGTGCCGGCCGGCCTGACAGGACTAAAGGCGGCCAAGTGGTTATCCCACAAGGCAATCAAAGAGCAGAAAGGAGACAGGCTAGCGAAGGAGATGAAGGAAGTCCAGAGGCAGCGGAAGCATCATGAGATGCTGGTTCCAGTCACGTTGACAACGTTGGACACAGGGAAGACGCGCGCAGTTAAGGCTCTTCTTGATAATGGATGCACAACCTCGTGCATCGATCGAGACTATGCCAAGGCTGAAGACTTCGAGCTACACGAGCTTGAAGCGCACATCGTCGCCCGAAATGCCGACGGAACCGAGAACGCACGGGGAAAGATCACTCATTATGTAGAGTTGATCATGTCCGTCGGACCCCATTCGGAGAAGCAGAGATTCCTCGTCACAGGACTCGGCAAAGCCCGGATATTCATTGGGTACGACTGGTTGTTCAAGCACAACCCTGTGATAGACTGGAGAGCACAGACTTTGCTCTTTAGTCGGTGCCCGCCGGAATGCAACATGACCGGGACAGAATTCGGAAGAGGAGACCGATGGAAGAACGAGTTGGAAGAAGGAGAATCCCTTCTACTCGTGGACTTCGGAGAGGCAATCGACTTGAGGTTGAAAGAGACCCAGTCCCAGAAAATGGCTGAAGAAGCCAATCGCGGAAAAGAGCGGATGACGGAGGAGAAGATTCCCGAGGAGTACCGGGAATTCGTGAAGGTCTTTGCCAAGGAGTCGTTCGACTCATTACCCGAGAAGAGACTATGGGATCACGCGATCGAGCTCAAGCCAAATTCAAAGGCTGTAGATTGCAAGATATACCCGCTCTCGGTGACGGAGCAAGAGAAACTGAACGAGTTCCTGGAGGAGAACTTGAAGAGCGGGAGGATCCGCCCCAGCAAATCGCCGATGGCTTCGGCGTTCTTTTTCATAAAGAAGAAAGACGGCACCTTGCGGCCTGTGCAAGATTACCGGAAGCTCAATGAGATGACGATTAAAAACCGCTATCCGCTTCCGCTAATTTCGGAGTTAGTCAATAAGCTCCGAGGTGCCCGGTACTTTACGAAGTTAGACGTACGATGGGGGTACAACAATGTACGGATCAAGGAGGGAGACGAGTGGAAGGCGGCATTCCGCACAAATCGAGGGCTGTTCGAGCCGCTCGTGATGTTCTTCGGGCTTACCAATTCGCCCGCGACATTCCAGACCATGATGAACGATCTGCTCAGAGATCTCATCAATGAAGGAAAGGTGTCGTCTATCTGGACGATATCCTAATCTTCTCGGACAATCTGGAAGAACATCGTGCGTTGACGAAGCGAGTCCTGAAAGTACTACAGGACAACAAGCTATTCCTCAAACCGGAGAAGTGCGAGTTCGAACGCACGGAGATCGAATTCCTAGGAGTCATCATCTCCTACAATTCGATGAGGATGGACCCTGCCAAGATTAAGGGCGTGATGGAGTGGCCAGAACCAAAGAACCTGAAACAAACACAGGCGTTCTTAGGGTTCACCAACTTCTATCGCCGCTTCGTCCGGGGATACAGCGAGGTCGCCAAGCCGCTCACACGGTTGACGGGGAAGGAAGGGTTCCGATGGGAACAGGAGCAGAGGAACGCGTTCCAGAAGCTGAAGGACCGCATTGCCGAGGACGTGGTATTAGCATTACCACGGACAATGGCAAGTTCGGTTAGAAGCAGACGCGTCGGACGGAGCGACGGGAGCAATCCTGTCACAGGAGCAGGAGGGCGAATGGCGCCCTGTAGCGTTCATGTCACATGGACTGAACGAGACCGAGAGGAATTACGAGATCTATGATAAAGAGATGCTCGCGATAATGCTCGCCTTGGAGGAGTACAGGCAGATGCTGATGGGAGCGCGAGAGACGTTCGAGATTCTGACGGACCACCAGAATCTAGAATATTTCAAGAAGCCTCAGAAGCTGAATAGGAGACAGGCCCGATGGATACTGGAGTTAGCAGAATACGACTTCACCCTTCACCATCGGCCTGGAGCGTTGAACAAGAAGGCAGATCTCTTATCTCGGAGATCGGATCATGACCAAGGAAAAAACGACAATGATGACGTCGTTCTTTTGAAACCGGAGCACTTTCGTGCGCAAGAAATTGTGCTCGACGGACCGGAGACGGAGATCCTGGAAGCGATCAAGAAGGAGAAAAGAATAGATCAGAGTGTCAAGCAGGCGCTCTCGAAGAAGCTCCCGGGTGGGAAAAGAAGGACGATGTCATTTACTACAATGACTTAATCTATGTCCAAGAGACGAAGAGCTACGAGACAGAATCATTGGGCTACACCACGATAACCCTTGCTCGGCCATCCAGGAGAGAACCGAACGCAGGAAATGGTAGAACATAATTATTGGTGGCCGCGACTAGGGAATCAGGTGGGAAATACCTGAAGGCCTGCGAGGCATGCCAGAGAACCAGGGTTCACCGCTATCAACAAGGAAAGCTGAACCCGCACCAGATTGCCGAGGGACCTTGGCAGATCATTTCCATGGACCTTATCGGTCCGCTGCCAGTCAGCAACGGGTTCGACGCCATACAGGTATGGGTCGACACCTTTTCGAAGATGATCCACTGCGAGCCCACAAGCATGGAGCAAACCAGTGAGGGAACGGCTCGGTTGACCCGAGACAGGGTGATTAGATATCACGGAGTGCCGCGGAAGATTATCTCGGATCGGGATCCGAGATACGTGTCGGGTTCATGAAGGAACTGAACCGGCTTATGGGTGTCGAAATGAACCCGAGCACGGCGTTCCACCCGATCACGGATGGGCAGACGGAGAGGATGAACCAGGAGATTGAAAAATATCTCCGGGTTTTCATTAACTATCGACAATCGGACTGGTCCGACTGGCTGTCGCTGGCAGAATTCACACACAACGACAAGACGAGCTCGTCGACGAGCATGTCCCGTTTTTCATAAACACGGGAATGCACCCCTGGAAGGGGATAGAAAACGCAGTCGAGTCGCGCAATGAAGCCGCGAACGACTTAGCAGAGAAAATGAAGAAGATTCGAGAGGAAGCAGCAGCGGCGCTGGAGAAAACCCAGAAAACCATGAAAAAATACTACGACGCTAAGCGTCGGGATGCGCCGGAGTTCAAGGTCGGCGATCGGGTTTGGCTAGAGGGAAAGAACATAGCCACAGATCGGCCGACAGGGAAGCTGGAGGATAGAAGGCTGGGGCCTTACGAGATCCTGGAGAAGGTTGGCGCATCGGCATACAAGCTCAAGTTGCCGGAGACGGACAAGTCACATCCGGTCTTCAACGAGGCACTGCTTACGCCATATGTGGAACCCCCGTGGGAAGGAGAGAAGAACGACCTCCGCCGAACATCGTCGGTGGAGAAGAGGAGTACGAAGTGGAGGAAGTTCTCAACCACAGAAAACGTGGACGAGGATACCAGTACCTCATAAAGTGGAAGAATTTCCCACTTTCAGAACGGACCTGGGAACCGACGAGACACTTGTCGAACGCGAAGAAGCTCTTGAACAGATATAATGTCGAGCACGGGATCGCGGTTCGAGAGTTGTCGGTAGAGTCCAAACTGGAAGGGATGACCACGGAGGAAAAGACGGCGCTGGCCGCAGAATTACGGAAAAGAGGCTTGATGCCACCAAAAACGGAGGAGTCCGCAAACTCGACGACGAAGCAGACGGTCCCTATCTTCAAACAGGGACACTGGGACTATCTCATCCATCGCTTCAAACCGAAGCAAGAGACGTTACCATACCCGGAAAGAAGACTGTACGACCCAGAAACGGGCAGATTCGACGAAGCAGCCAAGTTTATTCCGTTACCAGGAATCGAAGCCTACGACGCTAAATCGTCGGGACGACGATCCTAGGGGGGGGTAATGTCACGATTAGATAAGATCTATCGTTCCAACGCCTATCTAAGCGCCTGAGATCTAAGCGCTGGATGACAAAGAGGCTATGACTAAGACCGGCCCGACGGATGGGATGACGATGGGATGACGTCATGATGATGTCAGAGATGACGACAGGACATGAGGACACAGCAAGGACCTTAAGAACATGCGGTTAAGGGTAGTAGTAGTATATATAGATTAGTTCACACGGTTCTCTAGACAGTATAAGAAGAGTAGCTTTTGCGCTGTTGTAGTTAACCTTTTATTCCATCATCTTTTGAGATCTACCACGAGCACTACCCAATCCTCTCTTCATACCGAGAGTGGACGCTCAGGTCTTAACTGTGACATGTCATCTGGGTATTTGGAGTCACACGAGGAACCACAAGTTATGATCGTTGAGAGGGCCGATGAGGCTGAGGATGAGGCTGAGGATGCACTGGATGATGAGTAGGAAGAACTGGTCATTGGAGATGTGGCTGTATCAGGAGTATCACCCGGACTGGGCGGAGGGATAGGAATTGGATGTATGGCGCCAACTTCCATAATACCCAGAGGAAGATTCTCCAGAAGAGTTCCCCCAGCTCCAAAAAATATTTCTCCTCCGCCAAACAGAGAACTGATGATGTCTGTCGAAGACGAAGAAGTAGGAATAGGAATGGTAGTAGAATATCCACGAGTTCCAGTAAAAGTTCTGTTGTTTCAATATTAACATCAGTTAACAAATACAGGCAGAGACTCAACAATTTGGTAGCACCTGGAGGGGGAACTGGGTTACTATCTGTGGGGGTAGATGATGAAAAATCTGTATCTGTAACTTCCTATGTACTGAACACTGGGGAAATGAAGCCTGGTTGGGAAACAGAGACCAGAATTTTTCCAATGATCCCTCCCCAGGACCGATTGTGATCACTTCCCTGCTAATGATCGTGGACTCGGCTGTCTGGAGGACTTTAATCGGACTACTGGATCCCTTGATCACAAAAGTCGAAATAAATGTTGTCATAGATGGTGATGAGGGCCCAAGTTCGATTACCGTGGTGCTTGCCGGCACTGAGATCATTTTGGTCGTGCCAGGTGCAACAAGGGTCTCAATACTTGTGCCACTCGGTGCCACTGGGTTCGTATCTGAACCGGAATTTTCAGTACAGAACAAGGATAAATGAAAGACATGGTTTACTGACTGAATTTGACAGATGTTAGCGGATCTCTATCGGAAACAGTAGAACTCGCAGTCAAAATTTGGGTCAGGGAGGGAAAGCAACCGAATCCCCCGTGGAAGTGGATCTCGTGGGAGAGATTTGGGTCATAGATACTCTCGATTTCTTCGAAGAGGGCATCCTTGTTGACAGGTTCTGGGTTGACTTTTTCACATGTACTGATGTACTGGATATTGAGGTGCCGGTCATTGAACTTGATGACTGTGTTGAATTAATAGATTGTGTCTGGAAGGTATGAAGTTTTGACTCAAGAAGTACACGCCAGCCAGAATGAAGCCAATCATTGAATTCTCGATATGAAAGAGATACATGGCTGCAATTTGACAAGCAGGACTGAAAAATCCGTGAGAAAGAGTATAATGTAACAGCTGGTAGGAAGCTTCACGACTGTCGCAGATGTAATCAATGACCACAGAACTGTCAAACTCGATGGAGATCTAACTGAAATTGTCAACAGATCTCTGCAAATATCAGTTACACATACGGAGCGATGGTAGAGTTATTTGCTTGGAGGACATCAAGATAAAAATCACTATAGTTTTCTGGATTTGTCAAGGCCGATTGAAAGGAATGCAATTATGTGCATGCACTTGTTGTCATGAAACAACCTGCTGTCATGGAGGCACATGGACCCACAGAAGAGCTGAATATCTGTATCCTCACATGTTAATAGGAGTCACAAACACATAAGGATTGTACGAACGTGCTGAAAATCTAGATTCATCTGATCTCTGAGGTTCGGGCAAATTTTTTGTTCGAGTACAGATAGTATCGAGAAGTCTCCCAGGCTGAAGAATCTGAGTCAGTGTTCTGAGATGGCGTCTTTGATGCACTCCGTAGCATGTGGCTCCAGCAACACAATTCCGAAGGGACCAAGTGTCATTTAAATTCTATAGTTGAAATGAGGCTCTTACCCAACATGTTTGATTTGGTGGAGCTTACCAATTGCGTGATATCTGACGTGTATAAATCAACGAGCAGACTGCAGGTTGCGTTGAAAAAATCAATTCTCCTCGAAAGCGAGACAGGTGATCGGTTCACACGTTACATGTATGATACTCGAGACCCGATAATCTCAGGAAGACTAACGCTCTTTCCCGTCACCGACGTTGAGCCCGACTCCCCGACCTCCGATTTCTCCGCTTTTCAGACACGGTAGACACCACCGATATACCCTTCTTATCCCTCTTTGGACCGGATGAAGTTGTACCAGAGGTGCCCAGTGCACAAGAGGATTACGGTTTCGACCCTCCGAGATATGTGCTGTCCTGGGATGGGCACGACATGGTGGCTGTGATTTACCGCGACACTATCTACTTGGCGCCCGAAGCGCGCCAGAGATCGAGGGGATGGTTTATACAGCTCGATGACAATGTTACTGCGAGGTTAGGTCTCCGCGACGCACGAATAATGTGATAACTCTCTATATAAATGACATATCCCTCTTGGGCCTGTATCCATTTTCCGATCTGATCAATCAAATTCGAACATCAGCCTCTTGTCTCTGCATTAAGTATGCAATTTTTCTACATGTCCGTTGAGAAAATCACTTGCTCTGATTTGGAACGTGAGCGCCATGCGGCGGTTCATCTATTGGAATAACCTATTTGGAACAGGAGAGGTAATGAGTTGTATGTCATCTACGATCGAGAAGCAGACCTACAGGTCTTGTGGTGGTGCCGGTAGTCTGCGGAGGCGGGAGTGGAGGTGCTGTAGTGGCGGGTGGCAGGGGATCCGTCATCGGAGGTGGTGAAGAGGGCGTATCCGTCGAAGGCGGTGCCACCACTGTTTCACTAGGTGGAACCGACGGCATTGCTGGGGATGTCGCAGTGTTTCCGAGTGTAGTTGAGAGCACCGCGCTGGATGATCCGCCAGTTGCTGTGTACATGGTGGACCAATTTGACATCGTGGTACCTCCGTCGACGGTTACCCAGAAGTAGGAGTCCCCGTACGAAAGCATATCGTCCTCCATTGTGCTGGAGGTGACACTAGGTGCTGACAAGGTCGCGGTCAACGACGAAGCCGTAAGAATCCAGAACCCCGCTGGGATCATCAGAGAGAGGGGTTCAAAGAAGTTCGTGGTGGTGCTAATGAATTGGTGCCAGACGAGAATCTCTCCAGAAGAATGCACACCACGCTTTATACAAATGCGGAGTTTAGGATTCACGTAGTGACCCGTTAAAGTTTATTCTCATGGTGATGTCGGACGATCAGATCTACTGGTTGTCAGTGTTTATCCGTAGAGCTTGCCAGTCAGACCGAAATAGTAAGACAGAAAGAAACCTGGGTTGAACTTGGGCGGAGCATGCTGAAGGCTCGATATTACGGTGTCATGCAATGAACGGTAGGTGGCTCGGGTGACCGCATGCACGATCCAAATCGCTCGCGACTAAGCGCCATTGTAGGTTCTCCAAAGAAATAAATTCAACATCCCAGATAAAGAAGAAAATAGACGGGGTATATACGCTAGCCCAATCGAATCACGCCGCCTGCGCACCCTGCACAAGGAGCCCCGCGAGGTCCAGTAGCGCGTCGCTGAACTGCGCTATGTTCTGCGGGCCGGTGTCCGTCGGTGCCGCCGCCGCGCTGGCCCCAGTACTCTGGGTGGCGCTCGCGGAGCTTGAGGCGGCCGCCGTGCTAGATGCCGCGGCGGAGCTGGCGGAGGTCTTTGCCGCGGTGGAGGTGGGGGTGGACGTCGTTGTACTGTGTTGGGTAGAGGTCGGGGTCGTGGTGTGTTTGGTGGAGGTCGTGGTGTGCGATGAAGTCGTCGTAGTTCCCCCGTTGTCCCCGCCATTCCCACCGGCGCCGACATACTCCCAGTCGCCTACCACCCGAAAGTTCAAAAAATCGTTAGCATCGACATCGTCGCCCCAAGAAAATCGGCGCAGCGCACTGCGCACCGTAGATGATTCCAAGGTTCGTGTCCGCGAAGTGCGAGAAGAGCCCGCGCGTGAGGTCGAGCCCGTTGTACGGGCAGATTATGCACTGTCGGCGCGCATAGCATATCAGCAGTAAGTACTACGAGCTCAGCGTGGGCATGCGCATGCACGGCACCTCGTCGACGATCTGCGCGTTCGCGGTCTTCCCGCCGTAGCTGATCGTGATCTCCTTGTAGCACGGTGCGCCGTTGTCCCACTGTTCGGTGCTTATCGCGACGATCTGGGGTCGGGATTAGTCAACGTTGGGTGTGTTGTGCAAGATGTAGAAAATAGGGTGGGAGGACGCACGTATTCGGTGTTGCTGTACTCCCCGGGGCCGCAGGCGGCGCTTGACGAGGGAGGTCAGGACGGCGCCGTGTGCATTAGGTAGGTGAAATAAGACGCACGAGCCGCCGTCGAAGAGGGAGAATTTCGCGTTGGACGCACGCTTGCTGGTGGCGTTGTGCGCGGCGCCGGCGTGGCGTGAAGCGGGTATATGACCGTGCGTGCTGGCGAGCACGGCCGCGGGGAGGATGAGTAAGGGTAAAGACAGGAATTTGCGCATATCGAGCGCAGAGCGTAAGTTGCACTGTGGAGCGCAGAGACAGGAATTGAACTAGTATTTCTTTTTAGACTTAAGACTTGCCAGAAACGAGAGACAGCCTTAAGTCGGAGTGGGCGTGGGCTTGGCTTCTGGGTGCGAAACGGCCGAGGTCTCCACACCTATAATGTTCCCATGCTATGCAGCCGTTGGGCGGCCATCACACAAGCGCACATACGGCGCCTTCTTATATGAGCTGACTAAGCCAATACTGTGATAATGCCAGAGTGATGTTTAGAGCAGAGGAAGGGGTTGAATGGAGTTTTTGGCTCGAGTCCATGAAGGCCTCGCGCTCCTTTCGACAAGCGTACAAGATGGAGAGGAGGTGGAAAGATGGTGAGAAAAAACTCGATCCGATCAGTCCGGGCGGAGCCTCAATTTTCCCATCAATTTATGGCTGTACTTACTTTTCTAGATCTTTCCCGTTGTTTCGATGTTTGCTCGTTGTCGCCAGCGGGTCGCAAGCTACATGTTCGCAAGACGGTGTTGCAAACACTTTCAAATGGTACTCCTCCAGGATTCCAGATATATGGTTTCACTCTTTCCTCTCGACGCACGACATCGGATTTGTGCTTGCGGTCGTGGATGAGTTGGACGCAGTTTAGGAGCAGTTCCTCTTCAGCTTCAATTCTGATCGTACGAATCAGAACGGTGGCATAATGTCTGCAAAGGCGCAATTAGGGATTAGCGGTGATTAAGAAGTCTTGCATTGCCGTTTGCTACTGAAAGCCGTCTTAGTCGGAAACACGAATTCTAAGTGCGTGTATGAAATCTCTGGTGACTCTTCTCAAACACATATATAGTTGATTATCTTAGGCTAGCACATAAACTGGGAGCACCGCGCTGGTGATAGCTGTGATGGCCCGCCCGTCATCGCGCGCGGCCAAGGTCCCCTCTGGGTCGCCATCTGTTCTGACGATGCCGTCCAAGGACGTATCTCCGGTCTTGGACGGCGCTCCGTCGGTGCTGTAGCGCTCATTTCCCCGTGGATGACTCCAATGCTCAGGCGAATGCTGATGCCGTCACCTTCCATTCTCCTGTCTCGTTCGGAACAATGCTGCCCTCTCACAATATTACAATTCTCTCGCGCAGGCGGCGTTAGGGATACATGCTTCCAGGACATATTTGTCGCTGGTGAGACTAAGGCTCCCGAATTTGAGGCATATTAAGACTGATATATACAGGCTGAATTCCTCGGAGTTTCCCCTATCTTCCAGAAAGGGCGATGTTTCTGATTGATTTTGTTGGTCCGACATGCCGTCAACGTGTTGTCTAACAGCATGAGCCCATTTGGACGCTTGCGTGTCGGGAACGGCGGCCCCGCGTGGCACAGAACTCCCGCCTCGCTGAATATCCCAATTTCTTTAATTTAGAGGTGTTTTCTCTTCCATTCTTGCTCGCCCTGCCGACCCTTGAATGAAAACCGAGAAGCACACAAGTCCAGCACCGACCCCGACCTGAGAATTCCGCCACACGAGCTCGGGGGCTGGTTTGCTTTGGCAGATTATACTCGACAACGTCACACCCTTCACAATTTGCAGTGCGGGTCGACCCTCTTCCCTCTGCGGCCCTGCCCACAAAGAAACAAGCAAATCCTGCACATCCAGTGTACAGAACTCGCTCGCCCTGCTCGCCCGCCCGCATGGATCCGTATCAGGTATACGTCGCCGCGGTCCTCAGTCAACTCTGCGTGTTTGTCCACGTCTGGCTGGAGGGCCTCCGCGCCGAATGGAAGATGCCCACCTCGCTTGGCCTTGCTGTACCCTACCCGCTCTACCCGTTCCCGCCCGATTTTCCCTTCAACTTCGCTGTGTTTGAGAGCTTCACGTGGCGGCACGAGTATGAAGAGTACAGTCCGAACCGCCTCGAGTCTGGGCTAAACCCGCCGCTTGTGCGAGTTGCAAATCAGATCGACCACGTTTGCTGCGTTGTCTTCCGGTACGGGGGTCGCACTGGAGGCCCCGGCTCGTCTGTGTTCTGGGAAATCATGTTTGGTAAGTGCGATGCGCAGCAGCTCCAGAACACGCTCACTATCCATACAGGACCCGACCGCCTGGCGCTCTTCGAGATCGCAGGCGCCGTCTGCGACGACCCTCATCGTCCATTTGACATCGGGCCCGATCTTGTCCTCGAGGCCATGCTCAGCTCGCTCTCCACGGGTCAACCCGTGTATGTATCAGCGATGTGGAGCAGGCGGGGCACCAGAAGTCCCCGGGCTGTACGATGTCGAGGTCTTCGATCTTCGGGCGGGTCACCAGGCCATTTGCAGACTCGGTTCTCGTCTGGTCCAACGATGCGGCCAGTGTCTTCGTGGATGCCGTATCCGTATCCCGGATACGAGGAGGGTGCTCGACATTGCCCGTCGCCCGTGTAGACCCTGGGATGCGTTAGTCGTCTTTAACCATGCATAATCAACCAGCACGCACCTCACTCCACGCTCTGCGTCGAACCTGCCCGCCTGGATTGAATATGCCCAACATCTGCCCCGTCCGACCGACGCTCATGCCATCCATCACCTCACCGATGCCGTGGTCTTGAATTCCGAAGCCCTCTTGCCATCCTACGGACACTTTTGATAGCGTTTAATAGTGGTTCCCCGTAGTAGTGGTTCTAGGTGCAGTGTAGGTAGCAGACGGGAGAAGTACCTATTATTGCTATTTCTACTTTATAAAGACGTACGTGTGTAGGCTTGACTACAAGAACAAGGACAATTTATTTGAAAACAACAAGAGAACAAGAACATTGATTGGCTTGACGACTTGATTTGTGTTATACCAGGACCCACAAGCCTGATCGGAAATATTCGGATCAACCCCGTGACTTCGGCGCTACTCGGCGGGGTGCTGCTGTATCAAGAACTTGAAGCTCCAGCCTATGTATACGATCTTGAACAAGTATTGCCGAGGTAGTAGGGGCTTATACAAATTTCATGCGGTGTACTAGTATTTGATAGGTTTCTAGTCCATACATTTTTCTTCGTGATCAGTCACGAGAATACTTTCGTTGCAGATACTGAGATAGACCTCAACGAAAAACTGGGTATCAAACACCGCCGGTGTGGAATCAAACGGTGTGCCGGGCATGGTAGATCATATATTTGGAGGCGCTGAATGACAGAAACACACCGGGTCGACGTGCTGCTGGATCCCCATAATAATATGCGACACCAGCAGGTCGACCAGCTCATCCGATATCAGGCCTGCATCGGTAACGCGCGCCAGGGTTGTGTCGGCCATGTCAAACGCCTCCGGGACCTGACCGTCGGGCGTCGCCTACGTCGCGTGGGGGCAACCGGCCACGAATTGGATGCCTGGGCCGCTGGAGCAGTTGCGCACACTGACGGCAGCAGAGAACTGGATACTGTAGAAAGGAATTCAGGGGGAAAGATTGTTGAAAGATTGGTGCGTACATACATATCTGTGAAGGTTACGCCGCACTTTAGCGCGAGCTTCTGTTCGTCCTCGAGAATCTCTTCGATACCTTCCTAAGACGCAATTCGCCTGAATAGAAAAGAAGGATGTCATTGGTTGTGCCAACGCACATCCGCAGGGTCGTCTCTTCGATAGCAGAAAACTTCATGATCAACCCGTCTGCAGCGAAGCTTGTTGTCAGTACACGAAGGAAGATATGTGGGATATCCGCACACCGGCACCTCCGCCACTGAATTTAACAAAGAAATTATGAGAACTTGCAGGGTATCTCTGGAGTTTGAGACGCACCCGAATTGATTCATGCCGAGGAGTTTCGGTGAGCTACGTAGGATTAGCTGTGGAACCCTTGCAACCATCGACTTGAAGCGCACCCGCAGAGCGTCATGCGCATCATCGCCCATGTGCAGTCTATTTTAGCCGGATAGCGGTGGGGGAATAGGCACACCTAAAACGGCAATCTTTCCGTTGTGTCAAAGCGAGGTATAAAGACAGCTTTTATGTATTTCATTTGACCTGGCTGAAAGAGAGACATTCAACTGCACTTTCCGCCCGAAGTAATGTGAGAGGGAATTTTGCCATTGGTGCCCCAATTTCCCGGAAAACGGCGCACCAATGGCAAAATTCCCGCTCACATTCCGCAACACTTTCAACCAGGTTGAAAGTCTCCCTTTCAACCTTGCTAAAAGGGAAGTGTAAAGGCTGTCTTTATACCTCTCCTTTAACACGGCGGAAAGATTGCCATTTTAGGTGTGAGGCTCGTTACCAGCCATTATAGCAAGGGAACAATGACGAGCGAGCAACTATTGTTTGCTATAACGGCTGGTGGCACTTGGCTGTGATCGAAGAGATGGGAATTTTAAACTCCGAATATACCATATGGGGAAGCAGTGGCAGTGCTCCTTTCACAGAGAAATGAGGTGTTTGGGCTCCTCGGGGACCTCTGCCTGTTGTAAGCAAGTCAGAAATCGAACTATAATAAAACCTTGATTTACTGGATAGGTTCCATATTTTTCCTGAACTTCGAGGGGGTGTTTCTAGGCCCGAGGCAATGATGCATACAAAGCACTTGAATTCGAGGCCCCAACATTCACTTTTGTGGAGGGATCATATTTTAAAGATTACAGAAGTCGACGGAGAGAGTGTTATATTTGATCCATACCGTTGAAGGGCATTTTGGTTGAAAACGTCTCTTAGGGGCTTTCCCAATATGGTATATTCGGAGTTTGAAATTTCCATCGGTTCAATCACGCCCAAGTGGAGTATATAGGAAACCCGACACAGCGACACACCTGTCAAAAATCAGAAAATTCGACACATCTGAGAAATCCCGCACGTAGATCAGCAAATCCGACACATTTCGCCGCATGGGACACAGTTTTCAGCAAACCCGACACTAAGGCTCCAACCATTTAGTTTTCGTTTACGGAAATCCGTAAACTAAACGGAAACGGTTGGAAAATGTTTATAAACCGTTTAAAACAGTTTATAAACGGTATTTTGGCAGGGCAATCTGGAAAAGATATCCGAGGGCTGTCTGACCGGGAATCATGGTCCGAAATGGACTCACAAGCATCACTTCGACACCTCAATTGTACGTCACTAACCTGGACAAGAGCTGGGGTGCCAATGGCGGGGGCGGGATGAGGGCGGGATGCAAGGCGCGTGGGCGGAGATATCCGCGTGCCATCAATCACATGTATAATTACTAAATTCGGAAACCTCCGCCCAATCCCAACCCAGTCCCGTCCATAGCACACCATACAGTTAGTATCTCGTTATTCTGCTATTACTCACATGGTATGGTGACTCTGAGCCATATTTTGGTCCAGAATCCCGCCATCGGGCCCCTATCGGGTCGGTGGATTTTCACGACCGTTTGAACCGTTTGTTTACCATCTGTTTACCAGTTACAAGGGTCCGTAAACTAAACGGAAATAAAAACGGTTTTTACCGTTTAAAACCGTTTATAAACGGAAACTGTTGGAGCCTTACCCGACACATTCTTCAGGAAACCCGACACAACTTCAGGACACCCGTCACGCCCACTCGCCTATCGTGGCTTGGCATTGGATGCCGTTACTGTTGATCCAGTATCCAGCACTTTTCTTTCTTCCCACATTCTCACTGCTGCAACGTCGCGCAATGGCGGAGCTCGCAGCGCTTTTGATGTGCCTCCCCGACACGGTTCTGGAGCAGTTTTGTGATGTGGCACGTCCCTTGACCTTCCGTTCGATGCAAGCTGATGTTCCACAGTCGTTCACCACAAACTTTAGGACCAAGAACGCAAAATTGTTTTCCGACACCACATGGGTTGACCTGGATGACCTCCAGGCATGGCTCCGTCAATGCGGAGATCTGGATCACCTCCTGGACCCCACCAGCGAAAGGTGCGTAATTCATGTCCGAATGATTGACGCCGTGGATTTGATTTCATTGAACGCCTAGGAATTTCCCTCTGGTTGGCCTTGACCCACGCTCGTTGTATGGCATGGACGGAACTTTCGGTGATGCTACATTCGATCTCTACCCCACTGTCAATTTTGATCAACCCCGGTCCGCCACGCCATCATCTGGCTACAGTTTCAACCCATACAACAATTAACAATCCTCAAACCACTCAGGCCCGAGCTCCGAATTCGAATATCTCAGTGCCTCCAGTCTTTCAACCCCGTCTTCTGGTCTGGATCTCTTTGACGACAATGCATCCGAGCCAAATTTAAACTGGGACCCTTCACTGGCCGCATTCTTCAATTCGGTGGAGACACCTGCTCTGGAGTCTAGTTCCAACCCGTTGTTTCTACCGCCCGACAATCTTTCCTTCGCCGCGCTAGTTTCGGATCCAACCGGTATGAACGACGGTATGAGTCCAGGTATTTCCAATGCTCCATTTCTGATTCCGCCCCACAGCTCTTGCTTCTGGTTCCAACACATCTTTCTTCCCTCTGAATGCTACCCCATCCCATGCGCTAGCCCCGGAGCCAACCGGTACGACTGATGGTACAGCTCATTCCGATGCTCAACTCTCTGACACCGCGCCGCAGCTTTTCCACCACCACCGCAAGAGAGCTTCAAGTTCAATGATGACAACCTGAGATTGATGATGCAGGAGGAGATGGATGTAGCTGGCGAGGCATGGCAGTGGGTGCCCTCGGATACCATCTGGCTTGACAAGGACGTCTACATCCCGCCGCAACCTTTTCCTGTCACCAAGAACTTAAAGGTGGTTCGAATCGAGCGCATCCACGGTATTCCTTCGCAGTTTCCTGTTCCGCGTATGCCAACCGCGTATATTGTCGATTTCTCTTCCGTTTGAGACACCTACAAGGATGAGGATAGTGAGATGATGAACCTCAACAAGATTCTGAAGGATAAGGTGCGCATTTTCTTCCTGCGATGCAGACAGCTCCACTCTTGGGACGGGACTCCTGGCGAGCAGGCGAAAAACAGAGCCCCCATGGTGAACGGCCAGCTTTACGCAAGCATCGGGCACTTTGTGTTCGTTCAATGCCGATGGTCGTGACAGAGCTGCCAGGGTATATTTTACTGCCAATCTATCAACCCTTCTCTCATCAATGTCGAGCGCTACGAGTTGGACCCCCAGGCGCAGGACGCCGTGAATAACACCCGAATCATGCAACATCTCAATCAGGGCAGTGTAATTCAAGACAAGGTGATCTGGTGAGTAATTCATATCCCTTTTTCATCGTGGCGCTCATTGGATTCAGCTACGTGAATACCGTCAAGGGAATGAAGTGCACTGGAAAGGATGCCTCAGGCGGCGCGTGCGGTGGATATCAGATTCTCAAACAAGCGGCGAAGGCTAGTACGATCTCACTTGTTCGATTTTTGTCTCTCAATTTAATACAGGAGCTCCCAAGCGGGCGAAAGTATTACTTTGCATGTAGCAACCATTCCGGTTCATGGAAGAACCATTCTGGAATCCAGATTCCTCCAGATGTCGACGAGGATTTATGTATCTGTCTTTTCCGTGGAGACTCGATCGTCGAAGGCGGGCCGGAATCGACTTGGAGTCTTGTAGTCGCATTATGGGGAGTGGATCTGGAAAGAAGGGGAAATGTCAATGCCGTGCATCTTTCCCTCAGATTATCCGCATTGCTTACTTTTCCCCAGCCTTTCCGCATTCCAAGGACGGCAACACATACGTCGCCGCGATGCTCAAGCTCATTTGTGAGGCCAGCACCGCTTTTCTCGTCCCTTTGGACGAGGAAAACATACCTCTGGTGATCGTAATTCCGAAACACCTCCGCCCCCATACACATCCACCTCCGCCCGACACCAAGGTTCCTACCCATGTGAGGCTACTCTACGAGCAGGCGATCCGTGCCTTTGGAATTTCCATAGCAACGGTGAACAAAGTCGAGCAGGGTGTGTCATTTTTTCGAAGGAGACTCAAGTTCTGACACCAATCCTAGCCGCGTCCACCATTCAGATCATGGGTGCAGCCCTGGGATTGGTTCACCCTTCCCATCTGCATGTACCGACGAAGCAGACAATTATTTCGGCTCTCAAATGACGCGAACCCGGTGGCGACAAATCTGGATGGGAAGGTGCGATTTTGTTTGGGCACCGGTTCTCTGCTGAGATCCCCATTCGAATCAGGTCTCTTTGATCTATATAAAGCTGATCAGGAGAAAGACCCAAGGGAGCGCTACATGCATTCGTTTGATTTCCTCCCTGGTCGTAGTCCACCTTCGGCTGTCATTACGACGTTCAAGAATGTTCTTCTCGAGTGCATCCAGTATGTGCGTAGCCTCAATCAAGATACGACACTCAAGCGCATAAAAGCCGGTTTGTTAAATGAATACGAACTGACCGCCTTTTTCACCCCGCTCAATTGATGTATGTCTTGGTTGTTTGTTTGTTCTAACTTCGCACATGCTCACTTGTCTTATACTTAGTTTTTACCTTCGGGCGCATCTACATGGACGCAAAGGATGCAGACGAGTTCGAATTTGCGTGGGATAAAATTGACAAAGCATTTTTCGGGGCGACAGGGAAACATTTAGCCTTCAAGGCATGGGACCCAGTGGGATGGCTGGTCACTGTTTCGGGGGACATGGAGGCAGCACCATGGATCGGAATGGCTCGCTCCTTCATCAAGCGCATGGATGTTGACAAGCACCCGAGTGTGGATGTATTCCTGGCGAAAGTATGTGGATATGCCATCGGCATGCCCTCGAGTACGTATTTCCAACTAATCCTCGTTCTCCCGATGATTCTGCGCCCAGAGGTTTACAACACAGCGTGAAGCCCCACATCGACAAGATCCAATGGACTCGCTTCCAGGCTTTCCTTGCCCTCAAGACACACGATGAAGTCCAGGGTTCAGCAACTGGGTTTTTTCACTCAATATTAAACCAATCACTGGTACGCGCTCCCTACGCATGCTTACGGATGGCTTAAATACTCTCAGTATGGTGGAATCACAAACTCAACCACAAATGGCTCCTTCCTGGGCTACTTGAGTGCCTCTCCGGTCTCTCTCACGAGGACTGGCTCACCACACCATTCACATCGAACGGTAACGAAACTCAACATCACTGGACTAATTCTCAGACCGGAATCGGTCTTAACGCGTGAGAATGCATTCTCAGGTTCGACCCTACCCTCCTCCACCTTCCTCACTAATATCATGTAGGGTGGCGAAGGCTGACCACGCCGTGGGCGAGCAGTTTGAAGCCTCTCTTGCCAGTGGTATCATGACCAGTAACCGTAACGAGCTAAGTCATTGTACCACGTGCAATGCCAAGCGTCATACCAGTGCGATCGAGAAAGCCAAGCGAGCAGGAACTCAAGGCCGAGCTCGCCATACTCGTGGCAGAGACGAAGGTGAGTTTATTTTTCCGCATTTGGGACATCTCTGAGCAGAACACAGACTAGCTCATTGGGTGTTTGTTCGTGTAACCCAGAAGAGCAAGGCGAAATCTCTTGGTATTGCCTCTCATCTGTTTTCTATCGGTGCTCACTTCCATTCGTCGCAGCGAAAGACGCCACTGCTCGGCCTAGGGCACCGAAGAAGATAGCCGCAGACGAGATGGAGTTAGATGGTATTCAAATGACCTCGCCGGAAGGTATGTGGCACCCACAGATAGTTTCTTGTCGTATTTATCTGCTCAACAGTACAAGTTGAACCTGATGTACAACCTGATGCGTTGGAACAGGAGAACGACGTAGATGTAAGTGGGGCCTCTCAATCTGAATCGGTGATTCTGGCGAACCTCGATGTCGACGATGATGGCACAGTAATTTCCCTGGGCGACTCGGACGTTGGTGTCCCTTCAGTTAATTCCAGTGAGGATTCCTTTAGCTCAGGCATGACAACGATCTAAACTCGTTGTTAGTTTCCCCACCCACCCCTTCTCCCATTCCTCCCCACTCCGAACCACCGGAGCCACCGTCGACTCGTCGATCTTCACGCAAGCGGGGGGCATCTATAACGCACGACGATGCTCCCACGCAGAAATCCAAGAAGACTGAAGCTGCCGCCGCACCTGAACCATCGAGCTCTGGGAAGAAACGGCGAGTCACACCCCCTCATTACCTTCAGATCTAACCGCACACCATATAGTCCGAAGCGCAAGCCGAAGCCAGGCACACAGATGACCAGATTTACACGTCGTTCGAATTCCTTGCTCGATTTCCGGAGGAGTATCGCACATTGTACGGTGATACTGAACCTGCATAGTCGTAATCTTTACTGTTCTTGACGTACTTCTCTTTATATATGAAATTATATGCCGCAAATTGTGACTTGCTGTTGAACATGGAGTAGATGTGAATGCGACTCGGACTTGAAATGCAAACAGTGTACGTTCCAAAATACTCGCTTCTGGGCTGTCTTCAAGTTCGTATCTGTGTGGGCGATGCCACGGTGGAGCATAGTCAGTGGTTGGGTCGAGACTTGAACAACATCATTAGGCTAGTCAAGTGAGAAAATGTAGCCATACCTGTGTTCAATAGAAACAGTGAATGCAACTCAGGACTCAGGCGATTCAGATCAGCTGTTGAACTGAATAATGGTCGGGTTAGGTTAGGGTAGGTTGGATGAAATGAATGAAGAGATCGGAAGGGGAGGAGCGAAGAGGGTTGAAGTGGTGTAATATGGTAGGTTACCTGCAAACAGATGAACTGAAATTGGAGCTGGTTGGCCGATGTTCGATCATTTGAATTCAGGTGAACATACATAGAAGATAAGGTGGAGTTGAACTGACATTCAACTTGGCTAAACGAGATGCAAAGTGTATTTACCTGGAATGAAGAGCATATTATAGAGTTAGGGTGTGCAATCTCGAAAGGTCAACTCATGCTAAAAGCGCAATGGAGGGTCAAGGAAGATGAGAAGTGTGGAGGAAAATTTGTGGAGTGTGCCATTCAGTTTCGGTCCAGCAATTGCTGAAAAGCAGCATCAGAGTTTGATGAGATGAGTGGTGTCTGGTTCCAAGGAGAAATGAGGGGCTTGTGGAACAGGACCCAAAGAAAACGAGAAACAAGTTGAGGCCGAGACTTGGGCCCAAGTAAGATGGAATGACGGGGAGCATTATGTGGCAAGGATCTAAAACTTCAGAGAGGGAGCCTTGAACTGTAGCGGAGAGGCACAGAAAGGGTCACTACAGAACCAGGGGGATGCCGAGATGTGTCTCCGTCACTGTAGACATCAAGCTTGAAGTCGCCTCGGCGCCGCTGGGATACCCAGCTGACAGTTCACACCCCAGTGTAAGTGTGAGGATTGAGGGTGTTGGGTTAAGCTTTGAGCACAAGAGACGGATTACTTGATGTTCAGATTCAGCCTGCAACCGGAGAATTGCAGATGAGAATAGTGATGATGGTGAATGAGTGGGAATAGTGATCCACAAGACAAAAGAAATTTGTCTCTGCAAAAACACGGAGATCCGTGACGCCGTACCCAATTCGGAGAACCAGTTAACTCCCCAGACATGAGGGAATTCATTACGGTCAAATTTTGCGGTGAGGAATAGTTCGCGCAGGGGTGTAGGCTGTGTAGTTGGTGGTACTTGGAGGAGATCTTTTCAATATAATGTGATTTGAGTTACTGTTATCACGATTTGTGAGTTTGGTTGTTGGGGTGCGCCTCCCTAACCACGCTCAGCCTACTCGGCGATATGGCATCATAGATCAACAATCACATCAGTTCAACTTGAAGGGCGCAGGAGGGTATATTTTCTTGGCAATGTGTCGGAGTTGATGAGAATTAGGCCTATGTGTCGGCTTTTCTGTGCTGTGTCAGACTTCCTGAAGGCTGGTCGCCATGTCGCTGTGTTGGGTTTTAGGGAGCCTCCTTGAGTGCCCCCAACCCCCCACCACAACCCTGCCATCGCCCACACCCCAACAGCGCCACACACCCCACCTCACCCCGCCCCTGCCCACCCAGTCCACCCGCCCGCCACCAGCCACAGGCACACCTGAACTCGCCCCGCCTCCACTGCTCCAGAACCACGTGCGCTGGCCCTGCCACAATCCTGCCACATGCCCGCCAACAGCGGCCACATGCCCTGCCCCCACCTGCCCAGTCCACCTGCCTGCTGGCTGCAGGCACACCCTAGTGCACCCCACCTCCAGCCCTCACATCATCCGCAGTAGTCACGTAGTATGCTTTTGTAATCAAATAGTTCAAAAATGATCATTTTTTTTTTCTTAAGCAAGAGATGGATAATATATATTTTGCTTGCCCGCTGAGCTTGTTGAGCTCACCCTAGCACTAAATAGTGGTGGGCCTACTATATAGCGCTACGGAGAACTACAGTAGCACTACAAAGAACTACAGTGGAACTACTGTACTATTTCGACCAGAAGTTCAGTCACAGGTCACAACCAGGGCTGAACTGAACCTTTTTCAATTATGTCACTGGTCACGGGCCTTTTGGATCGATGTTTTGGCATAAAATGGGTCAGGAAATCCCGAAAAATCTCCTGATATGGGATTTTCCCATGTGTTGAACATCTGAAAAAGTGAACATCCGAGGTCACAGGTCACAGTGGCTGAACTTCCAGTCGAAATAGTACAGTACAGGAGCACTATGGTAGTGCTACTGTAGTGCTATGTAGTGCTGGGCCAACTATGTAGTACTACAGTCAAAACCCCTCACTACAAGCACTACAGACACTACACAGTACTACTTGTAGTACTACGTAGTGGACCCAGGGCTTGCTGACAGTGTAAGTAATTGTAACAAACAATCTCGATATACTGTACCATTTCTACCGCAGGTTCATCAATTTTTATCTGAGATGCCCGAGAAATTTTGTTTCAATTTACTGTAAGGTGATTTCTGGTGTGACCCATGACTGAACTTACGGTCGAAATGGTACAGTAGCCTCCGGCACAGCCACATCATTTGTTGAGAATTTACGAGTAGGTTGTTGTTGTAAAGAACCGGCAGTGGTTCTTCGAGAGTTCACACGAAGTTCAATGTAATCAAGATAATAAATTGTATGAAGTACATAGGTTACAGAGGCTGCTTATATAGGCCAGGCTGGAATAAATATGAGTCACTTCGAGTCAGAGAAAGAATAATTTAGATCATAGTGGAACATTCGGGGATGTCCGAGTTGCCCGATGCCCGAGGCTGCGCCAGTTCCAGGCTATGCTTCAACACTCCCCCTCAAGTCGGATTCATCCCGAGTTCAGCAAAAAATTTCTGATGCTTAGGCTTAGGGAGTCCTTTCGTTAGGAGGTCTGCAAACATCTCATCAGTGGGACAGTAGGTAACTTCAATTACACCTGATTCAACTTTCTCTCGAACAAAATGATTTTGAACATCAAAGTGTTTTGACCTTGCATGGAACTGTGGGTCCTGAGAGATCGCAATAGCTGATTGATTATCGCAGAATAGTTGGCTAGATAAATGTTGGTCTAGCCCGAGTTCAGCGAAGAGGTTGCGGAGCCAAATTACTTGGTGTGTTGCGTGCGCTAAGGCGGTGTACTCAGCTTCCGTGCTAGAGAGAGCTACAGTGGTCTGTTTCTTGGAATTCCAAGAGATAGCTCCCCCTGCTAGGAGGAAGGTATATCCAGAGACAGATTTGCGGTCGTCTGGATTCGAGGCGAAGTCAGCGTCGGAATAGGCGAAGACTTCAAATGGGTCGGCATCATCGGGCACTGATCCGTAAGTGATTGACGTATGGCGGTGTCCATTCAGGTACCGCATGATTCTCTTGGCTACTGTCCAATGCGCCGCTCCGGGATTGCTCATGTACTGGCTGACTCTGGTAACTGCGAAGGCTATGTCTGGTCTGGAGACTACAGCAAGATAAAGAAGGGATCCAACGATGGCACCAAAAGGGGCACTGAGTCTCTCATCGGGTTTCACCTCAGAAACATCTTCACGCTTTGTTAACGTGACATTCGGGTCCGTGGGGGTCAATACGGGATTGGAGTTCTCCATACCGTACTGGCACAGCATTCTGTCGATGTAGCTGGCCTGGGAAATCGAAATGGCGCGATTGGTGCGGTCACGATTGATCTCAAGTCCGATAAGAAGTTTCGGCTCACCAAGATCAGTAATTGTGAATTTCTGGCGCAAAGTGTCCTTCAATTCGTTCATCTCTGCTGTGTCTTCGGTAAGCAAGAGTAAATCGTCGACCCAGACAGTGATATAAGAGGTTTTACCCTCGGAGGTGCGTGTATAAACACAATGATCAGCCTCGGTGTGCTGGAATCCAAATTCGGCCAGGGTCACGTTCAATTCGCGATTCCATTCGCGGCCGGACTGCTTGAGTCCATATAGGGTCTTGTAAAGGCGGCAAACAAGTCCGCTTCCATCGTCATAACCATCTGGTTGACGCATGTAAATCTCTTCTTTGAGATCTCCATTGAGGTAAGCTCCTTTAATGTCAAGCTGTTGAATTTCCAGATATTTGATGGCTCCTATGGCTAGAATGGCGCGAAGCGAATCGAGGCGAACAACTGGAGAGAAGGTATCAACATAATCTATGCCTGGAATTTGTGAGTAACCCTGAGCTATGAGGCGGGCTTTCAATTTAATGACATTTCCCAGTTGTCGTACTTCTTGTCAAAAGTCCATCGGGAGCCTACGACTTTTCGTCCTTCAGGTAAGTCTTCGAGTTTCCATGTTCCCATAGACTGGAGTGTCTGATATTCGGTCTCCATGGCCTGTTCCCAACCGTCCCGTTCCTGTGAAGCCTTTGCTTCTGTCAGATTTCGAGGTATGTGATCCACATTTGAATGTGAAGCTAATAAGACACAGTTCGTCTCATCTATCGCCTCAGATGCATCCTCTTGGGATTGAGAGTCGTCTGTAGGCACGTTTCCACGGCCTGGACTGTGAGCGGCAGGAAGGCGCGATTACGGGTTACCTAATCGGCGGTAATTGTGATCTTGCACGCCACGGGAAGTTCTGCGAAGGGGGGTAGGATTTAATCCTGGAGGTGCGTACTGAACCTGTTTAAGTGGAGATGGGAGGTTCGCTAATGGCTCCCTGGGTACAGGAGAAGGTGTTCGCGGTGGAATGATGGGTGCAGGTGTGTTCGGAGTAGCAGGTGCGTGGGTTGGTTTAATTGGAGTCAGAACTGCAGCTGGTTGAATTTTAGCAGGCTGCTGATTGTTATTCCCGGGCTCCCCCTCAAGCGGCAGTCATGCATCCAGTTCAATCTCCTTCGGTTGAATTTCCGAGAAATCAAAGTTGCGTGAGACTTTAATTTACCTGCTTGATTTGTCCCAGTATTTAACTGCTTTAGGTCCTTCTGCATATCCAACGAAGATGTGCTTCTTGGATTTAGCCACGGTTTTACCGGGCTTCGTGGTTTCCGTGAGTATCCAAACTTCGGGACCAAATTCCTCAAATGTGCCATATCAGACTTAGTGCCAGTCCAGACTTCGTGCGGGGTCATCCCGTTCAAAGCTCTGGTAGGTGAACGATTTCGAATGTAGGCAGCATGACTGACTGCTTCGGCCCATAGGAAGGATGGTAAATTGCGAGCAATGAGCATCGCGTGAGTAAGCTCCATTAGGGTGCGATTGAAACGTTCGGCAATGCCGTTCTGGGAGGGTGAATAGGGTGCGGTCGTTTGTAAGTCAATTCCCTTCTCTTTACACCATCTGACAAGTTCCTTGTTGATGTATTCTCCCCCGTTGTCAACGCGAATATATTTTGGAGCAGTCTTGAGGTGACGCTCGAGGTACGCGACATAATCTTTGACACATTGGGTTGCTTCTGATTTGAGTTTCATGAAGAACACTGTGCATCGACGGGAGTAATCATCCGTGAAGGAGATGTAGTATTTGGCATTGGAAATCGCTACATGGCTTTGAATAGCCACGACACGTGCGGGGCCCCAGACGTCGGAATGGGTGAGTTCACCAGTTTCCGTAGTCTTGTCTTCGGACTCCTTGGGATAGGGTTGACGGTGCTGTTTAGCTTGAATGCAAGCTTCGCATTGGGTGAAGGGAGGGCTGTCTGGAGAAACAGTAAGTCCGTTAATAAGTTTACCTTTCACAAGTTTTTCCAATGACGAAATTGACAGGTGTCCGTACTTGCGATGAAGCGAGTTCCATGTGTCGGTAGACTTGTTGGATACATTAGCGTGATCCTCATCGCGAGGTCTCACATCCATTAGGTAGAGTTTACCTATCTTCCTGCCTGTGGCTAATTTCATCCCTTTAGCATTTACGAATGTACACCGGCCATGGCGGAAGATTGCTTCCCCTCCGGCGTCATCGAGCTTGCTGATGGATAATAGGCTATTTGCTGACACGGGGGCGTAAAGTACGTTCGTCAGAACATTTCTTACGTAGTTCCCGTCGACTTTGCAGTCCAATTTAACCGTGCCTTTGCCGATAGCTTGAACCTTATTCTCACCAATACCAGTTATGCTGTGGTTTGTGAGTGGGATGAAATCACTGAACAATTCTCTCGAATTGCAGACATGCGACGTGGTTCCAGAGTCAGCAAGCCAATCACTGTGCCTAAACGAATTAATCGCCATGTGGCATTTGGAGTCAGCTATCTCAGATGTGTAAGCCTGATCAGCTAAATCCTTGTTCGTTGCATCTGATGGATCGTCTTCAGCCTGGTTAGACCTGTCTTTGGTCTTCGATTTAGATGTCCCAGAGGTTTGCTTCGGTCCTTGGCCCTCGCAGTCTCCACCTTTTGCGAAACATTTATGTTTGCAATGATATTTCCGACCACAGTTTGAACATACACTGTCTGAAGGGCAATTTCAACCAGCGGATTTATTTTCGGACTTGGGGTATCGGTTCGAACTCGAATTCGATCCCCTCGAGACTAATGAAGAGTCTGCGCCCGATTTTTCCAAGCAGCGGCGATTTTCCTCCAGAATAATTGCAATAAGTTCATAGGACTGGATAGGAAGGGTAGATACAAGCGAAGTCGGTGCCTGGGTAGTAAGACCAGTAGAGGAGCTGGTAGCCTGAGCAGCAGTGAAGTTTGCACCTAGGTAAGCCGTAGTGAACTGGTCCCAATTCTCGGAAGAGATGTAAGGAGTAGGAATGTGAAATCATCGTCAGATACATAGCTACCCATGAGGTGTAACTGTTCTTGGATTTCCCTGAGCTCCGTAATGTGGGCCAAAATGTCCGTAGATTCGTCGGCAGTAGTCCGATATAGGCGCGGCGCATGGATAAGATGCCTAGTTCCCGCGAGATTCCTTGACAGTAACAAGCTGTTTCCACATTTGCGCAGAGGTCGTAGCTCCAGAGATATGAATCATCTGAGAGTCGCCTATCGTCAGCTCGAGTTGAGTCTGTGCACGGGCATCATTGTCGTCCCATTCTTCCATAGACTTTAATTCATCAGCGGTCGGTTTACCTGCGGTTGCTGGTGTCGGACGGGTTGAAGTTCCCGCGACATACTTCAGCAAACCTCAATCCCTCAAAATTGAGGTGATACGACGCTTCCAGCCTAGCCAGTTGGCATCCTGAAGCGGCTCAATCCGATACATGCTAGAAGAACCATGTGTGGTTGAATTTGAGGCAGACATTTATTCGACGTAGTGGGGTAAGGCGGAAGTACTCGGAGAAGTAAAAAGCGATAAGAGTTGTGTAAACTGGCTCAAAGATTTAGGCCGGGCCCATAACCTGTTGAGAGTTTACAAGTAGGTTGTTGTTGTAAAGAACCGGCAGTGGTTCTTCGAGAGTTCACACGAAGTTCGATGTAATCAAGATAATAAATTGTATGAAGTACATAGGTTACAGAGGCTGCTTATATAGGCCAGGCTGGAATAAATATGAGCCACTTTGAGTCAGAGAAAGAATAATTTAGATCATAGTGGAACATTCGGGGATGTCCGAGTTGCCCGATGCCCGAGGCTGCGCCGGTTCCGGGCTATGCTTCAACATCATTGCGAGACAGAAGAAATGATCTGGAATGTACACACTTAGGATTACAGTCCGTAATGTGCGAACGGCACCCAGCGGGCAAACGAAATATTTGGTTCCTCCCGAAGCCTTGCGATAGATAAATGTAGGGCTTCCGCAGATTTTGTCAAGTCGGGCGGCACGACAAGATCCGTGTCATTGCAATTCTTGAACAGGTGTTCGTAAAATGGGCCTGCCACCCTGGGACCATCAGCGTCGTTAATGGTCCTGTGAAGTTCAAAGTCAGGTATGATCATTGGTTTGCAATTAAACATTGGCTGACCACAGTGTTGCAACGACGCTCCGGAATCCTGCAAATAACAGAGTTGCTGCAAGATGCATGGCCTCGTCCGGTACCTGTTCATCACCTTTCGCCGTCTCACACGCATTGAGGAATGCTAAGGACATCTTGTTTGCAATTGATTCTTTCGCATTGTCTGGTGGGCGCATAATTTCAGAAACCTTGAGCCGGCCATCAGTGAGGATAAGACCGCTATCCAGAGGATTCGTGGGATCCTGGGTGCCGTGACACGCAAAATGCACTATGTCCGATTGACGGAGATGAAGCAGTGCGGTTTCGACCGTTGCTGGTTCTGTGGCACCCAGACGGGTAAGCCATTCCGACGGAACCCTGCTCTCGATCTCCCTCATCTCCGCCTGCGCGCCCGGCAGGGACGCAAGCAGCGGGGTGTCTGACTGTATCAGGGCAGTCATTTTGAACGGCGCTGCGGTTCCTGTCGGAGGATCGAGTAAAGCAGCGAGTGTGGGTGTATACGAGGGAATCACATAATCTGATACAGACTCTGTTCCGTGCGGTCCATAAAGCCCTGCGGCATGGATTGGAAGAAAGGTCATAGCCCCGGTGGGGCACCACCATAATCGCGGTGGTTTGGCAGATCTCTGTGCTGAGCATGAGGAATCAAGGATGTTATTCTGATTGTTTCGTTACCTCCAATTGCAACTGCCGAAACACTGGTTTTACAATCGATTCCCAAAGTTCCCCCAAAACGTATCCGAACACGTCGTTCGCACTGATGTGGTCGGAACCTTCCATTTTACCAATGAGTCGAGCTTCTACTACGGACGACTGTGCACAATTTTTCGCACGCGGATGTTTGGCGAGGAATATGGTGGATTTGAATCCACCACGGTGGATGTCGCGAAGAAGTGATAGCATGAAGTACACGGAGTAAAGGGTGATTCCGTGTAGTGGGACATGGTCGACATCACCAGAAACAGTCACGATCAATGCGGCGCCGGAGGATGCACTTGGATTGCCAAGAATTATCACAGGACCATTCCGTGCGGCTGTTCGCAATGTTGATATGGTTTTGGGGCAGATAAAGTCCTCGAATCCGCTCAACCGTCGAACAGCATCCACTGTCTGTAGCCACTCAGTATTCAGCTTTCGGTATCGTGTGGCCTCTGCATCGAGGGCAATATGCTCGTTGGAATGGGGGGATAGCAAGTGACTGGAAGAGAGACTTCTAAGAGATCCACGTTCGAGTTCTTTCAATATGGTGTGAATTCGCTCTCCCAGTGCTGGATCGACAAGCCGGAGATCATCCACGGGGGTGCGAAGCTGCAATGCTTGGGACCAGAATACAGATCGGCCACCTTCAAGAAATTCAACGGCCTTTCCAACTTGTTTTGACCGAATTGCACATTCCGCAGCATTCCATGCGAGGCCATAGCTCTTGTATGATGAAAGAGCCCGTTGACGAGATTGTATATCCAGACCCAGCATGGCGAACTGGGCAAGTAATCCGATTGATGTTTCATATGCTTCCAGTGCTGACACATGATTATTCTGGTCAGCAGCCTGGGCCCATTGTCGCGAACCTATGAAGCGGGAAGAAATGGAAGAAGACATGTATGTTGATGCTTCACGAAAGGCGAGAACAGCACTTTCCAGGTCTGCCTGTTTGCGCGTCTTTTCGAAGCATTCGCAAAGCATGCTAGCTAATTTTCGCAGAGAGAATCCCCGCTTTAGATGTGGAGCTGGCCGTAATTCGAGGGCTTCATGCTCCAGGTCAATCGCTGTGTCAAGATCTGCAGTGGCACCAAGTGCTTTGAACCGCCCACAAAGCACAGTAGACAGACTGCTCAGAGAAGATGCACGCTCCGGGTGTGGGGCCTCTCGTTGAGAAAGAGCGTTACGATGCAGCTCAACGGCCTGCTCAAGGTCCCCCATGTCGCCCCCTATTTCAAACCGTCGGTGTAACATGAGCCCTAGGTTGTTCATGGAGAAACCACTGCTCGGATGAGGGGCTGGTTGCAGCGCGAGAGCTTCCCATTCGAGGCCAATCGCGTTATCCAAGTCTGCTGGGTTGCGTGTTTTGTTGAATCGGTCAGAAAGCAAGGCCCCAAAAGCAGTTAGGCAGTGTCCGCGGTCTGGGTGTGATCCCGGGAGTAGAGACAGACCTTCACGGTGAAGGAAGATTGCATTCTCGAGGTCCCGATCGTCTCGCCTTTCGTCGAAGCGTCGACCAAGCACAATTGCTAGATCGTTCATAGATACTCCACGCTCTGGATGTGGCGGTGGTTTCAGGACAAGAACCTGACGATGCCGTTCAATTGCGTTGTCCAGATCTGATATGTCACCCTTGATCTCAAACCGTTGACGAAGCGCATTGGCTAGGTTTCTCGTCGAGGACACCTGGCCTAGTTCCAGAGTGAGAGCCTCATTATAAAGCTCCACCGCACTGTCGAGGTCTGCTATTCCCCCTTTTGCAGTAAATCGTGTATGAAGAGCAAGAGCCAGGTTGTTCAAGGATACCCCACGTTCCGTGTGCGGCGCTGGTCGCAGAGCGAGAGCTTCGCGTTCCATCTGAATCGCAGTATCCAAGTCTGCAATATGCCCCTTGTGCTCGAAGCGTTTCCCAAGCACACTTGCTAGGTTGCTCATGGACACCGCACGGTCTGCTTGGCGCAACATGAGAGCTTCATGGTGCAGCTCTATTGAACTGTCCAGGTCTGCTCCATCTCCCAAGCGGCCAAATCGACTGGACAGCGCATTGGCGAGATTATTCAAGGAGGAGACACGGTTCGGGTGCGGGACAGGGTGAAGACTGAGAGCCTCACGATCTAGCTTAATCGCACATTCGATGTCTGCCATGTCACCCTTATGCTTGAAGCGTTCACAGAGGAAGGTCGCTAAGTTGCCCAGAGAGGTACCGTGATTAGTGTTGCCGCGACTTAGACTTGGAGGGCCTCAAGTCGACTTAACGGAGGCGACTTGAGTCAAGTCGAGTCGAGTCGGACCCCAGACTTGACACGACTTCGAAGTCGATGGAAGTCGACTTGGAGTCACTCAAGTAGACTTGAGTCGAGTCTCAGAACTGAAAATCTTCCAAAACCCCCGTACTGGGTTTACAACACCAGAATGTCCCGGATTTCGCCACGGACGATGGTTGTTCAGTTGAGTTCGGTCGTGATTGTCGGTCAATGATGGAATCGACGAAATGATGATGTGCAACTCTGTCCTAACGACCAACTAACAGCTCGAGTGTCTACATATCGAAATCAATGAGGTCTGGGAGCTCATCTGAATCAACCTCAACAGCCGATGAAGACTCCCACCCATCACACGTGAAGGACACTTGCCCGAAAGATCGACCGCAGCAAGGTCCCAGTTTGAACTTTGGAATTGAGGCAAAGAGTGCAGCTTCATGAGCTGCTCGCTCAAACAAATGTCGGTAGAGTAAATCCAACATTCCCTAATGATATTTTGATAAGGTTGTTGGTTTAGATCACTGTATTGAAGACTTACCTCCCGGTCAACAACCAATGTCTTCGCGAACCAAACTACCCCGTAATGTTGGATGACAAATATATCATCGAGGAAGTGGGGATCGGCAGCTGAAATGGTCCGCATTAATTTTTGGGAGAGACCATCCGAGTATCCGCCTCCTCTGGCTACGTGGAGCCACCGGGTGAGGGCGATCATTCGGGGCACACCCGCCGAAAATCTGGTGCTCTTTTCGCCCAACTCAGCACTGCCAATCATACAAAGAGGTATTTCACTACTCACTGCATTGTCCTGGAACATCTGAGCCGTCCAGGAGTCGATGTTTGAGAGAATGGGGAGCAGCCCGTATTTTATGGAAGTGCATGTGAACGTGTGTGTGTGTTCACCCACAGAATTTCGCTCGGAGAACTCTGGTCAGGCCAACACCCAATCTATGTGACCGTGGATTCGCCGGCCTGTCATGTATGCCTTGTATTTGTCTCTCAGATTTCTGCTCAGCCGCACACAGCAACCCGACCAGTTGCAGGCAGAACTCCCGCCACAACTGGTACTCATCGTGATGTTATAAATACGGGTCAGCACCTTTTCTGTCTATGCATTTTGCGTTCATCTTCTCAATATCTGTCAGGCCAGCAGACTGGGGAAGGTGCAGCAGGGCGGAGTCATCAGATGGTAATACAGTCTCATCTACTGATCAACAAATGATAACCTTGTTGCGATAGCAATTTCCACCACAAACCCCAGCATGTCATATGACGAAAGAGCTGGCCAGTCGCCTTGCCCAACACACCACGATGGTAAGTCTGGGCCCGCCTGTTCGTGATCGGCTTCATGCAAACTCGGATGTTGAAGACTCATCTGAACCCGATTCGGACGAGTTCCCCCTCACTGTTCGTCAACGCGCTCCCCGTGTACCTGCGTTGAGGACTGGGTCAGACTCCGACGACGACACAGCGCCACCTTCTGCAGCTCCAGCGCCAGCCATCCACCGGGCTGCAAAAACTACGACTGGTGTTCAGCAGCCTGCAACACGTGGCACTGGTCGCCGTCGTCGGGCACCCACTGCGAATACTCAAGCGAACACTGACCCTGCTGACGATGACGACTGTGTTTTTGTTGACCCTACCGAGATTGTGAAAACTGATAAATCCGCGGACTCAAAGTAGTTCTTCGGCCGGTGTTCTTTGGATAACGGGTTCAAATGTCGTCTATGCCCATAAGCAGCGTGAATTGACTATTCTGTTCATACTCTCATCGTTTGCAAGTCAAATCTACGGTCCTAATACCAGTCTCACAACCCGCCGTTTACACCTGCAAAATGCCCCAGGACATCCGGAGGAATATCTTGCGGCAGTTGAACAGTATGGATTCGCTAACAAACTTCCTGCGGAACTGGCGCATCAGGTGGCGAAGGACCGAGTGTTGAGTCTTAACAGAATCCCATTCTCCATGAACACATTCATGGAGCAATTGGTAAAAGTGTTTGTTGCGAACGACCTGGTATGTTAAAATATTTCTGAACCTTGTTCAAAACTGACCTGAGCACATAGTCGATTCACTTCATCGAGAGTCGAGAGTTTCATGATCTCTTACTTATTTTGCGGGACTCGCTCGCCGAGAAGGATATACCCCATCGGACCAAGCTCACCAAGCTTGTAGTTGAAGCGTGGGTCAAGTATTACGCCGAGTTGAAAGTTACTTTGAATGTGAGTTCAACACTGGCTTAACGCACACAAAGTTGACCCCTCACTGAAAGGCGGTGATCGGCAAGATCAGCTTTACAGCTGATATCTGGAGCAGCAAGGGATTGCACCCCTACCTCGCAATTACAGCCCATTGGCTCGGTCCGAGAGGGGATGACCCGCAGGTTTTGCTGTGCAAAACATTGTTGGCCTTTCGCCATATTTGTGGTGCTCACAGTGGGCAGCGCATTGCGTGCATTGTGTTCAATATTTTGGACGACGCTGGAATTGTGCGGAACGTGAATATTTACCATGACGGCTTTGTTTTCAAAACCATCATCTGACTTGTTGGATACCCTAGGTCGGACATTTTACTCTCGACAATGCGTCAAATAATGGAACATTCATGTTGCATCTCAGCTCGCTCCTGAGTGACATCGGCATTCGTGACTTCGACGAAAAGCAGAACTATATCCGCTGCTTTGCCCATGTAATCAACCTGTGCTCACAAGCTGTTATCAGGGTCATGGAAAAGGATGACGCTGATGCGGAACACTCAGACTCAGATACAGAGCCAGCAACGGAGTCGACCGACTACGAGGAACCAGTCCCAGTTGGCATGCGTGCGACGCGCTACACACGGAAGGCCGGCCCTATTCACAGTGCTCGCAAGACCGTTGCATTCGTCCGGAAGTCAGGACAACGACGGGATGAACTGCAAAATATTATCGCTCACGGCAACACACATTCCCTGTGGAAGGAGGTAACTGTGGGAGAAGAGGGCACACTGATCGAGTCGCCGGTTCGAAATCTGAACTTTGAGTCTTCCACGTTACCTTTCTAACTTGTATACTTCCTAGATGAATCTGGCATCGGTGTCGGTTATGGCGGATGTCAAGACCCGCTGGGACTCCGTGTTTTATATGCTTCGTCGGCTGCGATATTTACAACAGGTAAGTTAACATTCAAATTCTTTCCCAAATATGACGCTGTTGATCTTGGGAATTTTAGCCCATCGTTCGATTTTTTGCGCTCAACCGGGATGCGAATAAGTTGCGCCACCCTTTGGAGAATAAGCACTGGCTTCGCTTGGAGTTAATGGAGTTGATTCTTCAGGTGACGTCAAATAAATATCTACCACCCAGATCTAATCCTTTGATTTAGCAACCACATACCGTCCAAACCACCATGTCAGCAGAAAATACCCCTATCCTTGCCGGTTCCATCCCCGCCTTCGAGCTCTTTATTTCGTCCTGGAAATCCATGCTTGCTGACACCGACCTGCAAAACGAAAATATTGCCAAATTCATTCAACCCGGCCTTGACATTGCGACGAATTATTACAACAAGATGGGAGATACGGATGCATACATCATCGCTATGTGTAAGTGATCCATGACTTGTGTAACATGCGCTTAGTATGCAGTCATCAATCCTTCAATCCGGTTCGAGTGGATTCGCAAGAATTGGTCGCAAGAGGAGCAAGACGAGGCAAAGAAAGTCATCTTGGTCAAGGTGAGTCAACCTCAACCTCATTATATTTTGTTACGATCTGACTGATTGGGTCTCAAGCTGCGAGCATACGTGAATGTTGTTGGGTCCCCAATCTTTGCTCTCGAGCCAGTTCCCCTGGTGCTAGTGGATCTGGCTCGGATTCTCGCCCCCCATCACGATCGTGTTCCCGAACCCGCCCACTGGCAGGTGTCCCAACATTTACTGTGATCACACAGGTAGCAAACCGCTATCGAAATGCTGCACAGTCCCTTGATTTTTCTGGCGCAAGCAGCAGTGCAACTGGGGGCGAGCCATCTATCGAAGATGAAATGAATCACTACATGAGCAGTTCTCTCCCACCGCGAAAGTCAACTGACATGGTGGGCTACTGGATGGTTTGGCACTCAGGTTTTCCATTTTCAACACAACACTCACAAATTTGAACTTAGAATCATGGGAAGACAACTTGGCCGCGAATATTCCGGCTCTTTGCAGACTACGCTCCCATCCAGGCCACCTCTGTGCCGTCCGAGCGAGTTTTCTCATCGTCAGCCGAGACTGATACCAAACGCCGAAACCGCACCAATGCCCTGCTGATGGAAGCACTTCAAATGCTGAAGTTCAATTACAAGAAATCACGACTTAACTTCATGTCTGACTGGCAAACAGTTGCCATTCCTGACGACGAGGAGGACTGGCTTCGCATTTTAGCTTCCAAAGGCGATGGTGACACAGAGGACACTTGGCGGGAAATTTCTGACAGCTGTGAGTTGGCAGATGGCGCGCCACATTTGGATATGCCAGAGGAAGCTGGATTCTCGTAAAAATCTACCGTTTGTCAATTGTAAGTTACCGTACCCTATGCTACACACATCGTTCAATATTTCGGGGGAAAATGTCATCGACTTGATCGACTCGTGTCGACTTAAGTGGCTTCAAGTGACTTGGTTTCCCTAAGTCAAGTCGAGTCGAGTCGACGGTGCCCTTAAGTTGCAACTTTCAGGTCGCGACTCGACTTGGCAAGTCGCGGCACACTAGTTTCCTCACACAATTCTGAGTCCCTCTTTACACATCTGAGCTGAGTTGCCTATTTTATTTACCTTACTGATTGTTCTACGCCTAGTTCTATTCTTATCAACTTGAAATTGCAATTCTGCTGCACACCTCAACACCATCATCCAATATGACCTAGACACCACTCAGTCCCCCTAAGGACCACCCTTTTCTTCTTCAGCAGTTGGGGATCCAAGTCACCCACTACTTAACTTATGCCATGCCTTAGTGATAATGATGACTCTGCCTGTGTTCCACAGCACCCAAAATGATGAACCACTTCCCTTCTGTTAGAATGTTGATATCATGGTCCAGCAACCACTTATAAAAACTAAAACAGTGCAAGAGTTGGAGGGAGGCCATTCAATCAGTGGGTCTTAGCTTCAATTACAGTGCATCTCACTGTTTATGATAAATATTAATTGTACTGAACACCTCACTAAGTGTATGTAGAGCACAGTTCCCCAGTTTCATGCACCCATTGCGCTGACAGAGGTCACTGACAAAGCCACTATAGGTATGAAAATATGAGTCGCCCCTCTCAATCTGAACAATTCCAGTAAAGGCCTGCTCCACAGAAATGCACAGACAGTGCAACAATGGTGGGCATTGCATCGAGTTTGATGGGGCCAATATGCCATCAGGTTCACAGGATTCAGACACAAACATGGCTGCATGCTGCAGTGGTTAATGCTGCTGTCTCTCCTTACAAAATACCCAAAGTCATAGGTTTGAACCTGGTGATGGGATGTTTTTGGTTGCCCCACCCTTGAACACTGTTTAAACCTTGCTCAAGCAGAGCAGATCAGTGATTAATCGGTGATGAACCAATGTTCAAATTTTCTTGGGTGTTCTTCCTATCATTCATGCCAGGCAATGGCCAGCACCCTGCTCAACCAAATCAGTGCTCAAACCTGATTTTCGGTCGCGACCGGAATTGCTTAATCAAACTTCAAATAGATTCTTACCTCCGCATCGTGTGGATTACTGAACCTGTGAAGAGAAAAAATCGCGGCCGCGGCCGGGTGCTGCCACCTGCAGAAGGCGCGCTGTGGACAGTTCAGCCTTTCGGTGGACTGTAGTGCCCTGGGCATACGATGTTGACAAGGATACCGCGCTAGGGAAGGCACTGCACCTCTTGTGGGATACGAGGTCCGCATGTCTGCCAGTCTGTCCTCTTCTCACCAATTCCCGAAGTCTTGCTTGAATGTGCGCACTAAATTACTAGACGCAATGATTGATTTATAATATTGAGCACGACTTGAAGAGAGAGGGGTACAATACGGGGAGAGTTGGAATGTGCCAGACGGAGTGCTTAAACTGATATATGGAGGATTTTGGGACAAGGGAAAAGACACGTGTGAAGCGATTTGAGGGAAAGGGTGGGAACCACCAATAGATTGAATTATCACCCGCAGGCTACCTTCTTTCTGCATATATTTTTGCCAGTCGTATTCATACGGCCTTCTGGGCATCCCCATAGAGTCGCCACTTGAGTCGAAACCCTGTCGGAGTGCCAGCGCTCGTATTGGGCCGGTCTCGTTGAACTAACCCCGTCCGTCCAACTAACCCTTGACTTCATTCCTCCATGGATCGCAAAAACCGCACGAATAAAATAAAGATATAAATAACATATGCAACATAAGGAGAGTACTAGTAGTAGTTAGTAGGCGTGCGTCTATAAGTCCGTTTCTTCTGTTTCGCGTTCTCCTCTCCGAGTGATTTTCCTTCTCTTCTCTTTTCGTCACAATGAGCCCCAGCAATCGCGATCCCAGCGCGAAGCCACCTACACCGCCCCGCCCTCCCGCTCCTGCTCTCGTGCATCATCCTTCTCCTCCGCCCGACCAGACTCGGCCCGGGTGGGGGCGCGTGCCCGATCGTGCCGACGCCGCGGAAGAACACGAGCGCGAGGAGCGTCGCTGCGGAACGCTGCGTAAGCATGGAATCGCAAAAGAGGAATTGAAAGGAGGTGGGGGATCGGGAAGAGGGAGAGGGAAGAAAGGGAAGAAAAAAAAACGGAGAAGAGGGTACGCACCCAAGACCCCAAACCCACACCCGGCCCACATCGACGCATGGTACGCCCCGAGCGCGTCCTCGCCCTGACGCATGGCGCGCTCCTGCACGCGGTTGAACACAATCGTCGACGCGGTCACGCCGAGGGACGTCCCGAGCTGGCGGCAACGCGTTAGAATTTAGAATTAGACAGAAACTCGGAGATCGGAGACATCCGGAAGGGGAGGTAAATCGAGCAGGGCAGGAACGCAGGGAGCACAGAAGAAAAGCGAAATGAAGAGGACCGCAAACACACCTGCGTCATCGTCTGGAACACGCCCCCCGCGACGCTCTGCTCGCCCGGCGCACACGCGCCCGCGACGAACAGCGTCCCCGCGGCAAACACAAAGTCCGCGCCGACGACGCTGCACACCGCGGCCGGAAAGCCGAACGCCCAGTACGGCGCCGACGGGCGCACGAGCGCGAAGAGCAGCGGCGCGAGCGTGGTGATCGCTGTGCCGGAGGCTGAGGAGGGGGGAGGTCAGCGTCGGAAATGCAGGAGTGGAGGAAGAAGAAAAACGGGAGAATTGGTTCGAGTGCCGGAATGGGATGGGGGAAGACAACGAGAAGAACATGGGTCAGCGAGGAAATAGAAAGAGTAACAAAGGACCAAAAGAAGGAAAGGAGAAGAGGGAGGAAAGCGAGACGCACCGACGAGCCACAGCACAGGCACGCGCCCCACGAGCGCCGCCACAATCACGTTGCATATGAGGCCCGTGACGAACATCGGCATGAGGCGCACGACGGTGCGCACGGGCGAGTAGCCCACGTACGACTGGTAGTACAACTATTAATTGACGGTGAGCAACCGGTTGACGCTGAGAGATAAATAGGTGGACGACTCGATATCATACCATCCCCCCAAAAAAAAGAAAAGAAGAAGGGAAGAAGGGAAGAACAGACAACAAACACCCACCTGCACCCAAAACGCCCACACCATAAACGCGCCAAACTGCAGCAGCGCAATCGCGTACATCACGCCCACGCGCCCCCGTGCGCGCGTGAACAGCGACGGGCGCAGCAGGGGCGGCGGGGTGTACGCGCGCGCGGCGGAGGTCCAGCGTGTGAGGCGACTTGTCGGCGGTGGGGTGGGGCTGGCGGTGGACAAGGGGGGAGCAGAGGAAGAAGGCAAAGGGTGCGCGCGCTCGAGGCGCACCTCCCACGCGGCGAAGAGCGCGAGGAAGATTATGGAGAGGATCAGGAGCGCGATGATATCTGCGGGCGTGCGTCAGTTAGTCAGCTTCGTCTTTTCGTTTATCGCAGGAGGAAGAACAGGAGAGGGAACACCCAGATATCGCAGGAAAAATGGCACGACATGAAATACGATAGATACGCAAGAGCGAAACAAATTAAAAACAAAAAAAAACAGAGAAAAAAACACGACAAACTCACATGGCGTCCCCCACCCGCTCCCCGGCGGCGGCGGCGGCTTCCCCATCCCCATACCGGGGCCCCCGCCCCCGCCGCCCGGGAAGCCGCCGACCGCCACGCGGTTGCGGTGGTGTTCCCAGCGCATTCGATCGCGGGGGCCAGGCGGAGGGCCGTGTGGACGGTAAGGGGGCGGGTGCATTCCAGGAGGTCCAGGACGCCCAGGCGGAGGGCGGTGCGGCGGGTGGCGATGCGTCGGATCTCTGGGCGGGCCAGGCGGCCCAGGTGACGGTGCAGGAGGAAGACCTGTGGGAGGGCCACCAGAAGGACGCGCAGACACGTCGGGTGTGGCGAGGACCTCGACGCCGGCTGGCGGGGTGGCGAGGAGCCACGCGTCGGGGTCGGGGTCGGGGTCGGGTGTGTCGTCGTCCTCCAACATCTCAGAGTCGAAGTCGAATTCGAATTCGACGTCGGAGTCGTGGAAAGGCGGGGCGTAGTGGTGACGCGGGGACGCATCAAACTCATACTCCAAATTGGAGTCGGAGCCATCGAAAATAGGCGGCGGCCGGCGCTCGCGGTCCCGCGGGCCGCGGTGCATGTGTGGTGGGCCGCGCATATGGGGTGGGCCACGCGGGGGCCACGCGGGGGACCACGCATGTGCGGCGGCGGCCCCCACGCCAACCGCACATCCCTCGTCCCCGGTGGCCGTCCCGGGGGCGGCCGCCCGCCTGGCGGCCCACCGGGCCCAAACGAGACCCCCGGGCCCTCGCCCTGGCCGAGGACGAACACGAGCAGGACGAGCCCCGCGCACGAGAGGACGGCGCCGGGCCAGTCAGTGCGCGTGTCCTCGCGTGCGCGCACCGCTTTTGCCTCCCCGGGTGCAGCGGAGGCGGTCGAGGCGCGCGGGGGTACGCGTGCTCGGGCGAGGGGGAGGCGGAGGCGGAGGCGGAGGCTGTGGGGGAGGGTGGGGGTACGCAGAGGAAGAGGAGGAGGAGGGGAGGGGGAGGATTGCGGGTCGGAGGGGATGAAGAATATCCCGGCGATGAGGGTTGCGAACGCGAGCGCGGCGGAGAGGAAGAACTGGGCGCGCCAGGAGTAGCTGGGGGGCGTGCAATCAGCATATGCGCGTCGAAGTCGCTGCAGAGAACGGAACGGGAAGGGGGGAAGGTAGGAAGGGAAGGGAAGGAGAGGGAGAGACGCACCGCGAGAGCTGCGTGAGGAGGCCGCCGGTGACCATGCCGAGCGCGCCGCCGACGGGCGCGCCGGCGGCAAAGGAGGCAAAGGCGATGGCGCGCGCGCGCGAGGGCCCGGCGGTGGGCGGGAACGCGTGCGCGAGGGTGCCGAGCGCCGCGGGGATGGTCGCGGCGCCGCCGACGCCCTGGAAGCCGCGCAGCACCGCGAGCGTCACCTCGTCTGTGTGCAGGGGTGAGTATTATTATTATTATTATTTAACGGAGAGCTCAGAGGGCACACACCAGGAGCAAAGCCACACGCGACGGTAAACGCAGCGAGGACGGCGCTGCCGAGGATAAAGGCGCGTTTGCGGCCGTGCACGTCGGCGAGGCGGCCGAAGAAGAGGAGGAGGCAGCCGGAGGAGAGCGGGTAGGCCGAGACGAGCCACTGCAGCGCCGCCGCACGCGCGTGCAGCGCCATGCCGATCGTCGGCAGCGCGATCGCCACCGCCGTGTTGTTTGACGCCTGCGGGTGCCGCCAATTCATTTAATTATTACGTACACCCGACTCGGGGACGCACATTGACGATCATGGCGGCGGTGCACGTCGCGATGACGGCGGCGGCGCGCAGGGTGCTGCGCGGCGGCGGTGGGGGGCAGCCTTGTTCATGGCGGGGGGGAAGGAAGGAAAGACACGGCAGAGGTGCTGCGGGCTGCGGGATGGCTGCAAGGTGCATGGCTGTCTTGTGTGCAGAGCGAGTGCGCGACATCGCAGGTGTGAATCCAGAACCGACGATTCCCCGCCCCGGCCCGGGCCAGACTCCGATACTTCGCACTTCTATTGTAACCGATCTCCCCGCGCTATGTCAATGAATAGGCCACCCTCTCCGCGGTGCACTCGGCATCGTCGGCGACGACACACATCATCTGCGCTTGATCGCAGGCTGGCATCTAGACTGCTCGCCGACACTCCGTTCGACAGATGCTTCGTCTGTTCTCAGGACAAGGTCGCATGATCCCATGCGGTCGAAACCCTCAATTCGAGCGGCCTTTCTAGCAGGGTGCGGTTCCCGAGACAAAAATTTGTCCAGAGGGTTCTCCAACGTTCCGTCATATTTTCGGAGTCCTGTCTTCTCTTCTTCTTCGTGTATATAATTTCCAACGTACCTGCCTGCCGACATGACAATCATCCATCCATCTATCGAGCCGCAGCCGCATTTAATCACCAAGCATTAGGACCCGCTTATGGGTTCCAACCGTCATTGTAAGTCTTTTACGTACCTCTCTCCACCTCAGCCAGATCTCTCGTCACTCTTCCCAAACAAGCCCACGAACTGCGGCGAAGACCAAGGCAAAGACCCGGCTCTCGTCAACTCTTCATCTCCGCGTCCCCGTCGGAATCCCCCTTGCCGTCTCCCTGCCACACGGCAGTCCGCAACACGCGCTCAATACTGCTCAACTATGTGCTCAATAATATGCATCTTAATGCATCAAACCTCCCGAGGAATGGTTCAGGCACACCCGATTCCCTGCCCGCGTGTGCTACGAAGGTTCCAAAGACTTGGGTCTTCAATGATCGCCGCATATTGCGGGTTTCCCAACCCGACTTGCCGCAAAACACATTCGTCATACTGTATGTATCCCCTTCTCCTTCTCCTCCTTCTGATTTTCGGCTCGCAGCAGCATTATCCACTACCCAAATCCCATGAGTCTCCGTTCGAAACCTCGTCGAGCCTCGCGCAACTTACCCCAGGCTTGAACGCGTCTGAGCTGTCGGGTTAAACAACAGGTTCAGTCATTTGTCGACTTTCCTCCGTAGCCTAAGCTTCGCGGCAGTCCTGTCTTCGCTCTGTATCCTTTGAAGTGACTGCTGAGTGCTGTTGAGTTGAAGCAAGTGTGCTTTTGAATCTCGTTCAACCCACATCCATGTCTAAATTGCATTTATGTAACGCTCATCGGATCTCGAGCTCCAGGTACGCCGTTCCGGCTCCCAAGCCATGTCCCGGCACTTCTCAATTTTCTTACCTGGTTTCTTCGAGTTCATTTAGGAATTTAAGAACTCCGCTTGAGATACTGGCAAGCCATTCAATCGGGGTATGATTTATTCAACGCCACTTATAATTGTAAACTGTTATTTAAATAACCAAGTTTTGACATCAAAATGCAGCGCAACTTGTATACCGATTTGAACCCGTAGAGGAATTCGGTCCAACCTACAGTAACATATTTGTTAGCTGCTTCGAACACGATACCTCGTTCTTCGGGGCGAAGACCGAGTTACGGAGCCGTGTGTCGACACGGCAAAAAATACATCTTCAAACCACTCAAAGAATAGGAGAAAACCATGTACATACTCCATCTCCATCCTCAAGATCAACAGACGGAGAAATGACACGAAACTCAACATTGGTGAATCTCGAGGCCCGAGGAAGCGCCTAGGAACATTCGTTAGTCCTTCTGTATGTCTACGAGCGGCCTTCTTTCAGTTGCCGCGCCGACATCTCCTGACCCGTAGTGTGGCTATCGGTCGAACAGTTAGAGCTCGTTCGGCTGCCAGATGCTGCATCTGCATCTGCATCTGATTTCCTTTCACATCAAAGTTGACCGTCTGCGGCCGCCATCGCGCCCACTGTGCATCGGGATGTGTCGGGATCGCCATCGGGGGTCCCGCCCAACCAACCTAACACCAAAAATTGGGAGGAAGTCATGGAACAAGGTTAATATGCACAGAGGTATCCATCTAATATAATCATTCGTTCAAATTATTGGCAAGAAAACATGTTTGGCACATCCAGTGGTCGATGACGGCGATGAGGACAACAACTCAGCGACGACAATGACCTGTTTCCCCTCAGCGTGATCATTTCTGATGTGACAGGAAGGAAATACAAGCATGTTCTCACAACCACTATAAGGTAAGTAGGTGCCACTCATCGGCGTCCAACGCCGTGATGTGACAGTCACATCGCCCAAAGCAGGCAAATGCAAGAAACAAATGGAAAGGATATTTACAGAGCCACTTTTGAGAATTCCTCTACCTAAAAGTTATTTGAATACAGTGTGAGATATTTTCTCCAAGTTTTCAAAAATATCCATGAAGATCTGAGGGACTCACTGCGTTCCGACCCCCCCTAGGCTGAGCTGAGGCTAGGCATCCTGGACATACCTACACAGAGGTCTGTGCCTAGGTAACTAGACACAGTCTGTCGAGCTCTGTTGAGGCTCAGTGTAGGTGCATCTACGTCTGGGTAGGTCAGATTAGGTCTGCCGAGCTCAGTTCGGGTCAGTCTAGGTTGGTGTAGTGACCTAGACAGATCCACCATCTACTTGTCACTCCAAAATAAGTTGGTAAACATCGTCCCACAAGCATTTTAGGACACTGGAAATAGCACATAAACTCGAGCAGCCCCATCAGATCTCAAGGAAGAAAGATCCAATCCACAGAATGAAGGATACTATCAACATTGTCCATCCAACCTTCGTCTGACTCAATTGGAGTTACACCGATGTTTCCATGTCTGTTCAAATTCATTATAGACGAGTTCTAATTGGTGGTAACATTAGCAACTCCCTTGTATCCTAGCAGACCCCATTAATCAGCGATTCTTTCTCTCAGGGGTTCGAATACAAAAGCCAATAATAGGTGTGTCCCCTTCATCTTGTTCACTCCTCCCTGATGCGATATGTCTGGAAATCATCCCAGAGGACTCCGGGGACAACCTTCCGGGTCTCAACCCCGCAGAAGGGATCCTCCGGACTCTGGTGCAACCACTGCTGCTTTGCGCGGTAGGGGTGCCAGTCACAGCAACCCACCAACTGCAGCTGCTATGAGGGGTAGAGCAGCAGAGCGCCAACACCATGATCCATCCCCAGCTCGACAAGCCCCCCATTTCCCCTCCCGAACACCATCCGCCGCCATCGGGTCATGGCTTGTCTAATCCGCAGTGAGTACATAGTCTTGACTTCTCCCATAATTCAATATTTAATTGAAGTCTGAACAGTGGTGATGATAATTCAACTGCCACCCAAGGTCACGAAACATCACCCTCAGATGCTAGCTCTTCTGATTCCAAAACTGTGGAGAGTCTGGACCCGGCAAGAGCAAGCCTGCATCCACACTGGTACATCCGCTGTGTGCTACTTCTCGTTGCTTTTCTGCACACCTGTCATCAAGTCTCTTTCTGTGCATGTGGCCTCATTCTCATTTGCCTCAACTTCATCTTTCTGAACCTACCTGGAGAGCTTATGGATCTCGAACAACCTATGCCACTGACTCTGAAAACAGTCTTCTCCCGGCTAGGCCTCAAGGACGACCGGTTCACACAGCACATTCTATGCCATCAGTGTCATCGACTTTTTGCATGGGATATACCTTCGGATACTCTTTGCCCAGATTGTAACATTGCGTTATTCCTCCCAGCCACCCGCCAACTCTTTGAATCTGTTGTTTCTGCTATCACTGGGATTCCAGCACCAGAACAACACGAAAGCCACACCTGGTCGCTCCTATTCAGGTCTTGTCTGACCGTCTGCGAGATTTTTTTGACCGACCTGGAATGATTGCAGCTGTCAACCTGTGGAAGTCCCGACCGACTAGTCCTGGAGAATTGAAGACAATCCAGGATGGCAATGTTTGGCAAGACATTAAAGGTCCTGATGGGGAAAGTTTCTTCTTTGGGCGCAGCAGTGAAAATGAGATCCGCCTTAGTACCACATTTAGCCTTGACTGGTCTGTTGGATTCTGTGTTTATATGATCCCTCATTGACGGTTTTTAGGTTTGGGCGCAAAACCAGCTCTTATGGGCCATCTCATTCCGCTGGCATCATGTCCTTCTGTATTCAGAATTTATTGGAATCTGAAAGGTATGGACTTCAAAATAGCTGCTCTTATGCTAAAATGAAATTTTCCAAAAAGGTACCGAGCAGACAATCTCATACTTAGTGGAATGCCACCAGGCCCAACCGAACCCAATGCCGACCAACTCCAGCACCCTCTCAAACTGATTGTCGATGATTTGATTGAACTTTATGAAAACGGCATAGTCATAACAACTCTGGAATACCCTGCTGGTGAGTAGAAATCTCACGTGTCAATATATTTATAACCAGATTTCAGGCGTACTTGTACGTGTTGCCTTAGTTGGGATCATCGCAGACCATCCTGCCATGTGCAAACTGTGTGGATTCGCCGACAAGAATCACAATTTGCACCTTGTACCAAATGCACCGTTCCACACGATAAACTGACCTCAAAGAAGTCATTGCGAAATGGTAGGTTGTCCTTGATGTCTGGCAAGTTTCTATAGTCTGAGTGCATCAGTAAAACCACATGTTTTGCTTTGGCGTCTTTGGTGTCTTTGGCAAGACACTAAAGATGCTAAAGACGCGATTTTCCCAAAGACGCGTGTCTTTGGCTAAGCTATGTACGTAGCTAAAGACATACGTCTTGGGAAAGACCCCTAAGACGCAATTAGTCTTGGTGAAGACTATCTCAAAGACATCTCAATGCCACTTCAAGACAGAAAAGATGGGGCTTAAAAATGTATATTGGCCGACTATCACGGGTACAAGTACATAAACACCGATGCACTCCACTGAGAACCTACTGTAAAGGCGATGACGAGAAAATATACTTACCAAGTACTACAACAAAGGACAACATTAGTCAAAAATCTGGGAATATGAAGGGGGCGGGACGTACATTTCAGAAGGCACAGTAAATGAAGGGAAAACCTATACAAATGGGAGGCAGGAACTACGGTGCGATGTCAGATATGAGGGGATTGTAAATGTGGATAAGGCTTACCGGCCGTGAGCCGAATTCGGGAGCTACGATGACCTGAGGGGGGAAAGGGGAAAAAGGATCAGAGAAATGGTGCCACAAGCGGCGGGAAATGCAAGCATGCATGATGGAGGGGAGAGCCACATGCGGCAGATGTGACACAGCACGAGATGGATGACGATGCTACAAGGACTTGCGATGTCAGATATGAGGGGATTGTAAATGTGGATAAGGCTTACCGGCCGTGAGCCGAATTCGGGAGCTACGATGACCTGAGGGGGGGAAAAGGGAAAAAGGATCAGAGAAATGGTGCCACAAGCGGCGGGAAATGCAAGCATGCATGATGGAGGGGAGAGCCACATGCGGCAGATGTGACACAGCACAAGATGGATGACGATGCTACAAGGACTTGCGATGTCAGATATGAGGGGATTGTAAATGTGGATAAGGCTTACCGGCCGTGAGCCGAATTCGGGAGCTACGATGACCTGAGGGGGGGAAAAGGGAAAAAGGATCAGAGAAATGGTGCCACAAGCGGCGGGAAATGCAAGCATGCATGATGGAGGGGAGAGCCACATGCGGCAGATGTGACACAGCACAAGATGGATGACGATGCTACAAGGACTCGGAACGCGCAATGTCGAACGGAACGTCAGATGACGGGCATTGACTGTGAAATCATCTTGAGGGCTTGCTTGCCATGGGTGGCTGCCTTGAGGATGTACATCTTGGATGGAGGAGAAGCCACAGGCAGCGAAACTTGACCACAGGCGGCGGAACTTGAGACAGCAGGACACCAAGACACCGGAGAGGACATCAAGCTGTGAACTTGAAGTGTTGAGGGTGGAACGGCGGCTTGAAACCTGATGAGGAGGTGGATAGAGAGGTCGGGCACAAGTAGAGAGTGGGGGGAAAGTGAGGACGGAAGCAAGAGTCAAGAGCAACCACTTGATGCCGTCAAATCGCGCCATCGCAGCAACCATCATTGATTGAGTGGAGTTTGAAAGACTTCGAAAGAATCTTGTTTCGAATGCCAATCACGCTGCCCTCGGTATTTTCTGTCCCTGAGCCCTCCCGCTTGTCCCCCAAGCGCTGTTCACCCAAGCCAACTTATTGAAACTCAAAAAAATCTTAATGTGATGAAAAATGTTCATCCAAGACTTATGCTGTCGCCGCCAAGACGAAGACGTCCAAAGACTGCAGCTCAAAGACCAAAGATGCTCTGTCCCAAGACAAAGACCCGGAAAGAACGGTTCCAAAGACAAAGATGTCAAAGCAAAATGTGTTGTTTTACTGATGTGGCTGCAGATTTTCCAGCTCACAACGGTGAAGAACACAGAAGATTGTGTTATAGATATGCTGCTCTCCCCACGGCTAAATTGAAGAGTTTTTCAAAAAACATGGTGCTCGTTGGACCAAATTTGCAAGATTGACCTATTTCGATCTCATCAAATATACTGTAATTGATCCGATGCACAATCTACTTCTTGGTAGGCCTGATCTATTTCAACTTTGGCAAATGTTAATTCAACCCAAGGAGTTGCTAAAACACAATGGTATCATGAATGGATCAAGACCAAAACCCTTCGCCCCAACACCAATGCATATGAATGTGAGCTGGCTTTCATTCATACCTTCCTCGAAAGCGTGAGTTATCTATGTTTTTAATGGTGTTGATGATCTAATGTGAGTTTCTTTTCAAAGTATGAGGCTCCGCTGTGGGCTGGGCATCTTCCCACCCGAGTGGGAGAACCAGCTGGCAGATCTCTCACAGCCAATGAATATAAATTTGCAGTTACTGGTCCCTGGGCACTGATTGTGAGTAAACTTGCATCGCAACTGAAGTTGAAGTCTCACAGTCATCTAGATACCAGTTGTATGAGAGCGCTTCATGAAGGACTCTGATAGAGACTATGAACTTGCACTCAAAAACTGGAATCGGACGGGCAAAGCCAAAGGCAACCCAAAACCATCCCCACGGATGGTCCCAGCAGAGGCTTTAAATTTCCTCTGCTTTGCTACCACCTTGAAATCATTGTTGGTCAATCGGTCCGCCTCGACCAGTTGGAGCGTGTGAAAACACTTTTTCGTGTCTATCTACTCGAATTCTTGGATGTGAGTCCACGTATCAGATGTCAGGTTCAATTTATAATGCCAATCGGTAGATTTACGGGGAGAGCGAAGTCATGCCAAATCATCATTGGGCAGTGCATGTCCAGACCAACTTCCAGATTATGGACCGTTGTACAATTTCTGGGCATTCTTGACGGAAAGATTGAACAAGCTGCTAAAAAACCTCAACAGCAACAACTGGACTGGTGGGGAACTGGAGGTATCGATGATGCAAGAGTTCCACTGAAATGGTGTAGTCAATTCGACTGTAAGTTCGGTACTCATCCAATTACATGTCACTAATGAAATGGAAATAGTTACATTGATTTCTGTCAAATAGGGCCACTGATTCCTCACCATCCCTTGTGCTGGAATCCCGATTCATTCGGGCTCTTGTGACATGAGACACAAAAATGGAGGCATTGGGAACTCTTCAGGATGCTGCAAGAACAGGTAGAAAACACCTTACCACTACCAGATAGTTTTCGATCTAATAGTAATTTCGTGGAGCTGAGAGTCAGCCGTGTTCAAGTTGGAAAACTTCTACCCAGGATGGATGCAATCGACGCTGACGGAATGAAGCTTGCTCTCTTCAACTACTACAATGCGCAGGACGCTCAGCACCCCGAGTTCACTTTAATTCCTGGGAAGGCAGAAAGGAGCTCCCTGTCCTCCTCCCTTATGCCGATGTGTATGAATACACCCTTCTCGATGGTCGCAGAATTACACCCACAACTTGCTCTCGCCGCAACAAAGCCGGATCCTCGATTATCCAAGCCCGCTTCCAGGGTGAGGAGTGTGTGGGGGAAGTTCGTACAATATTTTTGCATCGACAGCCAGACATCCCAGGTGCTGAAGAGACACTGCTGATAACAGTCAATTGGATGAAGGAGTCTGAGTTTAGCCCTCTCGATGGTGGCAACCACGGTTTCGTGTGGCATCAATTGTGTGTTTCAATGGTCCATCTTAACTGTCCTTTTTTCTGACTCCGCTTGGCTGCAGCCCGGAGTTGGGTGTCAACAGTATGAAGACCCTAGGGCTGAAGGGTCCAAACCCTTTATCATGCCATTGAGCAAGGTTGATTGCCAAATATCTCGTGGTACCCTCCAACACACCAAGCCGCCGATGTGTATAACTACCACAATGGATCGAGTGAGTACTATCTACAGTCATATCGGTTTTCATTTATTGAAAATTCGCAGTACCCCACTTCCCTGCTCACACATGAATTTGGTGACGGAATTGACGATAACATAGCTCAAGATGTATGAAGTAAAAATATGTAGAATATCAAAGTTCAGCTTCGCTCGCCTCTCCAACTCCAGCCTGCACATCACTTTCTTCGACCGCGGCTTCTTCAATCACACTCCCCAACATCGGCGCAAAGCTCTCGGGGTCCGGGTACCAACCCCAATCATGAAGGAGATGAACATACTCCGGATTTTTCTTGTTCGCCGCAAACCACTCCATGTTGATTCCGAAATTGTATGGGGAAGTCTCGGCAATGTGGGGAGAGATGCAACCTGTATTGTGAGCACGAACATATTGTTTTTCAGATTTCACCCCTGCGGGTTCAAACGCGTCGGCGATTTCCAACAACTCGTGCAGCATTTCCGAAAACTAACGAACTTCAGAGAGGCGATCAACACAGGGAGACCAAAATGCGTACCTTGCCAGAGCGCCATGTGCATTCAAGAACCTGGAGGAAGCTCATCTTAACCAACATGTCGTCAGAGACATTTCCGAGGCCGGCTGTGAAAGCCATCCACGTCTTCCAGACCTCCTTAGCAGTCTCTGAGGTATCACCTTCTGGGCCAGAGGCCTCATCCAACATCCATTGCTCGTGGATGGCCTCTTTGACGTCCTTTGCGTCCACTCTGTGTTTTTTTGGCGAACTCCTGGATAACCGGTGCCTTCGCACGGCGCCCCGCTTTCTGTTGGCCTATGTCGACAATGACGTCAAGGTAGAGACAACAATATACTTACCCCGACTCGACGCTCATGCCTCCTGCTTGTGCACAGATTCTCTTCATGACGGCGGGCAATTTCAGCGTCAGTCTGAGCGTGCCATTGTTTTTTACACGAGCGGAATGCGGTTTTAGCCATCTCTAAAATGACTGGATGCTCCCAGGTGACGTTTACACCCTCTACCGCGAGGCCTGCCGGCCAGAATGTTGGACCCTACAGCTTATGAGCGACTCGAAGGATGTTTCAAGGAAATTACGCACACGGCTCAACTTGTGGTTCACAGACTTGACGACCTCCTTGAATATATGAACATTAGCTGGGGTATTTACGTTTCCCTCAAACACCGGATTGAGATACACTTCAGTGGTGACATCGTTGGAACGGAAAACAGTGAGGTCAGGCCAAACTATGCCCAGGATACTGACAACTTCGCGGAAGGTCAGAGAGACAAGGTTCTGAACCCGGCTGTCAGGAAAGAAAAGTGGAATGAATATACAAAGATTGAACGCACATGCAGAATATTCCGAGCAGCCTGGAGCTCGGGAGTTGGAAGCTCCGTGGTCGGCATGCCTAGACTGAAAGTCTGTGCTTCAGTGTTTTCAAGTTCTGGTTCCAGCTCGGGTTCCGGCTCAGAAAAGGGCTCAGGACTGGATTGGTCATCATCCTCGGTCAAGGGGTTCGCCGGACCACGGGCACGGCTATGCGACACCTGCTGTTTGACTTGGAGAGCCTTTCCACGAGAAGATGAAGAACCACGACGCTCGGACGAGGGGGCACGTTGTTTCGCAGCTGTGGCCTCTAATTTCTCATTGCGCTGTTTCAATTGTCGGTTCTCAGCCTCGAGACAGTCTGTTCTCAGCGTCAACGCGTCCAGCCATGCGAGAACTTCGTCGTTGTCGTTTCGGTAGGCTCGAGGAGGCGGATTGAACGAGCCTGGGCGGTGGCGTGCGATGCTTTCTTCCGGAACGACGTTCATTGAGAAAGAGCGTGAATTGGATCTAGATCTGGATAAACTGTGGGTGAGCATTCTAAAGATGAGACTTTTGGTGCAGACAATACGGACTGAGGTGGCAGGCCACGCCCGATGGACTCATAGCGATCAAACGAGTCGGGATTGCGAAACGGTTCTGGTCTGGCTTTTCTTGAGCGTGGGCATTGGAAAAAGTAACATACAGGAAGTACCTTTCATCCGTACTGCATATATCCAATGAGCGTGAGCGCAGCTGCATTGCATATATGGACCTGACCAAAGGACACTCAGTAGAAGTTGAATCAAACGACATAAGAAAGAACGAACTGGTTGGGAGCTTGGTTGCGATCACCTCCAGGAGAGAAAGCATGGTAGCTGAAAGGTTTTGAGTGGCATGAAGGCAAGAGAGGTCGGAAATCTCACCTGTCTGGACTCTCGTCGTCCGAGGCAACAAAAGGGCCGTAATGGTCGTCGAACTCGGCCTCATACAGATGGTGTGGAAGTGCCTATGGGCACGCTCGTCGCCTGGACCCCATCAGTCATCAGTAAAACTACATGTTCGTCTTTGGCGTCTTTGGCGTCTTGGCCAAGACTCCAAAGACGTCAAAGACGTACTTTTTCCAAAGACGCACGTCTTTGGCTAGGCAGGTCAAAAAGTCTTGGACAGGAGATTTGTCTTGGGAAAGACCTCAAAGATGTCGAGTGTCTTTGGAAAGACTCGACTCGAAGACACCTAAAGATCTCAAAGATACTTCTCAAGGTACGAAAGACAGGGAGAAAATTGATTTATTCAGGGACGTATTGACAACACTGTAGATAAGATGTACGTATGCCGAACACAATACCACGCAAACATTGTATTGCTGACCTTCGTCAATCACCGGTTGATGGGCCGCGTGTGCTGTCGTCGGTAGCGGAGGGCTTTGGGCATGGCCCCAACGTGGACATACGGAGCCGTACTACAGCAGAAATGTCAGTCGATGAGTAAAATACTACAACGGGGACGCACGAAAAAACTAAACGGCCGTGGACTTGAGTTGTGACCCAACGACTTGTAAGGTACTTCAAACGACTTTGACACGAACAGGAGAAAAGTAAGATGACCCTTGAGTTTGAGGGCTTGAAGGGTTGACGAGGCTGAGATGGGGCAGAAAGCTTGATGGACTTCCATACTTGAGGAACACTAGAGAAAGTGCGGCAGGAAGAACACGACAATAATGCGGCTTGAGGTTGTGCTCGAGTTGAGGAGTCAGGATAGAGCCAAAGGAAAAGGGTGGTGTGGCCTAAACGACAGGAGGAGCTGGAGGCGCAGAGCGGCGGGGGGTAGGGAGCACCACTGCCTGGGGGAGTGATATATCACGTACTCTAATGAGAGCTCTGCCGTGTTATATCAGGAGCTCTAATTAGAGATGCACCTAATTAGGAAATAAGGTAAAACAAAACCACCCGAAGGGTTCGAACCCAAAACCATTGTCACATGACAAATCATGCCAACCCATAATATACCAAGTAGACCAAGATGCCATAATAGGTTGTTCATGGATGTTGGATAAGCCATGTATTTTTCGGCGCATAATAAGCGTAAACACCCACCTTACAAGGGCTAGGGCAAGCTTGCTTGCCCTAGCCCGGGTCTCCACATTGTGTTTCATGGTTAAGTTCGGGCGGTTAGGGTCTGGGTTACGGTTCGGGCGGTTAGGGTTCCGTTAGGGTTCGGGTTAGCAGTGAGGGTCAGGAAGGTATATTATAGATGTTGTTGCAGGGCAGTCATGTGATGAGGTGAAATCATTTCAAATTCATGCTCTGTTAGTTCAGTGGTAAGAGTGTTGTATTCTTTGGAATATGATGTAAGCCAGAGATCCGTGGTTCAACTCGGTCTCCTGGCATTTCTTTTTCACTGGAAATTACTCGAAACAGAAGTACTTCTAATGTGATATATCATGGCGCATCTCTAATTAGAGCTCCTGATATAACATGGCAGATCTCTCATTAGAACTCCGTGATATATCAAATCCCCCTATGGCCTGTAGGGAGAAGGTGGAGGGAAAGGACGACCTCAGTAGCAAACAAACGACTTCAGGACGGATCTTGAGCCAGTTGATGGAATCTTGAATAGCAGCGAACACCACAGGGCAGCTGGCTGGAGGGGACGGCTTGCACGACTTGAAGGGGGCGACGTGGGCGGGGAAGGGAGAAGATGGTGGGAGACGATAACCAACCAAATGATCTCAAAATCACGCCATCTGTGGCATCGCATCATGATGCGTCGGAGTTTGAATGACTTTCAGAAAAAGATTTCCCTCACTCAGCTCATGGAATACACGAGTCGTGAGGCCTGAGGCTAAGCAGGCCTAACCGAATCAGATGCCAGGTAACTTCAAGCCAATCGACAGTATTTATTTTTTTAGTATCTGTTTCAATTTCGCTGTCACCTGTTTTTCCGCCCATTCCATTTGGCGTTCTCCCGGCGTCCTCTTTTCAACGAAATCAATGGGGAAGTCTTTCGGGTCGTATGTTGATGCCATACATTCATATTCTCAGCGCAAACCCTCCTAGAAACATGACCTTACCTGATTGTCGCGTCCCAAGACAACAGAGACATCAAAGATCTGCGCGAAAGACGAAAGACATCCCGCAAAGACAAAGCTGCTTGGCAAAGATCAAAGACGACCTTCAAAGACCAAAGACACTTTCCAAAGACCAAAGATGCCAAAGACAAATGTGTAGTTTTACTGATGCATGGTATTATGCGCGAGCTCCTCATCGGGCATTAACGACCACTCTATTTTTATCCCTCTCATCCATTCATCTACACTGACTCGATCTATTCCTCTATCACTATTCCCCAGTTCTACATCGTCGCTCCCGCTCCAGACCTCGATACCCGCGCAACGCGCACATTCTCATGCACTCGATTCGCCCACGTGACTGCGATATCAATTCAGCGACACACATGTCCTTGCGTATAAACCACGTAGGAGGAATGGCCGGCGAGTTTTACTATTATATCCTCATTATCAACTCTATCTTCATCCCTCTCACATTCTTTCCTCTCTCGGTTACTCCAGACAGACTCAATACATACCATCATCTCCACCGACAGCGACATTGTACCTGGAGGATGCGGCCAACTCGGTGTGTGCTTGGGATTGACACGCCAAGAGGTCTGGGCCACCTCACGGCAGCGTTGTTCGGGGGCATCACGTCTCCCTATCCGTCTTTGCGCATTTACCCGGTTGGTTAGTCGTTCGAAAGGTGCAATTAGCTCGAGGTATATCTATTTTTATGGACTTTTCGCTCCTCTCTGTTTGGAATTGGCAGCTGCCATCGTTCCTGGGCCCTGGTGATGCGAGAGCACGGTTGCAGCCATCCCAATCGTAGTTTATTAATCTGTCAATTTACTCAGGAGGCGTCTCTTCCTCCTTCTTCCCCCCACCATCTACTGTCTAAAGTCCTGAGTCCCACGAACACATTATCGAGTACTATTGGTCCAGAATCGGACGTGTCCAAGATGCACAAGTTGCCGCAAAGCTAAGTGTCCTTTTTACAACATACCGTGTCTATTTTAGTTGGTGGTTACAGCATACTCGCCACTGCTGACCTTCCTTCTCTGGTCAACGAAAGAACCAACACCCTCTTCTACAACGGTCACGGCGTGAATACCAGCGCTGCTCACCAGCCCCGTGTCGATGCATGGAAGGTGTAGTGGGCGAAGAAGGTGGGAGTCAAGTTTCAGCCTCAGCTTCGAGTGGCAAATCTCTCACAAATGAGTGTCCCTGGACCAACACTATGTCTCCGCAACGAGGGAGCGATCGAAAGTTAAAAGCTGATGATTCTAAAAATATCTGTCGAGCCAATTCCGGCGGAGCATCACCGAAATGCAAGAGTTATACCTACTGCTTACAACTCCAGAGAGTTCCCTCTCGTTTGAACGCTGCATTGAAGAATGAGAGAGCCCGCAAACACAGTACACTTTGCAGATGTAGCACCACAGCAAAACTTGGATTCAAAATTGCGGAGGTCTGTGCGTAGAACGCAGAATGACACTGAACAAGACAATTCCATCCTGTGAAAAATGGGTGGGGGTTGGTTGAGGCGACTTGAAGGGTTGTGCTCGATTGAAGTCAGATTTTGCAGAAAAACATCAAGAAAGCCCCATGGTCGTGAAAAATTGTCGTGGAAACACCTGCTACCTGCGGTGGGCAGGTGGAGGAGGAGAGGATCCAAGGAGGAACCAGTGTGCGGGCAGGAGGCTGCGGGAGGAATGGGAGGAACTCCGAGCGACGAGCAAATCGTCGCGGAAGCCAAGTCGATGTGTGATAACAGGATCTTAACTCCGAAAGACGTTGATGTTGATGTGTTAATGATCAACAGAACCTCTAACTCACCGTGACAACACCGCGATCAAGATTTTGGAACGAAAAGCATAAAAGTACGTCTGTTCTGCTCTGACTAGGCACCTACACTCACCTACACTCACCCAAACTGACCTACACTGATCTATGCTGGGCCAGACAGGCCAAGTTTAGGGACCCCAAACTCACCTCCACAGAGGCTACACAGACCTGGTCACTCCTGGGCAAAATCTCCATCTAGGACCCTAGACAGGGTCTGTCTAGTGACCAAACACAAACACAGCTAGACTAACCCTAGACAAAGTTAGACTCACTGAGTCTAGGGGGGCTTGGAACACAGTGACTAGATCCAAAATCGAGGATATGTAACCCCCTCAACTGTCTGGACTAAGGATGGTGTGGTATCCTCTGTTTAAATAGTGTAGCATACTTCAATGTCATTACAATTGACTGTATGAACAGCCCAGACAAGCACAGACAACTGGTTTAATGGAAGCCACCTTCTGCATAATTCAAAATCTTATCCTCTGACCTCTGTCCCTCTTCGACTTTCGGGATAAAAAATCAGGTAAAGGTCCTTCAAACATGAAGGATATGAACTATACACCTTTATCCCTGGGTCCTAGACCATCCTACTGGATCTCCCCGCCCAATTAAGCTCACGACACGCTTGTATACAGATGTGTGCGTGCAAAATGATTGTAAATGGATCTAGATATTTACAATGTATTCCTCTCCAAATTGGGCTATTCCGACCCATTAAGGCATGATTTAGGCACAGATTACGAGAGCCGATTGGCGAGATAGGCCAGCATGATTATTTGTGGCATTTTCTAGTGATTTTATCCGTTTTTGGACGTGTCACACTGATTACGTAAACATAGGATGCTTTTGAGTGATGCCTACCTTATAAGGAGATGAGATTCAGATGCAGGCTGCAGCATCTGCATCTGGCAACCGAACGAGCTCTTAGAGTTTACATAAACGTCAACCAAGAAAACTCAATTTACATAACCGTTGTGCTGAAATACAGTCATGTCGGGCCAGGATTTCAGGTTCAATAAGCAGTTATACAGTAACTGAGCATGGTGATCGGGCTCTGCCATGGATATTGATTGTTCTTGTGCTCGCTTTCTCCCTTATGAAACCCTGCCCAATCCTGGGTGCACGGATATTTGCTCAGTATGTACGAGGATGCTAACAGAAAGTCTATCATGGTTCCAGCTGATCATTGAGTGGAATTGAATACCGACACAAGAGAGGTCCAGTCGCACTCCTTGACTTCCAAAGTCTGATTCTTTGACATAAGAAGCTGCTGCATTACGGTATGTGGACGGCTAGACTCATGACATTAGAAATTGAGTTTATTCTGGCAATGCGTGCTGGGGAGGCAAGAGCCTTTCTATCACTGAACCTGGAAACGGGAAACTTTACCATCATAAAGGCCAAACTAAGATTGGAATCTCTTAGGTGCAGTTTGTCGACACAGCGTTGAAGATGGGTCTCACAGCTTCCAGTGAATCCAGATTCTATGGCCAGTCCAGCGAAATTGCCGTTGTCTTTTTTAAGACTCCAACCATTTCGTTTCCGTTTGTGAAACCGGACAAAACAAATGGAAATGGTATGGAAACAGTTTAAAACCATTTTAAACAGTTTTCAAATGGTATTTTTCAGGGGGTATGTTTCGGGGACATTCTGAAGAGATTCTGCAGTTGGAATTGACATATTTTTGCCTCCCATTGATGCAGATGCATGTCTATTATATTTCCTATGTATTTTGGATAAACCCGAACCAGAAAGACTGGTGTCGGAAAACAAGAAGAAGAAATGTCCAAGTTCGGCGGGACGCGGGAACTGCCAAAAGTGATCAGTCACGTGACATTCCATCCAAATAGGGATTAGGAGCCGATGACAGGAACCATACGTCCGTCAGGCCTTCAGGCCTTATCGATTCTCATTCAGGATCCTCGGAATATGCCCAAGCTAGCCATTTGGGACCATGAGAACTACAAGTGTGCATGCTGGCACTCATCCCAGGTGAGTGATTATTTTGAAACCATTTATACTGTTTTAAAACTGTTTATAAACAGTTTCCCAGATCTGACAAACTAAACGGAAATGAAAACGGTTTTTACCGTTTGAAACCGTTTGCAAACGGAAAGGGTTGGAGCCTTAGTCTTTTTTACCTTCTTCGATAATAATGTCCAAAGGTATATTAGTGTGCCAGTGGCTGATGCGATGCATATCAGTGGAGGATGCAGAGCAGGGGGATGGTGTCTCCTCTATGATATGATTGTGTTGTGGTGTTTCCGAAACAGTTTCGTAAAGCTGTATAAGCTCGTGTTCAATGACTGATTGCTGAAATCGGCCCGGCCCTGCCGCTTGTCCTTTCATCCCAACTTCATCATCGTACAATCATCACTTCGAATTTGTTGGTTGGCCTGCAGCCGGCTCTTCTGCTGTTTGAGCCACAGGTGTGGATGGACCGCAGCTCTCCCTGAACATCGAGTCATCATCCAAAACGAGTGAGGTTTGACACCCACAGAACCACCTCGGATGATTGATCGTCTCAGTGTTCACCCTAAAGGTCTTTATCGGGGGTCGGAAATTTTCAAAGGCCTTTGAAAGGGCAAAGGCTTTGGCCAAAGGGCAAGGCAAAGGCCTTTGATCAATTTCCCACGCTGTCCAAGACCGCCAATTTTATTCGCGCAAACCACGATTCTAAGCCCGATACTCGTCGTCTGAATCTATCTCGACAGCCCCATCATCTAGGATCTCATCCTCAGCAGCGTTGGCCAGCTCCTCCATGAGTATTTCCTCCTCCGCCATTGACCTCAGCTCCGGTTTGTGCTTACGAGGTTCCGCCCCGCCAAACAACACCTGAAGTGTTAGTGATTTCCACGCAGTGGGCCGATTGGGAAGAAGAGGTGTCTCCTCATCCTCACTGTCCTCCTCCGTCTCTTCCCGTTCTGCGGTGCGTGCATCCCCAATCCATTTAGCCATTTGCGTTCTCCAGCCCACCACACTGGACACGAGCACACGACCACTCGGTGGGATCCTCGTTGTCCTGGTCTCTGAGGAGGTCCTGGTAACGAGGAACGCTCAGCAATGTTGCTGTGGACTTGTGGTTTTTACGGGGCTTGCGTGGCTTATAGAGCCCCTTTTCAATGTGCTCGGCGCGAATTTCTGTGCGGATCTGGGCAATGAGAATGAGTTACAGAGTTTGCATGATGAAAGAGATTTACCTTTGTTTGTTTCTCGATTTTATCAAGGCCGAGGCGGACACGGTGATCGGATTGTTCAATTTTGGTTCAGGAGAAGGTACGCTCGCAACCAGCTTGGTTCGCGACAATTTGGAGTATAATGATTGCGAATTGGGTGAGCTCCGTAATGTGGCTCGATCCAGTGAGCGCCTCCCATACCATAACAGGATCGGTGCTTTCCTGGGGAGAATAAGCACATAATAGATGAAACCAATTCGGATGTACTCACATGAATTTCCTCCCACTCCTTTGCGTTGAAGTCGCGGAAATCACCAGACCCCGATAGGTATTGCACGAATGCCTTTGAAACCTGTCCCTCCTTCACCTTCCTGTCTGCCGCAGTGTCTGTATTATCAGTACGAGACATCACCCGACAATACAACTATTGTGTCTGTAAGCATAAAAACGGAAGAACGAAGACACAAGACATACCAGAACCACCATATTGAGGCATTTAATCTGATTTAAATTGGTGTTGGGACCGAAACATGTCATCATCTTGAACGGATTCAAAATCAGTGCTGCCAGGAAGACAGGCTGGTCGCAATCCTTCCATCTCTTCTCGAGGCGAGCGAGCATCAAGGATTTTACCTCCGGCTCAGGATGGTCAGAAAAATGAAGGAAAATACCCGTGATAGTGAGTAAGACTTGATCGGGGCGGGTCGAGTCTTTCTGGTTTATATTGGTGCCCAGGCAGATTGGCTCGAGGTCGCCGAGTACCGTCTCGAGGCCGTGCCAGAATGCTTCATCCTTGATTAGGGCACAATACTTTTCAGCATCCACGTGCAGACACTCGCCCTCAGTGGACACCGCAGCCCCAACCTGGGCTTCGATGATGTCCTTACATCTTGTGTACACGGCGAGCTGCAGGGGTTCTTTGAGAAAGAACAGCTGTGTGAAGGCGACATTATGAGTCATCCAGCGGGTTAGATTGGCGATGAGATATGCGAGGATGATATAACGGCTGAGGTTTTGCATGCTGACAATCTTTTGTGATGTGTCAAATATTTTGCGAACTTTACCGTGGTTGTTGAGCCATGCAATCAGCCCGGTGGCATCCTCGGCAATTGCGGCGGCCATATCGTTGACCTTGAAGTAGTTGCCAAGGATCAATTGAAACTGTTCGATGTCAGTAGACTTCCATATGTCAAAACGGCATCTATACGTGCCTGATGTGCCCAACACGAAGGTAAAATCAACCAGTAACACTTTTTACTGAGGTTAATCCTGCCCTTCTTACTTCCGCCGTCGGCATCGGTGGTGAAGTATCGTATTTTGCAACCAAATTTCTTCTCAGTGCGGTCGATCATGTCCTCGAAGAGTTCGCACTGGGAGGTTCCGTCCTTGTTCAATGACGTGACCTCTACGAGCTTGAGCAAGTGCGAATGGAGAAATTATAAATACATCAAACGACTTCACAGTAATCTCACGTACCTTATAATCCACGTTTGCGCAGATGGCGTTGACAGAGTCTTTCTTCTTGCACTTCCAGCCATCGGTTCTGTGATTCGATTTGAGTAACAATAGATTACATATTGAATATGACTCATGACATGCCCGCGTCCTTATCTTTCAAAGTGTTTTCGATCCGGACCTCAACCTCCTCCGCGGCCTCGTTCAGCAGTCGGCCGCCGATAACTTTCCCCATTGGCATAACTTCCGGGGCAGTCGAGCGGAACATGCTGAATAGAATCAGCATCTCTGGTTCGCGAAAGGCACCGAGCGGGAGTCCTCCTGACACAATAGCTCGGAGATCCTGCCGCTGCACTGCCGCTATCTCCGGCGCGCCAAACGGCATGTCGTTCCGTCGATAAGTCACGAGTTTGGACTGAGTTTGGTGCTTTTTTGGCAGCGGTTCCATCGGATCGGGGGTAGCGGAACGAGGGTGCTTCTTTAATTCTTTAGCATCGCTTGTTTCCTTTCGCTGGGCGGTGGCCTCGGCCTTAGCTTCGACAGAAGCATTCGGACAGGCAGTCTTCCCGCCGAGGATGTGGGCAATCCAGGATGACTTGACAGAGATAACATGCCCAACAGCAGTACACGCTGCATAAAATGAGTGATGAAATATCTTGATGAATCTGGCTGTACCATCTAGGTAAGACTGCCCTCTTGTGATTATGTCGGTCATTGGAGACCCGGTGTCTTCCATATGCTTTTTGACGCAGCCCTGGCAGTAGGTTTTCCAGTGGGCTTGATTCTGTTTGACACCCCTGTGAAAGAAGTCCCATAGCGGGTTCAGGTCTGCCATTGCACTCTGAGAATAGAATTGCCGCCGGAGATGGCGGGAGAACGAAAGAAGGAAAGAAGATCAAGGGGGGGCTCTTTGACTCATACCACCATCACTCTTTCTCTGGCAGGGCTCTTGAGCTGTATTCTGCAGGGATTTCAGTGGTTTTTTGGTGTGGGTTCTTGAGCAGCACATCATCTTTCCACACAGGACTATCTGGTCTTTCCTCAAGCTGTCTGTGCTGCCTGCTGCTTGCCTTGCTTGCGTCGGGACCCTCCTCATCGACTCTCGTGTCAATCTCGGATCTTGGGTCATATGGTTGATGGGACACGTCACCATCCGGTTCTCGGGCCTGTAGTAGCCGGCACATGACTCTCTTGATCCGGGTCTCGAAGCTGACAATCCACTGTGACGAGTCATCGTCTCATGATCAGGGTATGGAATGCTTGCAAAATAGCGGACCCGATGCCCTGCTATTGGATTGGGGTATGAAATGCTTGAAAAATAGCGGATCCGATGCCCTGTGCATGGTTTACCTGGCCGTCTGGTATGGAAAGCTTGACAGGTATGGAAAGCCTGAAAAATGGTGGACCCGATGCCTCAAATAGTGGACCCGCTGCCTGGCTATGGTGGACCACTTGCATTATCCAAATGGAGTCCCCTCTGGCTCATATCTGGGGGAGCAATGTTGGTCTGTGCCACGCTCCACGTCCGGGAAGACACTTAAACTATGCTTTGACTGCCCGAGCAGAGCACGTCCCAAGTATGACGTAAAAACTGCTGTTAGCCAAATCCCGGCAGGGTCCCCTTGTGGGATAGGTGAAAATAAGTCGGGGGACTGCTTATCAAAACCATCTGAATGGACCAGCAGGTCTCAGGACACCCTGCGCCCGGCACTTTGTGCAAGGTGGTTAGTCGCATGGCGGTAGCGCGTGTGGCGAGACAGAGAGTCTTCATGGATGTGGATCCGTACGAGGTTCCAGTCCTCAAACGAAGCAACCAGGAAGGCAATGGGAAACTGCCCTAGAGTCGGTGGGTGGCAGGCCGTGGCATGTGATGGTTAGTAGCCCCACATGGCTGGAGAGTACTAAATCCTCTGTCGGTCTGCATTTCTGAAATGCGATGCAGGCTTAAGTTGATTCCTGCTGACCCTTCCCGACTGTCAAGCCCATGCATATATAAAAAAAGGGTTTACAGCCCCATGGGTGCCGTTAAGGCTATGGGGAAGGGGTGGGCGTCGAAAGAGAACCCTTTACGGTGGGCGGCGAACAAGAGTGATTGAAAATCCGGGTGTACTACCCACAAATAAGGAGATCCATAATCGCTGGTTGAAAGCGGTTAATGGAGCGTTGCAACGTGATTGCTTGTTAACCAACAAAATTAGATTTGGTCCACTTGCATTCAATACACAATTGGTATTAAAAACATGGAGTGGGCTACTTATGGATGAAGACTCTCTGCCGGTTGACTGGACACATGAGGGGGTTTTAGTGGGTATGCAACCCATAATTGATAGACATGGGATAGGATAATTCCTTCAGGTCGGAGTCCCACACTGGTTAAATAATGTGCGTAACGGCATTTCCTCCTGGACAACTTCCCCGGCAAAAACTGGCCCACAACCAGTAACCCAAGCGGATGAACTTGGAATGCTTCTGCAGACTGAGTCTCATTATCCCAAACACTCCAAAAAAAAAGGAAAGAAGATCAAAGCGATATTACTGTACGGAAGTGTAGGTAGGCGACACTCCGACGACCGTGACAGGGTGTGGGGACCGGAGGCGACACGACGAGCACCCTGGTGACCGTGATGGTCGCCAATTTGGGCGACCATCATACGGTCAAGCACAATGGGCGCTGTGGTGGCCCCGAATAATGTTCATTTAGGCAATAGTTATTTTGACAGTGGCATGCCGTCCTATAAAATAAAATGGTGTATTTCTTTGGCTCCCTTTCACCTTTGACACATAAATGCCATGTGAAAAATCCCTCAAGCCGTCTTGCAAGCTGGCAATTTTTTTGGGGAATTTTACGATTTTTTTCATTGTCACGGTATCCTATTAGCGACGGCGGCCATCGTGACCGTGACCCACCACGACTTGGGCGACGCGACGGGTCCTCCGTGACCGTGACCGTCGCCTACCTACACCACCGTTTGGCAATCTGAGGTTGGAGCCGCGTGAACGGGCTGTTGCCAAATCAGCTATATATTTTATGTTGAATTTAAGTCAAAATCTACCTTTGCCAGATGTTCTTTGATTCACCCCTCGTTGATGGTCAAAATGGTGTCGAACCGTCGTCAGATCAATTTAGCCCTATTTGATGCAAAACTGATGTCGGACGTGACCAGATGTAACGTGTGATTCGCGTGGATCGCCCGACGTCGATTCGATGTCAGGGCTGGCTTGGATCAAGCTTGACTCCCCGACCTCGTTTCATAATGAATATATCTTGTCACGTTTCCATTTCGTTCCACATCTCTCTTAAGTCTGCTCCGCAATGTCCGACATGAGCTGTTTTTGGCAAGTCAGAAATCAAGTCCCATGTTTTGAAAAAATCATTGACCACCGACTCTTCCTGAGTTCCTCATTCGAGCCCACATTGGACATGTCCCTCTTCGCCGACATCAACTCATGGGACCAGTGCCTCTCTCGTGACCTCTGCTCTCCGAATTTGCACTCCGAAAATGGCCGTGGCTTCGACAATGAAGATGAAAATTGCCCCCCCGCCAATTTGTATCTGCCACACACGGGAGGTGGCCATATGAGACCTGGTGTTAGCTACAGCAGGTACGTGTACTTGCATCGAATCAGTGCAGTCATTGACTCCTATTTCAGTTTTGTGTCGCCCTCAGTGCCAGAGACACCGGGCTCCGGCCATGGAAGAAGACTGGCACCGATTTTGGTGATGGCCCTCCTCCTGGATCGAGTGTTTTGGGCCGCAGGAAAAGGCCTGAGTCCATGGCTGAATGGTCCCCTCCGACCAAAGCTCGCTTGAAAACATACGCCGAAGACGTTGCATCGGAATACAGAGTCCCCGAAAGTAACAGAGAAGACTTTCTTAATGCTAGCACGGTCCGTATTTCAATATTTGCTGTGGAGCGAGCTGAAGTCTTTGATAGCTTTCCACGCACAAGCTCATGATCGTGACCTTGGGTGTGGTCCTCGGGCGACAAGAGGATGCTTCCAGCGAGTCCAGACTTACTGAATACTTGGGGTCATCAGAGTTCAAGGTGAAGTTGGCGACACCTTCGGACGTGTGAATGCTTACTCGGCCCATACAGGAGAATGTCATCAGCCAGATCCGTGGCGTGCTCTTGGATCCCAAGATCCCCAGCTATAAGATTGGGTTCCTTGACCGCCTGATGGTATGTATGTTCTTGTGCGACTCAGTCGAGTGTTCTGACCTCAGACCGCGTTCAGCGTCATATCCGATTAAACCCGGGTGTCTACCGCATACCCCAGGAATTCCGGGCCATGATCACTACCAATTCGTTCAACTCTGCCATAAGCAAGGCTGCCGTTAACGCGAGGTCAGACATGAAAAGAAAAGTGAGATTTTACCTTACGACATCTTCACCGTCGGTATATTGACATCGTACGTCTAGATGGCCAATATGTGGCACACGAAATCGAACATCTACGAGCTCGTCAACGCCTTGGCGTGTAAATTGTCGCAAGAGATGACCGATCCAATATGGGCACGTTTCGCATGTGTGGTATGTACAATCCTATGGCATCAGTAATGTCGGCGGCTGAGTTGTGCCGTAGCAAATGAAGCTTGTTGATTACAAGGCCAAGCCTGGTCCCGCCGCCAACGGTCAGGATGGGTTTTGGGATTATATTGACAAACAGCTCGCCGAGCGGCGGGAAACATCCCTTACAATTCCTGTCACTAATCGGGCAGCTTACTCAAGCTAGTACATATACTCTTGTCTGGATGTAGTTTTGTATACTGACAGTGCGGGACAGCATATTCGAGGAAGCCTTGAAGCTACACATGTCGCTTTGCCCTCCAAAGAAGAAGCAGAAATCGAGCACCCAGCTGCCCAAATGGCAGGAGGACATCTCCCGCGCCATTGAAGAAATGGAATCCTACATGCAGGACGAGCTCGCCGAGGAGCTTCCGGAGGAGGATGGTGATGCACAGCCCGACGCTCCGGGCCCCGCTGGCGATGCTCACTCCTCTGGGTAAATGCTCGCTCGCCATTCCTTAATATTCACACATTATTTACCGTATATAATTGAGATTCCGTGTCAGCCGCGTTGTTATAATGTATATATATTGCAGAATTATTATTCTTTGATAGTATCCGAGAGCTGTCTGATATACATTGGTTTGAGCTCCAAAACATATTGGGCCCTGGACATTGAAACTATACAGCGATCATGGTGGGGTCGACAAGTTTTCTCCGACGTCGATGCCACGTCGAGGCTGGCAACATCGATTGGATGTCGGCCCGATTGCCTAATTCCGAGGTTGATGTGATGACGAGCCAACGTAGCCGGGTTCAGTATGGGCGCCAGGTCGCTGATCAAACGGTGGTGTACACTTCCGTACAGTAATCATAATGACATCATGCACACGTGATAGCTAAAGGCTTTGGCAAAGGGCACCATTTCCTGGAAGATCTGCAAAGGCCTTTGCAAAGGCCGGTCAAAGCCTTTGGCCGACGAAGGCCTTTGCTCTTTGGGCGAACACTGGATCGTCTCGCATGCCTCGGATTAGTACTTTCTGCTTTCAACAAGTTTCTCTTGCCAGTCACCTTGAATTAGCCTTCTTGAACGCACAATATCTGGCAAACACGTTGTTCTACTGGCAGTCTGAGTCCGGCGTAAAGTTATGGCGAGGATCAAGCACTGAGACAAGATCCCAAGATCATTAATCTCACCATGTCATGGACCTGGATGCCATTGGCCGTCATTTTTGGCCAACGTCAGGTGAAAGCTGTCTCGTACCATCAATGATCGTCGCACCCAGCTTCTTTCATCGCCCACACAACCCCTCGGTATGGGCGACCAAGAGAAAGGGACAGCACCGGGGACTAGTACGTCGTGGGTCTCACCTCACGGAAATCCACTTACAGAGCGCATTCGATAGCCGCCGATGGCACTGACGAAGCCTTTGCCGCGAAGCTTTGGGCTGTGTATATTTCGGAGGCGGAGAAGTACGATAAGGCGCTGGTGGAGAGCTGGCGGAGCGACATGGATGGGATGCTCATATTCGTGCGTAATTGCTGCCTGGATCTTCTCCCTCTCACAATTACCCCAAGGCTGGTCTCTTTTCCGCGAGTTTGACAGCTTTTCTTATCGAGAGCTACAAGACGCTCACACCAGACTCGGGCGATATGACTGTGCTCTTGCTCAGCCAGATCTCACAACAGCTCGCAGCAAGGGCTAACAGGACCGTCTTTGATGTTCCGGCCCCCACATCGTTTAAACCTCCAGTGACCTCGCTGGTCTGCAATACCCTGTGGTTCATCAGCCTCGGTCTCAGTCTGGCCTGTGCGCTGATTGCAACCCTGCTTGAGCAATGGGCTCGCGACTTTCTCCACCGCGCAGACATGCGCTCTGCTCCCATCATTCGTGCGCGCATCTTCGCGTACCTGTACTACGGGCTGAAGCGCTTCAATATGCATACTGTAGTCGAGATCATTCCACTGCTGCTGCACGCATCCCTCGTGTTCTTCTTCACTGGCCTAGTCGCATTTCTCGCACCTGTCAACCACTTGGTCATGGCAATAGCAGCCGTCCTCCTGGTAATTGTTGTAGCAGTATATTCCGCTCTCACCATCCTTCCGTTGCGCTATCTGGACTGCCCATATCGCACGCCACTCTCTGGAGCATTCTGGCGGCTCGTGCAAGGGTTTGGGATGCTTAGACGCCAGCGCTATCTGAATGCAGATAGCAAAACCGATGACACCTCTCAGATTACCATGGTCGAAGCCATGGCTCGCCGGGCCATGGAGCCTTCCGAGGCAAGAGAATCTCGAGATGCACGGGCACTTGTTTGGACTGTCAAGTCACTGGCTGATGATGCTGAACTCGAGCCATTTGTCGAGGGCATCCCCGATGCCGTGTGGGGTCCCCGTGGTCGGCATCATACATATGACAATCTTATCCGCAGCCTCGTTGACGATCCTAATGTATGCCTCCGTGAACATACAGAGCGACTACTGCGCAGCTGCCAAAGCGGTATCCTCTCCCCGGAAGCGAAGCAGCGCCGCGAGATTACATGTTTCAAATCCTTGTGGGCCATTGGGAGCCTTTCGAATGGCCATATCCCTTCCAAGATCCCCTACCCTTGGATCGATATCGATGCATTTCTGCCATATCTCTCTCCTCTGAGCATGTTTCCAGATACGCTGTTCCCCGATATAACACGGCTGCCCCCTGATATAACACACTATCTTGTCTCGGCCTGGACACTCACTGGATGGAGCATGCACTGTGACATCAGCCGCCGCCTTGTGCAAATGCAAACATCTCTGGTCGATGTTGGCAATGTTCGTGTGTCCGATATATTCAGCTTCATGCAGGAGATCGAGGACACAAGGATATTTCCGATTTACTTCCAAATCCTGCACACTACACCCTCACCGGAAAAGGAGCCTGCCTCTGTCTTGGTTCCACTAATCAACCAGGAAATTCAAGGTTTTCTTACCAATGGGCCTTACCGTCTCTTATTTGATTATTACGCTACATCGGCCAAATTGGATTCTCTCCCTTATGAATTCGATAACACTGAAGCGATGCTTGTGTCTCAAACTTCACCTTGTCTGCACAGTGCACAGGGATACTGCAATCATATCTTCAGATCAATTGTGTACAACCATATGGACAAAATGAATGGCACAACAGAAGATCACTGGATCGACGTAATGCTCCGCAGGATGATATCTTGCTGGAAGACCGATGATCTAGACTTCCCCCGTGGTATGGTTCAATATCTGAATGAGCGGGTCTCAGAGCCGGCGGTACGCGAAATGGCAAATGCATACGAGGAATTTTTGTGGTCTGGTTTAGGTGCAAGCCTCACTGCTGAGGGGGATGTTCCGGTGGATCGGGACCTTGAATCGAAATGGATGCATCAAGTATTGACTGCACTGTGGGTAGTCGCGATGAATGCCGGGCATTATGGGGCAATGTTGCCAATCACTCTTTGCGAGTCTACTCTCACTGCGGTGGCACAAGCAGATCTTCGTATGGATGTTCACTACGCTTCAGTATCCGCGATCGCCGTACTCAGAAGGAGGACACTGGATCAGCTGAGCCTGACTCTGCCTCGGAGTTGGAACACAACCCAGATGGGAGATGGCACAGTCAGAGAGACTGAAGTAGACACCCTTGCCCGACTGCGAGAGTCTCTCTGTCTACTGGCCAGAGTTATTCCGAGCGAGCGTCCCCCGGAAATTCTCATCCAAGCGAGTGAGCGGGAAACTACCTGGGAGTTTTTTGACACACTGGCTGAAGTGTGGAACGATCGGATCAGTGAAGCACGTCTGTTGGTTGTCACCGATTTCTTGGAACGGTGCATCACTTCAGAACTGCCCTACGAGGCAACCAAGACACTCAGTTTCATCTCAGATACTCCTTACTATGGCTCCATCCGCCCGAGCTACCAAATACGTTTTTCTAACAGCATACACAACGTCTTTGCAGGGTCGAATGACCGTCCAGAGTTGTTCAAGGCCATGATGGCTATGGGGGCTTTCGACGTTTATACACAAGAGGACAACCCATGGCCAAGAGAATGGATCAGCGACGACGCGGCTCGGAATACAATAAAAGACACTGTCGCCCGTGTCGCGGAAACGTCCTTGTCTCTTCACGACTCACCCGCTCTCTTTTCGCGCGTTCAGGCAATACTGAAGGGATTGGACACTCTGCACCCTACTGAAAATGCACCCGGTATCTGTATCACATCCCTTTCCCTAATTTCTTGCTTAATTATTTCGTAAAGACTCCCAAAACGACTTGCAATCAAATGTCAATCCAACGGGTTAGTAGATGCACCATTTCTCATTTCCCCGGGTCATTATTTTGTACAGACTCAGCAAACAATCTCGTGGTCGACGCCACACATGCCCAGAGGCTAGTACATGTCGAGTCGACAGGTTAGATGCAAACTCTCTCATTTTCTCTGCGTCGCGATTTATCTAATTCCCTTTTGCAGAATCCACAAATGATACCGTAAATAATTTGGGCGTAAACGTCGGGGCAATGGGTTAGATACAACCTTTCTTGATTTTTGTGCGTCTCAGCTTAATGATCTACCACAGATTCAGCAGATGATTCAGTGGTAGACCATGCCTCGGAATCAAATGTCGATACGGCGGGTTAGATGCACCCTTTCTCATTTTCTCTGGGTGTCAGCTTATTGTTATTTTTTTTTTCAGACTCAGCCAATGATTCAGTGGTCGACACCACAAATGCCTTGGAGGGTTAGACACACCCTTTTCTCTGTTCATCAGCTCAACTATTTTTTATAGACTCCACGAAATACTCAGCGGTAGACGATTCGGAGGTGCATATCAGTTCTGCGGGTTAGACACAACTTTTCTGTATTTCTTTGTGCGGCGACCTATGGAAGAATGTGTTATATGATTATCCGGGCCTCTTGTATATGCGCCTCGTTTCTTTGCGCCGTTACATGTCTCGTGTCTCGTACTCACCAGCGGGGCGTGCACAGTGATACTCCCTCGGATGCACGGTTGGTCCGCGTGCCACAGTTGCGCGGTCGACGGATACTCCATGCCCCTAGTCGCAGCTCTGGTGTTCGAAGGTACGTCAGGTGCGACTCGATTACGGACATCGATCGCCCTCAGCGTGACAGCCGAAAATTTGCGAATCGTAGCGGTGACTCGCAGTAGGGTGCAGGACTTGAGTGGATAATATTCAAGTGTAGGCTGACAGTACTTGGTGCTGCAAAGTGTGCAGAGTATCCAATCGATGTCGATGAGTCGTGCCCCACATACAATTTCGATTCTCCCAAGTTCACTGTCAACCAAGTAGTAGAAATCAACATAAAACAACTGACGAGGGAGGGCACTCGCTACATGTCCCACAGGAGCCGCAGCGCCGCACCGTTCGCGGTGTCGCGTTCGACGTTGTACGCCCACGGCTCTGCGCGCCCGCACTGATCGTGCACAGAGACCAGCTGGCCCTCCGCAGGGCTCACTAGCCGCCCCGGATAGCGCGTCGCGGGCACGACGGGCTCGGTGATCTTCACGATGCGCAGGAGCAGCATGCACTGCCCCGTGTGCTCGCGCAGCGTGGAGCGCTCAAAGCGCGCGAGCCCGGCGCCTGGGGCCGCGTGGCGCGGCGTCAGCTCGGAGTCAGGCGTGGGGTGCGTGCGCATGCACCGCTGAACGGGTGCGCCTTGACGCTGTTGACCTACGACTTGAACACCGTGTCGAGACGCAGCGGGTGCAGCTCGTCCGGCCCGACAACGATATGACACACAATGCGCGCAAAGTCCACGGGAAACGGCTGGTCGATGGCGAACAGCGTGAGATGCGAGTCGAACGAGCGGCGCGCGCCGAATATCTGGCGGGACAGCGCGAGCTGCGTGGGTTGCGAGCTGCTCGTGGGTTGCGAGCTGCTCGTGCTCGAGCTGCGCGCGGAACTTGCTGAACGCGGCGTTGGCCGATGCTATCTGTGCGAGGCCACAGACACTTGCTCGGCACGAGGAGGTCCTTGCTGTGCGGGAACGACGCGGGCGAGTGGTCGGGCGTGACGCGGAAGCGGATGGTTCCGGTCAGCGGTGATTCGCGGTCCGCACGATAGTACAGGAAGCCGCAAGTACCATTCGGAAATGGCAGATGCGGACTGTGGTACCAGAGGCGCGCGCCAATCCCGCCTGGCGAGTGCACAAAAGTAACGGCGCATCTTGTCTTGCCGCTCATGTCAAGAAAGTCATCGGGCCACAGACGCAACGGATCCAGTGTAGAGATGATGCTCCGTGGAGGACCACGAAAGCGGGGAGTCCTGTGGCTCTTCAGCGACCGTTAGAGCATATGCGAGGAAAACAAGAACGCACGGATTGGTGGCGTAAAGTATGCGCCTGGATACACAACTGTTCACCGCGGAGCGACTGTGCAATTGTCCATCGCAAGCGCGCGAGCTCACTGAGCATGAGAAACGTGGGACTTGGAATTTCAAAATGAAGACGCGCTCCGGATTGCGTCAACAGCTTGCTTCCGAGATACATGCACAAATAACACCTCTTTTCCCCACGACCTCATGCGCTCGGATGAAGCCCGGAAACTTATCTGTGATCCGCCCAGCGAAGACCCTTGCTCATTTGTAGTCATTTATGTACCCACAAGTACTCGTAATAATCATTTTACGATCCATGCTCCTAGGTGTATGCTCTCTTTCCCTATGTCTACCTGGATGACCTGTAAGGTCTTCCAACTGCCGGCTCCTGGCACAAACTTCTGTCGCGCTTCAAAATGTATGTAGTATTTCCTTCAAGCTCCATGCATCTCCTTATTTCGCGTTTGTGCAGGCTACTGTTACACATTAAGTTATGGGAATTTATTCTGGGGTTCTGTATGGCCATGACTGCATGTCCTAGCTTTATAACACATCTATGGTATCCTATCGCTACAGCGATATCCTATCCTCTGCGACAAACACTGTACCCTTGGTGAGAATATAAGAAATACAAACAACGAGATTATGACCTGACGTGTCTCTGTGCATCAGCCTTTTAACAACTTACTTGCCGGCGCTTGTAAGCGCTTGTACAAGCTTGTACAAGCCCGAAAAGCCGACAAGCCGACAAGTCGACAAGCTATGTCAAAAATCTGACAAGCAACTCGCCGCAAGCCGGAAAAGTCAGACAAGCCCACAAGAGGCACAAGGAATATGCAGTATTTCAATATATTGAGCTACATATAATAATGTGGCCCGTGTGGGGCATAAACAGGCCCGGATGAGGGGTAGGAAAGGCACGAAAAAAGGAGTGTCAAGCTGGGCAGAGTGGGGAACTTGAAAAGGAAGAGATAACGACAGGTGGGCTGCAATGCAGCTGTAGGTAGGGAGTGTGGGATGCAACTAATAGATCCAAACCAGACTGGGATGCGGCGGAGTGAGGCGCGGTAAAGCAGATTGGAAATCACGATGGTCTGCGGCACGTGTTCGCGGTCGAGTTGAGGGGCACAGGCACTACACTGCGCAATGCGCTGAGCCCCAGGTAGTGCGGCTGCATGCAGACGTCGCGGCCATGGGCTGGGCGGCGACGTTGAGGAGCGAGGGCGTCGGAGAGGTGTGCTGCGATTGAGAAATTGGAAGCAATAGGGCAGAAATCTTGAGACCTTGAAAAAATGGGGGGCCAACAGATTTCCGGGACACCTATATGGGTAGCTGGAGGACCGGCCCATGGTCAGACGAGGTAAGGGGCCTCAGAGACATGGATTGAGGCAGGGGGCAAGTGGAGAAAATGGGGGGAAAAGGAAAGAGACGACCTTGAGGCGACCAACCATTTGACGCAAGTCACACCATCCGTTGCCATCTCTGTCAACAATTGGCATCATGATGGGCGGAGTTTGAAAGACTTGTCCACATTTCCTCACCCGCTAACACACCCAATTGCTTTTTTCTTTTTGTAATTGCTGTTTTCCATGGATTCAGGGAGGAAGACTAAGATGCAAGTTGTTCGCAAGATTTCATTTCAAAAACGAAGGCATCAACTCAGACTTGTCAGTCTTGCTTGTTCGGCTTGTGGATCTTTTCTGTCTGATGAGCTTGTGAACAAGCGAAACGGGCTAAAAAAGCCGTGAAAGCCCCAAAAGGAAATTGCACTATTACTGATGTGGCCAATGGCTACCCGGGATGACGGCCACCTAGCAGCACTGTTACAACTTTAAATCGAGACCACAGTTGAGTAGGCACTTAGTGACCATCGGCGACTCCGTTCAGCCACTGTCATAATACAACTTTAACTTCAGCCTGCCTACGAGTAGCGAAAAAAATGGCATGGATAATTGGGTCAGGGGAATATAATACATACGAACAGGTGGGACATGCAAACTAGGCAGACATATGTTCGTGATAGTAATGCAGTCCGCAGAGCCACATCCAGTCATACCCATGTTGGTTGTATTTCTGGTTTCTCACTGAGGTCTAGGTCTAGACGGCACCGAAGGGCACAGTGTCTGTTTCAGAGCATAGAATATCAATCTACCGATAGGATTTCATAAATGTGTTACAAAGGTAGAGCATCACGACCAGAGAGAACCAGAGAAGAAGAAAGTCCCGTAACTTAATTAGTAACAGTAGCCTGCACAAGCGTAAAATCAGAGATGCATGAAACTGCAGCGCGCTTGAGACATACCTTTTGAAGCGCGACAAAAGTCTGGGCCAGGAGCCGACTGTTGGCCGTCGTTCCCGTCTGCAAAGTGATTGAAGTTTTCCCGAGAACCACGCCCTCGAGATGCGAGCCGGCGCCGGCGGTGACCGCCCCCGTCACAACCCAAACAATGTTGCTCGCAAGCGCGCCGCCGGCGAGAACGATCCTTTTGCCTGCCGCGATAGACAGCGTTCCCGTCACCTGGAAAATCCACGCTGTCAAAAAAGTCTCCCTGTCAGCCGTGTCGAGAGCGCGCATGCGTGCAGCTCTCACTATCTGTGGCGCCGCCCGCAATAGTGACATCGCTGCCGATGCTGACCGCGCTGGTCCACTTGTAGAGCCCAGGTGCGAGGATGAGGCCGCCGATGGCGCCTGATTGGACCCGTCAGAAGGACAGAAGAGGGCGATGTGATGTATTGGACACTGACCGCTGGCGAGATTGCTGAAATTTGGGTTCGCGCGGCCGGTCGCGTCGGTAAACGCGGTGCCCATGTCGCCAATGGCGACGGTGAGGGTAGATGGTGTGGGGGCGGCGTAGGACGCGGCGAAAAGTTTCCCGACAACTTGGCTGGAGGTAGAAAATTGTCCAGTCGAGTCAAGGGTGAGCGAGAAACCTGTGAGGGCTCCGGCTGCGATCGGGCTGACTGCCACAGCGCCAGCTGGAGCTGGCTTTCAGAACTGCGATGGCATCGAACAAATGGAGACATACTGATAACGGACGGCGGAACTGTCGTGACCCCGCTTTCAGCAAGGATCGCGTAGTTGGCGGCAGTTCGTAAATTGACGGCGGCAGGTCCTACAGCAACAACGCTGCCGAGAGCGGCCTGCGCACGAAACAAGCGAGTGAGGAACATATGGGGAGCGCCAGCAAGTGACATACCAAGAAAGAGATAGTAAAAACGCTTGAAATCATGATAATTGCGAGATCGATGAGCTTGGGAGTCGAGTTGTTGAGGGAATTGGGCTGAAGCTGAAGAAAGTAGCACCTCTTGAGGGGTTTATATACGTTTTCTGAAAATGAACCATGCCGCGTCGGCCCATACACTTTGGAAACATCGTCATACTCAAGACCGTCATGGGCCAGCTGTCCTTGCGTCCTTGACAAGCGGAAGCACCTAGTGGGCTTGGAAGGCTCAGGTACGGCGGGGAACTCGTCATTTTGTTGCCACATTGTCGACGGAACACGCCAGTTTCATCGGAGAAGCACCGTGATTATAATGTGTGGGAAGACAGCGGGTGAGGGCATGCAGCCGTCGTGGAGGGCGGGCGACGACACCATCCGTCGCTGGGCACTTGTGAAGTCAAGAGGAGACGAGGGCACGAAAAAGCTGATGACAACTGTCCACCAACGGCATTCCATTTCGCCTGTCCAAAAGTTGGTGAGAATGTGGATCAAGGAATAGACGGTCGGCATGACGTAGGACCACTGTAAAGTCGTCAGAATGTGAGTGACCCCGAGGGAACTTGGGGAAAGACAGAATTCGAATGCGACAGGCGCTACATTTCTTCCATGCCTCACTCAATTCTTCCGATTCACTCAAACTTGGGTTTGAGGGCCGCGGCTATGCCCTGCAGAACTCGTACTTCCGGGCGAGTAAAGTTGTGACATAGTAAAGACATGTACTATAAAATACTTGGGGGTAGAGGGCCGTGGCTGCGCCCGGCAGGATCTCGTACTTATCTTTTTTCCCATCGTGCCGATTACGCCGCTTAGTAAGCTGGTCATCCCAAATCCACCCGGACATACAGTGATACACGACAAACCTGGAAGACCCAAATGATTGATGTGATTTCAATGAGGCCCAGGCAAACCAGGCCGTGTATTTACTTCGGCAGGTCCAGGGCAATATTGAAAATTTGCTGGGGGACTTGGAAGGAGGTATATACTAGACTTATTAATGTTTGTACCCTCTGAATGAGCGGCATGGGACTGGGGGTGGGCACAAGGTCGCTGATGGCCACTTACATAAGCACATAGCCACATCAAAACGCGCCGATGCGGTATTTTGGTTTTCCCCCATGTTAATGATACTTGTAGATGTAAGATGATCCCAGAAGCTGGTTCTGACACTCTCTTAAGTGAGATATTGGACCTCCACTGAGATTCAATGTGTTAGTCCTGGATTTTCACCTCTTAACACGGTTGGTCACGCTCTGTCACACGTCATTATTATTGATTATTACTGTGATTGCGTGCCCTGGCCACTTCACGTTTTTGGGCTGATTCACCCCCCTTGGTACCTCCGGCTGGCGGTTGATCTCAATATATTAATAATATCTCGGGATTCTTCTGGGCAGAATTTTGTAAACCCCCCCTGCCACTTGAACCGAGATACAAAAACTTTTATCTGACTACTTTTAAAAAATCTGTCCAGAAGGATCCCGAGATTTTAGGATTTTGAGACACTTTGCCTCTTAGCTTTGGCTGCTTGTGGAGGACATCATGCTACAAACGTGAAGGCGTTTCTGATTGAGGATTTAGCAGAGAGGCTTCATCAATCAACATGTACAAATAGATCAGGCCTTAGTAGGACGTGCCCACACGGTTACACCAGGGAAAAGAGACAGAGGTAAATAAAAACAGCACAGCCCTAGGCCACACAGCCACTAAAGGGGTAAGGAAAAAGTGAACGAAGTATAGGGACAGCCACTAAAGAAGTCAGACACAGCCACTAAGGAGACTATCTTAAAAAATCGGAGACAAGGAAAATAGGGAGACTTTTAGCCCCTCGGAGGAATGAAAGGAACGAGTATTATGTAAACATAAGTACTCGTAATTACAACTATGACTGAACAGTATGGCGAAGACACACCCGAGTGTGCGCATGGCATAACTTGGTGTGCCAATGCACAGCTTGGGCAGCCCGAGCAGAATATTAGGACGGACGTAAGGTACATCTGGAAACACGTTCTGAACACATAGAGACCGGGCCGCGCCATAGATCGCCGGTTATGACATAGTGACCGGTAGCGGACCTTAGGGCTCTGCGCCGTCCGTCAGACGGGGACGGCCGTCACAAAAACGGCCGTCAGACACAATTTTGAAAGCTCTGACGGCCGGGTCCCGGCCGTCAGACCCGTTGACGGCCGTCGACGGGTTCAAAGCTGGACATCGCATATTGATCCTGTAACCAGACGACTTGAGTGGTTCTTGTGTATTAGTTTACATCTATAACCATTATTATGTACATCCTGGTGCTTCAGCTCATGCACAGGCCGTCCATTTGCGTGTTTCATAAGAATGTTGAAGATCAATCTCATTCGGGGAATGCCGAACGAATTGATGTACGTCCTCGAAGGAAGAGACCTCAAGGAAAGACAAGGTCATGGATGTCGGATTATATGGGGAAGTATACCAGGTGTATATGAGACCCAAATACTTGCGATTTCCTTGACATTTGAGTGGAAATTGCATGATCTTTAATGAGGACCCGTCAACCCGTCGACGGGTTACCCGTTGCCGTCCGTCAGCGCGTCGCTTCCAGACCTCTGACGGACGGGTCCCGTCCGGCCCGTCCCGGCCGTCAGACCCGTCACCCTGACGGACGGCGTAGAGCCCTAGTAGCGGTGACACTTCTCTGTAGAGCGCGCTATAGAGACCCATGCTCTAACGTGAACCTAGGCTCTATCCCGGGCTCCCTCCTCCTCATCGTTGCACATAGATGTCGCTGCTCCATGTGTCTTGTCGGATTTGCTGGCAGTTAATCATTTCGACTTATAAAACACGGTGAAGTCCTGACTGCTGACAACCGCGTCTTTTCCCCACTTCCATCTTCCCCGCCATTATCTCCTGCTCTGGCTTCAAGTCGGCTGTGCCCAAGTCATACCTTCAAGTTCTTCATGTTGTCAAGACTTATTCAAGACCTCATTCAAGACTTAAGCTTTGCTGTGCTAATACTACAATAATTTCTTGCGCAAGAAGGAACTCGAAGTCAACACTAGAGCTGGGAACATCTGTCTGTTTTATGGTCCTGACTCTTGACTCTCTCTGGCTGGGCTTACATTATTGATGTTGTTGTTCTCTGGCATGGTAAGTACGTACTAGTGTCTACTTTTGTAAAGTTACCAGTGGACGAGGCAATAAAAACATTTCTTTCCGTCGCATCTTTTCGCGCATCCCCCGTGATATTGTGCCTGAATATCCATCTGGCATACGTGCGAATGGCTATCATGCGAGCTCGTTAGCCGAACACCGGCATCTACGCGGCTCTATGGCGCTCTACGGCTCTATCACTCTACAGGTCTATCGCTCTAAGCCTCTCTGATAGTCTCTGATAGCACACTGGGGGCAAGCGCCGTGGGCGCGGGTTCATGGGAGAGCATCGACACTTGCTATGACATATGCCTTGGCATATTTCGGCACCACGGTCCGAATCGAAGGTGTGTCACGTGTTCACTCCAGTCACTCACATCTTTCTCTTTTGCTTCTCTCTCATCGTCTCATAGCTGGATCTCAACTGTGTTTCAAGAATAGTAATGGGCTGCAACCTCTTCAACCTCTCGACTCTCCCTCACCCTTATCTGTTGTTGCTCTCCAAGTCGATACGATCTGAGTCTGTGATCCCGCTTGCAGCCATCGACGCATCAATTTGCACTTCTTGGTGTTCTTTGCTACTTCGATGGCTAAGGAGAGGGGAGAGGACAATAGCCAAGGAGGATAGTCAGCCCATTATTGATGTCTGCTTGCAGCAACGTCCTTGGCCTCGTTGGAAGCCATCAGTGATCGCACTTAATTTGGACTCTCTTTCATCCCTTTCATCCGCGTCTTTCAGCTTGACCCTCATCTCGATTCACGTACTATGGGGAAGAATGACTGTGAATCTACTACCTGGAAGGCAGCAAAGCCTAAAGTCCGCTTCTCGAAGGGCCCAGCTCCTGGCAGCAAACACAGGAGCGGGGGCGGGCCCGACCCTGACCCGAACAGCACTGGTCCATCTTCCAAGAAGCAGTGTACTAGCGCGACTGCTGATGACTCCTTTCCTCTGGGGAGCTCTTCGTCTGCACCTCCGGGCCCGGACAGCGCTCCAGCTGCAGATTCTTCCCTGGCAGCTGGAGATGCAGCTGCTACCGATGCGGAAGGTGACGACGATGAGAAGGCACAGTTAAAAAACGCGTGCGAAATCCTTGGGGTATATGTCCGAAGGAGGTTCCTCCAGAGGCAAAGCCAATTCAGGTAAGTCTTTCATCCGCTGGTTTTATTATATATGATTAATCAAGTGATTGCAGCGAGCCTTCCAACATGTTATCAGAGCGCTTTGTGGCATGTTGACCCAACATGACGTCCTCCCCTCTGCCATTGAGATGCGCACCCACTACGACAAGTGCTTCGACAAAGTCGAGGACCAACGCCCCCACATGCGAAACCTCGTCGATGAATCAAGGACCGCTGTCAAGGAGGCAGCTGACATGGCCTCAAAGCTGATCAAAGACACAAAGAGAATTCCTGGACCTATTGCAAACGACATTGCATGCATCTCCGAAGTCCATCTTGCTTCCACCTTCACAATGATTCAGAAGGCTGGCCTCAAGGGTTTCTGTCCCGACATCGAGGGGCCAGTACACTCGAAGTACAACAAGCTCCATCGCCACCTGGCGGTGTCTGTATTCCAATACCTTTCCTCCTCATATGCTCTCATGGCCTTGAATGTCGATAACCATATTGCCCAAGACGACAACCTTCTCTGCGACATGTATGATAATTTCGTTAACGGAACCCTTGCATCGAAGACCAGAATGGAGAGGCGTCGTCCAGGTAGTCTTAGCAGCTCACTTGAGAACACTGTCGCATTCAAAGCCCACAGCTGCGTATGTTGTTATTGCATTTAGACTTGCGGAAAGTTCTTACCATTGGGCTTTAGGTGTGTGCTACTTGATTCAAGACGACGACCAGACTCAAGATGCGAAAGCCTGTGCAGCGCATGGCCTTTGTCAAGGAGGTCCACTCCGACGATGAACACACTCCGCAGGGGTGCCATGTTCGCCAGAAACCAGGGCGCAACCCCGTTGTAGCCCAATTTTTCGCTAAAGAGATTGATGTTCATGCCGAGGAGTACAGGAAGCGTAATGCAAAACCCGGGCAGAAGTACGTGTTCAATGACTTCATTATTTACTTTAAAATTAACTTGATTCCAGGAAACCAGAACCTTGCAGTCGCGAAGAGCCTCTTCTACCTGCCTCCGATATGGGGCAGGTTTTACCGCCTGGGGTCCCCATCGACTTCTTCGCTCCTGAGTGTTATAATTCACTCACTGTAAAGGAACGTGCCAGGTATGCAGACACCGGTGTTGCCTTCCCACTAGCGGAGTATGCCTTCAACCCGGCACACGTGGGCTGGAAGAAAATGGGCAAGTCAGACTTCATGAAAGCGTATGGAAATCAAGTTTTGGCACTCTACAACATCCCCTCTGCTGCGAAAATTGCGGAGCTGTCCAACTCAGATGCGGATGACGAGGACGAAGAGGAGGAGGAGATCAATTTGGCTGACACTGATTCCGAGATGGAGGTCGACGAGGAGCTGAACCCCTAGATGTACATGTTAGAGTTTGATTTTCTGTTACAATTTATGCCTTTCAATTGATCCTCTTTTGCGCTTGGGACTCAAACATCGTTGGATTAAAGACTCTTCTGGGCTGTTGAATGAATGATATCTGTGTGCAGAGGTGGGATCCAAACTTGGCAGGGGACTTTTTGACTTGAAAGAAATATGTGCCATGACTCGTGATTCTCTTCTGTGTTGAGACTCGGGTGGCTGAGTTCCAGACATCATTGTGGGCACCCTTAAATAAGTAATAAGTGACACCCCAATGTACAATGCGCACTCCACTCCAACTTTGAAGAGCAACAATAAAAATATAACATAAGTTGTATGTCTGGACTTTGGTGGAGGAAAGAACATCTGGGGGGTGTCTAGCTAAGAAATTCTGAATTGTACAAACCAATTATAGTTATGAAGAGACCCTTCTCAGACAGAGAAAACTTGTACCTGGAGTAGTGCTAGTGCGCTGTAGTAAAAGATTTCATTGACAGGTCATGTGACCATGACTTCAAAGCGGGAAACACAACAAATTTCTTGTGAATGCTCAGTCGGGAAAAAAAAAAGTCCAGGCCAGTACAGGAAGAAGTAAATAATGGAAATAAAATATGCAAATCAAGATTCAAGATAAATAGATAAAAGGAAAATCTAGTGATCGCAAGGTGAGCTAGCGGCGGCCTCGGTTCAGTGCCCAGCAGACAACCATGACAGGTTTCTTGGTATTACTATCAGTGACTGCCATCCTGGGCAGACTAAGAACCTGGGCACCTGGCCTGTAGCAACCGTGAATGTAACTCAATGTCAGAACTTATTGTCTGAGGGTGAAGGGGGACCTCAGATGTTGGTGCACAACAAGTTTCAGCAAGTTTGAATGTTGTCGTCGGATGTTGTGGTGCGGCGATCAGCGGGCCGAACGCTGAACATGTGATTTCCTTAATTTCTGATCTGGCACCCACAACAAACAATGCCCTGAGCTCTGTCAATTCTGCTTCAATCCGCGATGTCAAGCACTTGGTCGACACTGCGGAACCTGGGCTTTCATCTCACCGCCTCCATGGGTGGCCTGGCCACCGTCTAATCTTGTTATCTTGCCAGGAACTGTCGCTGTCAATGGGAAATTAATGTCAGATGAGACCTGATGGCAGTCCTTCCCCCAGATGATCCACTGCTGCTACCGCCTCAACACTTGGGGAGGACATTCGGTAGGGGTAACACTTGACTTTCATCGGTAGAGTAACATTTTACCGATTTTATCCGCTCGGTACTGCCATCGTTTACAGTGAAGTGCCAACTTGCATGATCCCGACATACCAAATGTCGGGTTCTCGGCAGAAAGACCCAGGGGAGAGACGGATGATTCAAGGACGTTCAACTGGTTCCTGTGAACTATTGCACTGCCCGTCTCGACTCCCCATGATCTTTTCGCCATGCACAGCTCATTACAATCTGGCAGGTTTTGGGATATTGCACACACACCTTCGCGCTATCTGGGCATGATCCGCCCGTGTTCTTGTTGTCATTCTAGGTTAATACATTCATTCCTCATGCTCCATGTGCATCTCGAACCTCAAAGACAGCTCGCACGATGCCTGTAAGTCCATAAGACCGCTACGCTGGCCACCTTTCAGCAGCATTTCGCTCCAACCTCAGAGTTCCTCACCTCAAAATCCCCTTCTTTTCCATCTGCTATCCATGCCTTCAAACCCACCCAATGATCCTGGCCCTCCCGGGCCCGCTACCTTCAATCCCATTGCTGCTGGTAGCACTGCTGATATCGATCTTGAGGATATGGACATTGAAGACCGTTACAAACTTGCTATCACGGCTGTGCGGACCACCGGTATATCGAATCGAAAAACCGCCATTCAGTACTGTGTTGTGCAGAGCACGCTCGATGCACGCCTCAAAGGAGTCAAATCCCGCAGCGAGGCTCACGAAAATCAACGGGCGCTGAGCTCTTTGCAAGAAGCAATTCTCGTGGAGTGGGTCAAAGTAAGTGCAATGGCATTCCCATCCAAGTATCGTCGCTCATGTTTGCATTTAAGATAATGGGAAGGCGAGGGCTTCTGCTTTCGCTCGAAACAATTGGGCATTATGCCGCCGATATTGCTGGAGAGCCGTTGGGAGAAACATGGCCACGACGTTTCAAGGCAAGTGTACAGATTTTCTGCCACCAACTACGCTAATAATGTTTCAGGACCGTCACCCCAACCAATTACACGTTAAATGGACCCACTCGCTTGAAGTCTGTCGCGCAAAGGCGTTGGACGTTCCTGCCATGCATGAATACTTCACGATCTTGCGTGAAACTGTCGAGAAGTATGATATAAATTGGAAAAATATCTATAACATGGACGAAAAGGGGATTCAACTCGGAGTCGGTACCAAAGCACGCGCCCTCGTCGATCGGGACCAAAAGAATGTCCAGCGGATCGAGGATGGCAACCGGGATCTCGTTACGATCATGGAGTGTATCTGTGGCGATGGTTCAGCACTCCACCCATCCGTTGTTTTCCAGGGCGCACGACGTGACTTACGATGGGGAGAGAATAACCCCTGTAATGCAAGGTAGTGTTGCTTTGTAGTCCCTTTGATGAATGCTGATATAATTTAGTATATCTATCTCCCCCAACGGTTGGACCGACCAGCAGTTGGGTGCGATGTGGCTGGAGAAGGATTTCGAGCCCGAAACAGCTGCCCGCTTGGGAAACGCCACGGACTACTGCCTGCTCATCCTTGATGGCCACAATAGCCACTGCACATACCGATTTGCGCATTATGCAGAACAACACCGTATAATTGTCCTATGTCTTCCTTCCCATACAACTCATGCCCTACAGCCCTGTGACGTTGGGGTATTTGGTCCGTTGGCAGCCAAGTGGGCCAAAGAGGTGTCGAAGGTGTGTCGTGGACTCGGAACGCCGGGAAATGATCGAGAGTTTGATGTATTTTTACAAGATGAATGCTGAATATGTAACGATTGATAAATACAACCTACTCGAACACTACTCGATTGCACGGAGTCAGGCTTTCAAAGTAGACACAATAAAAAACGCATTTCGCAAGTGCGGAATCTGGCCACTTGACGAAGGTGCCATCCCCGTCGACACGTATGAGCCTGCGAAAAACTACACGACCCAGGCAGCGCAGCCAATGCCGGCACGATTACCGGTGCTTCTCGTTCCCATGTCCAATCCAACATGTTCTACACCGGCTACGTTGTCCCGCGCTTCCATGGCTACATCGCGTTCATCCACAACCCTCTCACTCCCTCCGACCAGCGCGAATACCTCCACGGCAGCCTCTAGTTCCTCCACCACCACCCGATCTTCCACCCCGCCACATCCGACCACCCCACCCAATGCAGAGGGACAGCAGGCAGCTGTGGCTGCACTCTACCGTCTCGCTCTTCCATCACCAATCAAAGGACTGTCATCCTGGAAGGCTCTTGCGGAGGAAAATGCACGCCTTTGGTATATTGCTGAGCTAGCTGGGCTGGAGCTGGAGAAGAATCACGCACAGATGGTCTTGATGGACCGCGAAAACGAACGGCTCCAGAAGCAGATGTTTGCCAAGAAGAACCAGAAAAAACGGGCATACAACACTGGTCACGCCCGTCTACTTACTGGTGCGGAGATGCAGGCCACGCTGCTGCACGACGAGCACAAGAAAAGCATGAAGGCACTCCACAAAGCGCTGGCGCCGCAGTTCCGAGAAATCAAGCGGATGTTGATGCAAGAGAGAGCAGTTTTTTCGGGACCACGTGTTACACGCGCACGGGGGCGCGGGGGCACATCTGGGGCTGGTCGTGGGGCTACCCGTGGGATGCGAGGGGTTACCCGTGGGACGCAAGGGGCCATCCGTGGGAGAGGGCGCGGTGGAGGTGCCTCTGCTGACTCCAATGGGGAATCTGCATCTGATGACAACTCTGATGGGGAAGGAGAGCCGTCCCCTGCACCCTCGCCCGAGCCTAGCAGCGACGACTCAAGCAGCAGTGATGATTCTGTTAGCAGCAGGGGGCCCAGTCCCCACGGCAGTCCCACTCCCAGCAATCGTGCAGATGAGGACGAGGATGGATCAGACTCCGACGGGGAAGAGATTGAGGTCGTGCGGCTCAACGGGCACCGGTGGGTTCGAGGGAACTTGGAATTCATGGTGATGTGGAGTGAGGGCGATGCAACTTGGGAACTGCTCTCCACGGTGAACGACTGTCAGGAGATGGACACCTACTTGGCGCATCGGAATGCGGCTGATCCAGTGCACTTGCCGAAGCATAAATATCTTATTGACAAGGCCGTTGTAGCCAGTAACTAGCGGGTTTTAGTGTGTTCAGAGGCTCTTTGTATCGTTTTGAAGTATACCTGGCCTTTACAGCTCCTGGGGAAGCGTGAGGAAGCACGAGGAAGCGGCGAAATGGGCGGAACACCAAATCAAACAAATGTTCCCACGCCTGCCCAGGTACCCAGTTTTCGCCCGATTTGGACTTGCCGCCGGGAAATATTCGCCGAGCCATCAAAACTTCATGGAATTTCTTGTGTCCAGGCTCAAATGATTCCCAGGATGTATGCCTTCATCATAGAACCCTACTTCGAAGTACAAGTACATAGATTCCCCTCATCCATGCGCAAAACCCTTAAGGTGCCCAGGATCTCGAGCAAGAATAAGGTCAAAAGTCGTTATCAGCCGCTTGATATGCCGATATGAGTCTAGAGTCGATTGGTAGGATTAGATCCGATCAAACAGAACAAAACAAGGTACGCGGACGTCGGAGATGATGTCAGGAGCCCGAAGCAGTAGCAGCTGTTTTGAGATGCCACCACTTGTGCTCTTTATCGTAACCGCCATGGATAAAAATATTGGTCTGTTACCTGTGACATTAAAAGGGATCCACCGAGGATCCACACTCGCTTACTTGCTGCCCTGCCCTCACTTGCTTGCCGAAAGTGGGCGCTGCTTCTTGGGACAACATCCCGCTCTCCATTGTTGGCCGCCACCCAAATACTCTACAGGCGTTTGCATAAAAACCTGCAGTCGTGATTTCACCGCGCCATGTTTGTTCGTGTTAAATGTTGATGGATGTCTTGATTGTGACCGGTGACATCTTCCCAGTATTATCTTCCCCATCGATTTTCGGCTCGAATGCACCTGAATCGCAATAGGGAAATTTCAAACATTCAATCCATTTGAGTTTGGAATTTTCAGAGGACCAGGGTAGCGAGCTAGCGATTGGTTTTTATGAAGTTGAAGTCACACCCATCAAAGTTTGGCTGATTTTAACACAAACACGGTGCGGTGAAATCACGGCTGCAGGTTTTTATGCAAACACCTGTAAGGCCAATGCTTGTCGGACTTGGGGAGAAAAGAGGGAAACACAGGGGAGACTATATAATAAGGCTCTTCAACACTTGCACCAGTTTACCCTTTTTTGTTTTCATCTCATTTACTATTTCTACTCTGCCATGGCGCCCGACAGAAACACACGCAAGCACTATCGATTTGACAAAGTGAAGCTTGGTCCAGACCACAATGGACAACCTGGCCGAGTTACTCGTCAACAGAATACCAGCATTACTCGCCATGATCCTACTCTGCAACCGCTACGCCAAGCTCGCCTTGCTTACATAGGTTCGGCCCCTGTGTGCAGGGCAGCACAGATGGCCGACAAGGTATCAGTGACTGCAGTCACTACATATATACTTGTTTGCTTTAGATCCAGATGTTGGCAGAGTTCTTTCTGGGCTACCCAAAGCAGAAGATCACCGAGATTTGATCGGATCTAATCCTACCAATTGACTCTCCCCTCTGATATGCCAATGGGATGCGTCACATCACTCTGGCTAAAATGCTTCCGCAATCTAATCTTCATCCATTCCTGATCCGTTAACAGACCCCTCGCCATTGTCGCTGTCGTTCTCCTCGTCGTCCGTCGCCTTTTTTGGCCTCGCCAACAACAGCTCCAGATCGTAGTCTTTCCACTTTGGCTTCAGCCATGCCGGGCGGCGTTTGTCGGCTTTTGCCTCGACCTTCTCGACCTCCCACGCCGCCTTGTCAGCCTCAAATCGCACCTTCTTCGCCTCGTTGCGGACTCGGATCGCATTGTTCTTCTTCTTCCACTCTGCCAGCTCATCAGCCCTAGCCTCTCGCTCTACCTGCCTGCCCTCCTTCCTTGCCTCCTCCTCCTCCCTCTTCTGCTCATCATCAAGGCACTGCTGGATGAAGCCTTCTGACGAGAACCATTTGGCCTGCCCATCACCCATCTTATGGCGCCCCTTCTTCTTTCCCTTCCTCTCCTCTGCAGCCTCCAACTGACTCCATGCATGGTTGACATACATCCCTGCGAGGATGACACCGGCCTGCATCTCAATCATCGCCTCCTTCCTAGCCTCGTCGCGCTCTTCCGATTCAGCCAGCGCATCGAGCAGCTCCCGCTCGCGGGAACTCGCGGCGGGTCTTGCGAGCAGTTCTGCATAGCGTGAGGTCCGGCATTGGGGGGAAATAGTCAGCGGCTTGAACACTGGCGGCATTGCGGTGGATTTCAAAGGGGACGCCGACGTGAGGAACAACGCTGACCGAGCCGACAGGCTATTGACGGCAGAACGAGCGAAGAAGGGTGTCATGGGAGGAAGGGGTGTCGCGGGTACGGGTGCGGGCGCCAGCTCGGGTTCGTCGTTGTCGCCGGTGTGTAATTTTTGATAATCCAAGTAGTCGACAATCATATTTGACATCAACTTGACCGGACTCGACTGCTGCACGGGCAGCGCACCGCGCGACAAAGTCTCGATACTCGGTGCCATCATCTCCTCCATGATGACGTCATCTCCTCCGTGATGACGTCCGTGTTGAGCGGGATGACCCCTGTTTTCTTGAAGGCTGCTGTGATATTCTCCGGTGTCAGCATCTTGAAGTGCGCCTCGGCGTAAATGGCAAGAAAGTTGGTCTTATCGACCACCTTCCCTTCACGCTCGACGCGATCACGGGCATCGCTCCAGTTGCGCTTGAATGTGCCAAAAATTGTGACGTCGAGGCCCTGGTAGACGTGCGTGCTGTGCGAGGGATACCCCACAACCTCGATGTGATTTGCCTTTGCGTAGAGGAGGAAACTGGTCGTGTAATGGGACATGTGGCCATTGAGAAGGAGAAGTCAGTGCCGACCGGCAGCCTTGGCACGTGTTTTCTTGTCGAAATCCTTGATCCAATGATCCATTCAACGGTGATTTCACCGTCGATGTAGCCCTTCTTGGAATAACCCAATCTGCAGTACAAGGTGAGCTGAATAATGATGACTCTTCTCTTGACTCACAACGCGTCTGCAGGATTATCCTGCCTCCACTTCACCTGAAACCCTCCGCCTTTGTAAATCACGAGCGGCAGATGTGTCGTGCCATCGCTGCAGATGGTGACGAGCATGGCAATGTTTTCTCGGTCTCCGCTGTGCTGCTGATGCTGTGTCTTCTTCCCCACACCCCCAATGACCCGTTCCCGCTGCCTGATACCCTTCTGGAACCCCGATTCGTCCACTCCCCAGATCAGCTCCGGTGGAATCCTGTCTTTGCCACCCACACCCTCGATGATGGTTTCCAGCAAGTCAAAGTATTGCTCCTTCGTATTGGGATTGACAGCACGTGCACGTGACTTGTCGAGGGCACGCGACCAGTACATATGCAGCTGCTCGTTGTCCGACACAAATCGGTTTGTCCACTGCTTCCCAATGCCCTTGGCAGGGAAAGCATCCCCCAAGCATGCCCGCAAGATTTGGTCGACGTGTTCCTTCAGCCGTCGATGGCTCAGATGGAAGCCGCGATTCGCACATTCAATGGTGAAATCTACAACAATCTTCGTCTCCTCCGGGGTAAGCCAGCTCCTCTTTCCTGCTGCCTCCTGTCGACTCTTTCCCCCATTCACATGCCAATGGATCTGGGAGGTGTTGAGTTGCACGACCTTCCCCGTCTGTGCCAGGCACTCCTCCTGCGCCTTCTCGAGCGCATGCTGAAGGCTCGGATGCGGTGCTGAAGACGATCCCTGGCCTTCTTGGTAAATCTGCACAGGCCATAGCGGGGATTTGATATATCACGGAGTTCTAATGAGAGATCTGCCATGTTATATCAGGAGCTCTAATTAGAGATGCGCCATGATATATCACATTAGAAGTACTTCTGTTTCGAGTAATTTCCAGTGAAAAAGAAATGCCAGGAGACCAAGTTGAACCCCGGATCTCTGGCTTACATCATATTCCAAACAATACAACACTCTTACCACTGAACTAACAGAGCATGAATTTGAAATGATTTCACCTCACCACATGACTGCCCTGCAACAACATCTATAATATACCTTCCTGACCCTCACTGCTAACCCGAACCCTAACGGAACCCTAACCGCCCAAACCATAACCCAGACCCTAACCGCCTGAACCTAACCATGAAACACAATGTGGAGACCCGGGCTAGGGCAAGCAAGCTTGCCCTAGCCCTTGTAAGGTGGGTGTTTACGCTTATTATGCGCCGGAAAATACATGGCTTATCCAACATCCATGAACAGCCTATTATGGCATCTTGGTCTACTTGGTATATTATGGGTTGGCTTGATTTGTCATGTGACAATGGTTTTGGGTTCGAACCCTTCGGGTGGTTTTGTTTTGCCTTATTTCCTAATTAGGTGCATCTCTAATTAGAGCTCCTGATATAACACGGCAGAGCTCTCATTAGAGTACGTGATATATCACTCCCCCAGGCAGTGGTGGTGTTTGACCATCATGAACACGTGGACTGCGGTGGGGTTGAGCTGGGATGTGGATAGAGTGTTTTCAAGAGGTCTGCGAGCAAAAATGGTCATGAGGCCAAATCAGGAAGGCATGATGTGACCATCCCATTCGCTGGTGTTTCGGCAAGAATTGAGAATTAAGCAGTGTCTGCCATTCAGATACCTTTGGTACGTGATATTTGTACTTTAACAAGTCCATAATATGCCCTGACTGAGTTGTAGAGTATATGGTGCACTGCGGACCTCAATAGTCAAGAATTGATTGGACTTTCAATTTCAGTTTCGGGCACTTTTTGGATTGATTTCTTTGTAGCAAAGGATCACATAGCCCAATGGACAATTCATGTTACTGCCTTAAAGACAACATGTTTAGCTATTCACAAGTGAAATTCTGAGGGCCGGCGATACATATTGACAGAGGAAAACGGGTTTGTCCCATTGACACCGGGGGCAGAAGAAGGCCTGGCTGCTGGCTGTACACCTGGCTGTATGCCTGGAAGCACACACGCAGGCACTATGGCAGTTTCAAACCAAGTATGGATCCAACAGAACCAAAGTATACCATACCTCGGCAGGCTGGGATCCAGGGCCAGTGCCCACGAGAAACCTTGGTGCCAGCATGCCCCGGGCCATTGACTGCCAGCCTCATGTGTTGTGCATGGGCTGCGCATACAACTGCCTGAATGCTTCCTGGGTGCTTTGGGGAGTACAGCCTGGTGTACAGGCCTTCTGGCTGTCCATTTTTGACAGCCCCGGGCCTTGCCCCTGGTGTGAGTAGTTGTGTCCCATTCGGGCATATAACACTGTAGCCATCAGTCACAAAGACTTGTTCTGATCTCCATCAACTCTCGCTCAATCCACGAGGTTTGGGGTGCTCTCTTCAGTGTGAATCCAGCTACAATCTCAGCCCTCGCTCTTCTCTTATTTTACCTCAAAGGGCTTCCTATTGCACTAAACATTCACACTTGGCCACCAAAATTCCTCTCACATGCTGCGGGATTGCCATTGATCCATCACAAGACCCCGAGACACTACGCTCCCAAAGCTTGGTGTGGGCATCGGCCAAGGCAAATGGCTTCCCTTGCAAGTCTCTATGTGATTTTCTCGATTTTATTACTTCCAGCATTGAGTCCATTACATTAAACGGGGGTTCCGTGGTGGTCTGTGATTTGGGATTTTTTGTGGCAACTGGGAGGCATTTCTGGTGCAACCTCGAGTCCGAGTACATTCACATAACTCCTTTGAAGCATATCCTTGCTCATTTTGACTACCCGCTGGCTTTGCCGTTGTCGCGCTGCTGATTATCGGAGACCATCTTACATGTTTTGTTGGATCCACAACCTCGATTTCATATCAACCTGCCCATTGTTTCCTGTGTATTTCCTCTTCAATATGATGATGTTTGCCCTCCTGGCCTGTTCGGGAGGTCCTGCACCTTCGAACGACCATTTATATAAATTGCTTTTCACCCACTTCAAGTTGTGCTCCAGCCTGAGTTTTCTCATCTGACAGGCCTCCCCTCCACGCTATCCTCGCTCCATGTCAAGCCGCGCAATGTCTCACACCGATTCACTCACCGCCGCCAAGAACATCCTGAATGACAACTTTGCGGATATGCCCACACTGGAAGATAACGACAACGACTTCACAGATCTGCCGGCGCTTGTCGACAATGAGAGCAACGATGAGGATGAGCTTTGTGATGATGAGCTCAAACATCTTACTTACAAGGAACGTGTCCAACTTGCCCTCACCGCTATATGCATGTCTGCTATGTCCCAACGCAAGGCCTGCTTGTATTATCAAGTCTCGTATGGTGGCTATCTTCTCTCTCACCATGCTGCTTCAACTCAACAATCTGATTCCCACTTTGTGTTCACTGCCAGGTACTGTCCAGAATCGCACCACAGGAGTTCCTGCACGGAGGGCCATGCCCACGAAAAGTCTCCGAGGCAAAGGAAAGTATCTTGAAGGAATGGGTCAAGGTGAGTAAATTATGCCAGCCTACTGGCCTCGCTAATATAACAAAGGTCTTCGGAGCGCGTGGGATGCCTCTCAGCCTCCAGACTATTGCCGACTACGCGTTGGAACTTGCTGGAGAGGATGTCGGAGTCAACTGGGCCACGGGTTTCAAGGAGCGTCGCCCTGACCTGAAGATCAAGTGGACAACTGGCTTGGAAGAATGTTGTGCTCAATCCTTGACCCGACCCATCGTCCATGAGTACTTCGAACTCCTGCACGAAACCATCGAACACTATGATGTCAAGCCCAAGAATATATATAATATGGATGAAAAAGTGATTTCTCTACATGTCTCTTTTCTGTCTCTAACTTTTGAAACTACAGGGCATCCAACTCGGTGTCAGTGACAAGATCAAGGTCCTGGTCAACCGTGATCAGAAGGCCGTTTCCAAGATTGATCATGGAAACCGGGACCTCGTCACGATAATTGAATGCATCTGTGCACGAAGAAGAATAACTGAAGCATACATACACAACAGGCCACACTCGGCTGATGACCAGCGCAGAGATGACACAGAAGCTGTTGGAGGAGCTTCAGAAGAAGCTGATGGGCGAGCTGCACAAGGATCTCAGGCAGAAGATCTTCCCTGACATTCGCGCGAAACATATACAACAATCAAAAGAAGCCCAAGCCGCAGAGAAAGTGGTGGCAAAGGCGGTGAAAGAGGCGGCAAAGGCAGCAAAAGAGGCAGAGAAAGCAGTGGCCAAGGCAGCAAAGGAGGCGGAGAAAGCAGAGGTGAAGGTGGCCAAGGAGGCAGCCAAGGCGGTGAAGGCAGCGGAGAGGGAGATTTCAAAGGCGGTGAGGGCAGCAGCGTGAGGGAGGGAGGGGACATGGCCATAGCCATGGCTGCGCCCGAGGTGCGACTAGAGGAGGGGAAGCCGACGTGTGGGTGATGAAGATGATAGCGATGATGGAGAAGAAAATTCCGAATCCGAGGTGTCCAGCAAGGGGAGCCCAAGCCCCAGACGTACCCCCATCCTGAGCCCGATCCCAAGCACACCCTCCAGTCGCAGCAACAGCCCTACAGGAGGCAGCATTGTAGACAAAGATTCAGACAGTGACAATGACAGAGGTGAGACAGGTATTTTTTTTAAAAAAAACTTTGTTTTATTTCCTTTGTGTCTAAGACATATGGTAGAAATAAACTAGCTAAATGTAATCTGACCGTAAAGTGAGATATGGGACTGCGGTGGGGATGGTTGAGGCTCGGAGCTTTGCAGTCCGTGACGAGACAGCTGTGAAGCGGAAAAATCCGTGGGGTATGGGGTATAGGGCTGGAGCCACTAGAGGATCTAGTTATTGTTGTTGCAGTACCGAGTTCGCGTCAGGTAGACAGAATAATGGGTCGGAAGTCCGGGATATGGGGAGTATGGGTGAAGCAGAAGTGAGGTGGATGGTCCCAGGAAAGTCGTAGAAGCGTAGAATAAGAATCAAATATGAATAGGGGCAAGTGCCGTGTGGGCGTGGGATACGAATGGAGGACATAAGAACTCGGGGAGGGTAGATATCTGGGGCTCGGATGGATCGTCTTCACTGGTGCCGTAGTCACGGTGGACCACTCAGTTCACTGGGCGCGTCAATTGTCGTAGTTCGGGTGTAAGAAGGTCCTTCATGACATGTGTACGTACAAAAAAAATAAACGGTCCAGGGACCGGTGTACCATAAAGTACGTAAGGAGGTACAGAAAGAGGGACTTGCCGCAAGTGGTTCATCCACCTCTTCCACATCATGATGTTGAGTAGTTAGGAATGTAAAGTAAAAGTGAGAGAAAGAGAGGTAAAAAGGAAATCTACTGGGGGCATTTGAGTTCTTTGAAGTTACCAAACACGGTGTGGAATCGGCCGGAGCGTTGGATGAAGAGGAAGAGATCGGTGAGGAGATTGGGGTCGGTGAGGAGGTGCTTTGAGAAGCGGGCTAATTTGCTGCACGTGCGGAGTTTGTGTCTGGCTCCTTCGTGTGCAGGGCAAAAATGAATGAAGTGGTCAACGGTTTCATTCATAGCGCCACAGCAAGGGCAGTTGGGAGTGGGTGACTTTTTGAGCCGATGGAGATGCCGCACGAGCGGGGCGTGGTGGGAGCTGAGATGAAATAGGAGGGAGGCATGCTTGCAGGGCAGCGAAATAGTGAGCTCACGGAATTTAGCTGATGGCATGGAAGCATCAATGTCCTTGATCCGGCGATAGCGTGGAGATCTTTTGAACTGCTTCTTCACTATCTGCTGTAACAACTGCGTGTGTGTGAGAGCCAGGGGAGACTTGCTGAAGGGCAGGTCCTTCAAGACTGCTGGGGTCCCTTCGAAGCTGCCCGTCTTTGCTGCACACTTGGCTGCGACATCGGCCGCTTCGTTCCCCACGATGTTGATATGCCCAGTGGTCCAGTCGACCCGAAGACTGAAGTTCTGGTGTTTCTGCCTGGTCAGACGCAATCACCAGTGGAAGATGTCCCAGATGTAGCGTCCCACGCCTGGTTTAGCGCTCCTCGTGGCCTCAATGGCTGATGTGTTGTCGACTCACCATAGAACATGCCCGGGATGCAGATTGCGAGGTAGAGGTGGCGCACAAACATCGCGCCAATGCCCCCAGCCACGCGCGCAAGCCTTCAGAAGTTCACCAGCCACTTGTGGCCTTTCCCGAGTGCTGCAGCGCCCTGGACCTTGTACGTCAATGTTTCGTCCAGCCAAATCCCCACTAGCTTTACTGCCTTGCTGGGCTTCACCACCACCATGCCGATGACCAAGTCGGGGCGCTTCTCTGGCACCCAGACACTCTTCTGACCGAATGGGCGTGCTTGTAGGTGCTTTCTCCGGGAGAAGCAGCAGACCTGGTCCTTGTCCACGCCAAACTCGCTGTTATGTTCCACTCCCCATTCATTCACTCTGCCCGCTCTCGTAACCATGCTCGCTATCGCTGTGTTCGTCTCCGTCAAGGTGTCACCTATTGCTAGCAGGTGGTGGTCATTGATGTACACACTGCCGTCCTTGTCGAAGCACGCTAGGGGGGAGTTATGGAAGAGGTAGCTCAGGATAGAGTGGGGGTCACCCTGGTCAAGGCCGTTGTCGATGTCGAAAGGATCGGAGGTGTAGTCGTCAAATACGAGGCGCATAGTGCGGCCCGTAAATCTGCACATCATCCAGTCCATGTGCTCACGTGGGATGCCTGCCATGCGCATGTTGTGCACCACCCTTGTCAGCATCGTGCTCGGGAACGCACCCTTCACGTCTCGGAGTAGTAGCGTGGCCACCTTGCCCCGCCACCATGCATCCTTGACCTTCTTCACCAGCCCCTGCACCATGTTGACTCCCGACCTCCCCGCTCTCCCCCTGTAGTGGTTTGCTGGCAGCATGCCATAGCGCTCAGCGTTCATCGTGGCCTGCAGTGTGTTTCCCCCATTCCGGAGCCGAGCGTGGGGATGCGACAGGATGAGAAGGTGGTGCGCCTTGGCGATGGAGTAGTCAGGCTTCCCTGGCTTGTGTGCCACGATCGTCTTGGTAGGCAACCAGTCCTCCAGCTCATACTCGTATACATCTAACACCTGGTACATTTTCTGCAGCTGTGGCACCAGGAGCAAGGCACAGAACTTGTAGACACAGTTCGCGAGGTGCCGGAGCGAGTGCCCTTCCAAGGTTTCATTTTCTATACGACCTGGTGCAGCTGAAGTTCTGTGAGCGCGCTGTACTGCCATAGCGGTTCTGGATACTCCATGTCTGCAAGCGGGTCGGTCGCCCCCGCGCCGCGCGTAGGGTAGAACTCCTGCACCAACCACTCGCTCTTCCGCTCATTCGTCACCGCCACCTCCTCCCGGCCTCCCGCTCCTTTCCACTTCAAATCCAGCACACGCATCCTGCCCCCATCTGACGCAGCACCCTTCATCATCTGCCCCACCATCCACACATCACTGTCATCAATCTCCTCAAGCCACTCCACCCAGCAACATTCCCTCGCAATCTTTAGCTCCATCGAGAAGTTGTTGTGCGCCCTGCGGAATTCTTCGTGGACCGGGTCATCTGGTATGTCGCGGCGGCGATAGGACTTTCGTGAGAGGCGCATCTTCACCTTCTTGTCCGTGGTGAGTTGCGGAGTCCACCAGCGCTTGGAGTGCGGGCTCATTTTGCTGATTGGGACGTGTTTCAGCATGCTCCTCCAAATCGCTGAGTCCAACTGCTCAATGGCCTCCTTCACCTCCTCCATGTCAGCATACCAATCCACCTCCACCACCTCTGCAAGCTCCTCCCCCAACATCTTCTTCACTTCAGCCCAGTCGCCTGCGTGCCAGTCCAGTCGCTCCACCATGCCCTTGACCGGAGGGACGAGGTCTATCTCGCTGATAACAGGAAGTGGTCAGTGGTGCCTGGGGTGCAGAGGGGGTAAGCGTTGCAGGATATGAAGAAATCAAGGAAATCTGCGCTGCAAAAGACATTGTCCAGGCACATGAGGTTACCAGTTCCTTTGGCGCGTAGCGTAGGGATGTCCTTGGGTAGCGGCATGTTGTACCGCCCCAGCAGCTGTAGCAGAAGGTTGATGGTTTCCCCTGCCGCTTTGGTGAAGAGGTGCGCATTCCTGTCTTCGTCCCACAGTGGGCTGTGCCGATTAAAGTCTCCCAGCCAAATGTAGTAAGCACACCCTGATGTGCGGGGTCACAACCGCTCACTGCACATGTAATCCCGCACAGCCTCGATGTTCCTGTCATGGTCGCCATCGTTGTAGATGTTTATGATCCGCAGCGCGCCAAACGCGCCCCGCAGCTCGACCGCGACCACATCCGAGGACGGTAAATGGATCTGCGACCAAGAGTCAGTGGGGATGGAGGTGTTCACCAGCATCACCGCTCTCGTTCTTTCCCCCGCTCCGCCATGCTCTGTCAGGTACACTGTCCTCCAATATGAATTCGCCCTCGTCATGTTCCCCGGCCCAATGTATGGTTCCTGCAACGCCGCGAAGTGGTAATTGTCCCTCCCCATGGCTTGAAGTAGCTCATGCTGATTATTGAGGCTACAATCCAGGTTTTGCTGCCAAATTTTCAGTCTTTTCGGCAGCAGATTCCCCCTAAGTGGTTGGCTCATTGCACGCTGTCCATGGCTGCAGCCGGGTCGAAGGGGTGAGTTGGGGGAACTGGGAAAAGGAGTGTGTGAGGGGCATTAGGGTCAGTCTGGTCGCCCCATCGATCAGTCGTGGCTGGCGTCTCTCCTTTGCTGCCACTGCCAGCTGTGCTGCTGGCTCCTCCAGTCATCGCTGCGCCTTCGCTGCCTCCGCCTGCTGCGCCGCTGATTTCCCTGGGAATCGCTGTGCCTTTGCCGCCTCTGCCGGCTGCGCCGCAGACATCATCCCATCCACCACCACCGGTCCGTCCCAAAATTCCAAGCTGTTGCTGTTGCTGCTGGCGCTGGTTCTGGGACAGACCATCTGCTGCTCTGGGGAATATGTCGTTGATCGCTGGGGTAGCCCACTCGGATGCTCTCACGGGAGCCGCAAGGGAATCGGCCAAGGAATGCGGAAAAGAGATGAGATGATGTCTTTCTACGCCGAATGCGGCTCTACAGACACGATGCTCGTGCCTAACACGGCCAAACATACTACTGCATCTGCCCCCCTCCTCTAGGCAACATCCTCGTTGCCTTGCATGCTTCCTTCCTTGCCCTCAGTCTCTCCCCAATCGACTCCCCTACCGCCTCCTCTTCGTCAGCCTCTTCATCGTCCATCCAATCTTCTTTGGCTTCTTCAAGTTCGGCGCTTCTTCCCTCCAGTCTTCTTGCCTCTGCGTCACGTGCAGCACCCTCTTCTTCACGGCTCGGCTCTGGTTCTTCAGCCACCAATGGTGCCTCTCTTGGTGCTTCTTTGGCAACCTCTCCTATCCTTCTGGCAACTTCGTGGGCCTCCAACGACAAGCCCTTTGGTGCTTTCATCAGCCTCAGGCATCTGGTGTTGTATTCGCCGTCAAGCTCCTGTCCATAAATAGTCTCAATGATCTCTGAATTTAGTAGACGTTCCTTGACTCTGAAAGCATCCGACCACTCCGGAAGGATCTTCTTCGAGGTGAGGAAAGTTTTCTTGTATTTCGGATCCAGGACTTGGATGAGGTCGCCTGGTGTGAATACCACCTCGCCATCCTTCGACTCCAGTACGTGGTGATCGAACGTCGCCTTCCGCTCCGTGCCATGCTTCACCGTGCGTGCGTGCCCGTCGAAACGCTGCTGGCCAGCATATGCCTGCTGAATGTTGATGTTGTCAAGCGTGATCCCAGCCGATGCTGTCTCCACGCCTGTCTCCACGGTAGTGTTGCCTGTGTCGGGTTCAGAACCAATTCTGAACCCGAACCAAACCTCAATTCAGGTTCGGAGGCTGGAAAAAAACCGGACCGGACCGCGGGTCAGGTTCGGGGTTCGACGATTGTCGGAATTTGCTGAACCTGTGCGAACATGTCCGAACCTGTTCGAACCGGTAATTTTTTGTCTTTCAAAACAGTATGGTTTCACCAAGAATTTCGTGTCCCAACTTTGAGAGTGTACCGCGTTAGAAAATGTTACAACCAAATGGAGACATCAATTGATTGCAGCGTTACTCATTATGCAACGCGCCTCTCCACCTACCTTCACCCTCTCATTCCTGTGACTTTATATCTGCCTGATACTTTCCTGATACATCCACGGCTGCACACTGCCCGTGACCTTTCACTAATCCTAATTCACACTCGCTGTCTTGTCATCAGCCAGGCACTTATGCTAGTACTTGCAAATTGTGCAAGACACGTCATGATTCATCACCCGCCTCATTCTTTCGCCGCTTTTTACCACCTGTTTCTGTTATCCAGCCTTACACATGAGCACAAGGTGCTTCTTCTTCAACGTTGCGGTGGTGGAAGTGGAGACCGGTGAGTAAACGGGGGGTCCATCACTTCCGATTTGTCTCACCTCTCTCGTGTCTGATAGCGCCGACTGCGCCGATTCAATACGGCCATTCCTGGATCTGAGCGAAGTTTCAAGCTCGCAAGAACAAGGATTTTGCGGCGGTTAATCCATGCGACAAGCTCAACACCTATCTCAATACCCCGTTGCAAAACTTCAACGATGTTGTGGGCTGGTTGGGGGTATGTTTTTTTTCCATGTGCACTGTTGAGTTTCTGACCAGTCTTATATATTCAGCACCACGCCTCTCAGTACCCAACGCTTGCGCGGATGGCAAGGGATTATCTTGCTATCCATGGGTCTGCGATGCCGTCTGAGAGAGTATTTTCAAATGGGTCACTCATGGGAACTCCCCATCGCAACCGGCTGGCCCCCGATATGTTTGAAGCCCTTCAGCTATTGAAAAGTGCATATTGAAACGGTCATGTTAGTGTGGCAGCGGAGGCTACAAAGCGTGTCGTTGCGGCCTTGGATGCCTCGGACGACGGGATGGGTGTTTAGTTGTACTTACTTCCTCCTGTATTCGCGCCGGAAACTTGGTTGAAAAATTTGCGGTTCTTTCAGCTCTGAACCCCTTGAAAACCCGAACCGAACCCTTTCTGAACTGGACCGATGTCTGGTCCAGGGTTCGAAAATTTTGAGCGAACCGGACCCCAGGTCAGGTTCAGGGTTCGGATTTTTTGGCAAAAAACCGGACCAAACCGGACATCAGCAACACTACTCCACAGTGTTTATGACCATGGCAAAGAACAGTTCGTTTGGCGTGTGGTCCAAAGCCGTGAGGATACGATTGTTCAGCAAAAAAAATGGTGTTGTCAAAATGATCTGGCCAGTTCACAGGGAGGTGCTCCCATTTCTCGATCTTCTTCCACCCCTCTTCCCCCAGGTCTGGCACACACAATCTTTTCAATATCCCGAGCAGGATCTTGTTCGTCCCCTCCACCAAGCCATTCACCCACGGTGAGTACTTCACCACTACATGCATCTTGACGCCGAACACTTTGCAAGTGCGCCGCACATCCTCGTTGTCGAAGCGGCTCCCCCCGTCGGTTTGGAATGTTTCCCATGGCACGTAACCGTTGAAGAGTGTGGTCAGCGCGCTCTTCATCGTCACTGCCGACCTGTGAGTTTTGTACTCAACCCGAATGCTCACTGCGACGAGGTATCCAGATATAGGCCAACTTCCTTGTAACCGCCTTTCTCTTTCGGCATCCCCAGGTAGTCTCCGACCAGGAGCTCAAACGGATGCCGGTGCGTTATTGGCTGGAGCAAAGCGTGGATGTGTGAAGAGCTGAAGTTCAGGCACCCTCCACAATTCTGGATGGCGTCCATTAAGGATCTTGTCAATCGCAGGCGTCTTGAATCTGTCGGTGAGTTTCAGCTTCATAGAATCGCGGCCAAGGTGGCCCCCTTCGTGATGCTCTCGTTCCGCCTCTATCCGCATCTCCGCCGGCATCAGGCACTCCACCCTCGCCCATGCCTGGCGTGATTTCCTGTCCCCAACATGCCACAACTTCCCCCCTTCAACCATGTACTCCATCGCACGATGCTTCACGTGGCATGCCACCTTCTCGTCTCCCCCTTTCGCAATCGTTTCCAGCGCCTCGACAGCCTGCAAAAAGACCGGCACATCAGCGAATCGAGTTTTCAGCGCCGGAATGTCCCCAGCGTCCTCAACCGTGTACAAGTCGAATACTAGCCCGCTGCCTGCGAACCAGTCACATTCAATGGACCACCTGCTCCCGTCCTCCTCCGTCCGTGGCACGTTGGTGTATTTCTGGCTCAACGCGTCCCCTACAAAGTTGACTGCCCCCAGGAGATGGCGAATCTCATGGATGTCGTGCCCCATGACCACCTCAAGCCAGCACGCATGGGTCGTTGATAGGTTCATGCTCATCATCGTGTCCCGTAGGGCTTGACAGTCTGTTTCGATTTCGATCGGGAATCCATATGTCGTGTCGCAAAACTTGTCGAGTGAGTATTTCAGAGCCACGAATTCCAGCAGGTAGGGCTTGTAGTGTTCCTCCGCGAGCGAGGTTCGCTTCGACACAAATCCTATGGGGTGTAAGCGCATCACTGTCTTGCCGTCCGGCAATGTCGTGTCAAATCGCTGGCACAACATTCCCCCAAACCCTTCCTTCGACCTGTCAGTCGCATAGCCCCAAAAACGATTTCAGGTTGAGCAAATCGTGTGGAGTATCCCAGTCAATGATGGCCATGAGCTTTGTTAGATCAGGCTTGATTCCTTCCGGTCCAACGCGATTCCCTGCAAACGTCGCTTCAGTCATAAAAAACTGCATCTTCATCGCAGAGAGCGAAGGTTTATGCTCCCTAACACGCAGGAAAACTGTGCGCATGTCCGCCATCTTGGTGTCAAAATCATCACCAGCCATCCCACCGTCATCCACAAACAGCTGCACTTTTGTCCCCACCAAATCCCAAGTGCTTCGCCCGTCGTTTTCCCGAATGTCGAAGGTGCGCCTGTCAAACCCATAGGCATCTTGCAATACGTGAAGAAGCCGCAGCCCTCCACATAAAAGCACAGGTATGGTCGAATCTCTTCCACCGTTGTGCACACGTAGAATCCTTTGGCAAGATCAAAGACGCTGATCCAGTGGTGACCCGAGAGCAAACCCTGCTTGCGCTGGATGTCGCCCTGTGGCATCGGAGCCACCTTGGTCTTGCCGTTGAGCTCGCGGTAGTCATGGCAGACACGCCACGATGGCTTTGCCAGGTTGTCCGTGTCGGGCGTCACCGCTGGTCGCTCGGGCAATTCGAAACTTGGTGGAAGCCCTGCAGCTGTACACTGGTCATTTATCTGATGCTGTAACTCGAGTATCGTCCGTGTTTTGCCATTTTGGTGAGCTTTCTGTGCTAGCATCGTGGGTGATACGCACTTGACTTCTTTAGGATCAATACCCTCGATTATCCCCATGCCCAGCATCTCGTCAATGATGCCGTTGTACCACAGCTTCTGCACGGGTGTCGTTGGCCTTTGATGCACTTTGGTGTTGAACTTTGTGTCCGCCGGTATGTTCATTGTGTGCTCTGCGCCCGGGATTGGTATCACCTCCTTCATCGACAGTGCATAACAGTCCGCGAACTCGACAATGAACTCCCGCACTGTACCACACTGTGCATCGCTGAGGTCGGGCCCTATCGTGACCGCATCGAGGATCGCTGCGACATGTTTCGGGTTATGCGGGTCCATAAGCCGGGTGAATACTGACACGTTGCCGCCGACTTGAATCTCGGGCTGCTCGAAGCCCTCCTCGGACTCGTTGCCCGACATGTGTTGCACATCTGTGCCACCCGTGTTCACATCTGCCGACACCTGCACCAAGTATGCTGCAAAGCTGGTGGGAGTGCCCTCGCACAAGTCCTCCCATACCTGGCTTTCCTTCACGGTGCGCACCAAATGCTCTGCCATTTCGGCTACCGTGAAAATTGTTTCTGGCGCAGCCTGGTCAGCTATGTCTTTGGTTTCATCTTTGTCGAGAGGTACTCCCCTAGGAGGGGAATCATCATTTCCCCCCTCTAAGTCTTCACACATAGGTCTTTTCGGGTGTACCACTTTCCCATGCACGCGCACCTTGAATTGCAGCGTGCACGGTGGGGTCCAGTGGCACCATCTCGGGTCGTCTTCCATCTCCACCTCCTCGGGCTTCTCCTCCTCACTTTTCTCCAGTGCTCTCTGCCGCTTCACTAACACCTGTCACGCCTTCATCCTCTGCTCGTTCTCGCTCCTCGTGTACCGGCAGCATCTGGGCCGTACCCAGTATTTCTCGGGATGCACTTCTGATATTGCAGTGTCAGTGACGAGCGCGCTCTCGAGAACACCATCCGGGGCGGGTACTTCCCTCGGCAGGGATTCTGGGTCCCCACTAAGTGTCCCGCATGTACTCATTTTGTTCCTTGTGCCCCCATACTGCGCCGAAAGCACGAGCATGCCCCAGATCACCATCAAGCCTGCCATCTGCAGTGCTTGCGACATTCCCGTCGTGGATCCTGACCAAACAAATGAATCAGCACCGCTTGCTAATGGGGAGGTCAGGATTCTTTCTGGTACGTCTCTAAACGGGGATCACAAATAATCCCCAGGTATGTACACCAGTGTGTTTTCGCTGATATCCTTCAAGTCCTCCGTGTGTGTCACCCCTCCTGATGCGACACCTTCCATCTTTGTGTCGTCCTCTTCCTCCCGCGCTGTCAAGGTAATCTCATCAGTAACATTTCAGTTATCTTCCCCCATGCCCTGTACTTCCCTCGAGGGGGATGGCAAATCCCCCCTCGTGTTCCCTTGTGCCGCTTGACTTTCTTCCTCCTTGTGCTTGCCTCCGCGCATCGCAGGTTCATTCTTCCACCATTTCTGGTCAACGCTTCTTGGTACACGGTAGTCAAAAAATGGGACTCACCTAACAGGAGGTGCGCTATTCCCTCCTGCTGATGTTGCGCGCGATTTGGGGTCCAAGAACACGGTGTGCACCCCACGCCATGCCTTGTCCCACAGGCTCAATTACCCGATCTGATTCGATACCACCATGGGCCCGTCCGTCCCCGGTACCATTATCAAATCCACTGTGTAGTTGTGCACCGCCCCGAAGTCCTCCAGCGGCGGCTTTCTGAATAGGAATGACCACGAGCCACTGCTGGGGAACACCTCGAAGTCCACACCCGCGCGCCACCGAAGCAGATGTACCCCTGCCAGAAACCCTTCGACGGCACAAGATCCCCGTTCGCCATCCACAATGTCCTTCCCGAGTGCTCCAGCTCCCCAATCCGATGCCGTATCGCCTTGTACAACTCTGTGCACATCGCATTGACCATCGCGCTGCCATCCTCCAACGCCCTTATCTTCACCATCTCCCCCCTTGGTCCTTCTACCTTGATCCCACACATGAACGGCACGCTTGCGCGTCTCGGCCTTCGCTCAATTCCCATTGCATACAGGTCAACGATGTGGGATTCAGGTGGGCAGTACATGCGGGTCAACGTATGAATACAGACTTTGGGGCCATGCGACGTGTCCCTGGGCGATGGCACATCATTACACCCGGGGACTCTCTCCGCCTTCCCTTGCTCTTTGGGGGCTGTCCGAGCCTTTCTTTGGACAGCCCCTAAGCATTTCCCTGGTCGACTTCCTAGAAGCGATCCTCATCACCCCCGAACGGCCGCCCGAAGTCGTCCACATCCCACGACCCGAATCCTACCGCACGGACTCCCACCGGCGCCTCCTTCAAAGCCTGCGCCGCGATCCTCCTCCATCTCTGCTCACGCGCACTGACACACTGGTCCTGCAACGCATCGCACCCGCGCATGTAGTTCGCCCCATGTGCGAGCCTTCCCGCGTCAGTGTCGGGGTGGTGGATGATCCGAGCCATCGCCTCCACGAGGATGCGGTGCTGGTCGCCCTCCAGCGGCGGCTGAATCGCAGGTGGTGCGCGCGCTTGGGCTTGGTACGGTGCGTGCGGTGCTTGAGGTTGCTGCTGCGCGCGTGGGGCCGTGAACAGATTCCCTTGTCCCCCTCCAGTAGTCTGAAACTTGTTCCCCCTAGCCGCCGGCGCAGTCCAGCACGCGGGCTGCTGCACCGCCGGTCCGAGTCGCGTGTTGGTGGCTGCGCACGAATGCCAGCCGTCGGCGAGGCCTGCACGGGGGGCACTCTCATCAACATCTTCGTGACGGTGTCGCGCTGCGCCTTCTCCTCGTGCCACTCCTTCATGTCGAGCACGAGCTTGGCCGTGTTGACGTTGTGTATGGCCTTGATAAAGGCAGCCCAATTGGCGAACATCTTGCCGATATTCTTGCGCAAGGGCCCCAGGAGCTCGACGTGCACTTGCTCGATGTACGTCGTGGTTGTCGAGACGTTGGCCTTAAGCGCGAGGCACATCATCTTCGCGCACCATGCGTGATGCGCCCACACCTGGCGGTCAGCGATGGTGACCTTCGTGCCCAGCTCCTCCATCGTGAGCTTGAGCCTGAGCAGGTCTGTGGTGTACTCGGCGGGTGATTGCTGCACCATAGCCTCTGCTGGGTACTGGGCCTCAATCGCGATGTCGATGAGGTCCATGTTGACCTTGGTCGCTGCGGGGAGTGTTTTGTACCAGTCGTCAGTGTCGCTATTTGCAACCAGGTAGTTTTTAAAGGCCTTCGCCTTGTCGGCGCTGCTCGTGCTAACTTTCACGTCACGATGGAAACCCCGCAAGAAATCCTGTGCAGACAGCTTGTCCGTGTCGCCGTCCCAAGCCTCCATGGGCATCTCGTCGCTGTCGTAGTCGGGGGTAGTGGTGTGGAAGGTGGTGGTGGTGATGGAAGGTGTGTGCAAGATACTAATTGCCTGCGGTTGCTCGAAGGTGGGCAACTGGTCATCGCTGCTCGGTGGGCTCGGTGTTAACGAAGATGGGGTGCTGGGAGGTGTATCTGCTGGTGTGCTGTTCACTGGGGTTCTGACTGTGTTTAGGTTGATTGTGTTGCGTGATAGGTTCTCGTATGGACTTGAAAATCTGTTTGCATCGCATTGTGGTCTCGTTCTCGGTGCCAGCATGCTCGTTGCTCGGTTCGAATTTTGCTCTCAATCACCAGGTGGGGTAGCCTGCTCGGATGCTCTCACGGGAGCCGCAAGGGAATCGGCCAAGGAATGCGGAAAAGAGATGAGATGATGTCTTTCTACACCAAATGCGGCTCTACAGACGCGATGCTCGCGCCTAACACAGCCAAACATACTACTGCATCGCTGGCTGGCGCCTCCCATCGACTGCCCACATGTTATTTCCCTGCACAGTGGCCCATGTCCGTCGTCCTTCCCATCCAGAATCCACTGGCTCACCACCTCCACCCTGTCCCATGTGTCCTCCTGTGAGGCGTCCCTGTCCCTGTCCTTGCACCTGCACCTGCCCCGCTCCTCCAGCTCGCTGCGGCTGCACCCCGTCGCCCTGCCTGCTGGCCCCCGTAGACGCCCACATTTGTGGGTCTGCTGTCTGGAAGTAGCGGTATCCCGCTGTCAGGTCCTCCACCCAGCGTCGTTGTTGCTCCTGTTGGTACACAGGGCAGCGGCGATCCACCGCTCCGTGTCCATCCATCTTTCAGTTTGAGCATCTAAAGACACCGGAGTCAGTGACCGAGCCGTCTCCAGTGCGGTGATTAGCAGCGCATCGCCTGCAGACGTCGACAGCCGACTTGCACGCATGTGCAAGATGGCCGTCGTACTTCTGGCACTTTGCACAGCGACGCGCCTCCTCCTCGAGCTTGCGCACCTTCGCGTGTTGTCCTGGTTGGGCTACCTGTGGTCCGGAGCCTTTATCCATCGCGCTCCGATGATGTCTCCGTCGCTCAGACCACTGTCCTTCTCGACCGCGCGCCACGTCCCCGCGTCACTGATGGATGTATCAACTGACACCATCTCCGCGACCATCTCGATCCGTCGCGGACGATACACGCATGAGCTCCCCAGAGCCGCGATAAACTGTGCCATAATTGGCACGCTCTTCAACCAGCATGCCGTGGACTCATCTTTGCAGTCGAAGACTACCCCGCCGTTGGGCAGCCTCCTCGTGCCCACGAAAACGGTGCCCTCCATCTTCGCCTCCATGTGCTCCGGCGCCAGATTAGCTTTCGCTTTGAGCAGCATCTCGTCCAGGCCAGCTAGGCTGTCAATGGCCGAGTCAGACACCTTGTCGACAAGAATCTGGCGGCGCATGCGGGCACCTCTGGCAAGAATGTCTGCCTGCTCCGCCGTCATCGCTGGCACTGCCGCTGCAGCATACGAGTGCGGGCCTTGCGGAACTGCGTCCGCCGGCCTCGCATTCGCCACCTCCACGGCCGACTTCATCTCCTTCACCTGGGCTGCCAATGCGCCCAGCTCCCCTCTCGTCTCCTCCACGAGCTTGGATACAGCAGACGACGCACCTGTAACCTCCTGCAGAGCCTGCGTGATCCCCTCCTGCTGGTCGGCCACCACGTCGAGACAGGGGGTGATCGCATTGGCCACTGCATTGGCAACCACTTGTGCCACCTGGACATTAATTTCCTCCCCCATGAACGCAAGGGCTCGCAGCGTCAATGCCATTGGTCTTTGAAGAGCCTGCAGGAGTAGTGACACCTTTACCAAGAATCTCGCCACCACCGTCACTTATGCCGAAATTGTTCAGTTCATGACTCTCCGTTGTCCGTCACCTGAACATTTGGTCAAAACGGTACAGTATTCCACCCAAACTTGTAACTGTACTGCCAGCATCACAAAGACAGAGAGGTCTCTATACAGCTTCTTGAAGGTAACAGTTGAGGCCTCAGGGGGTCTTTTCAGTTGGAGGCGTCGAGCTAGCCATTCTGTGAAAATGGCATCGTGGTATGTGTGACGTGTTGTGTGGCCAACTTTGACTGGCTGTTGACCGAGTTTCAAACTCTGACACTTCATCTGGCCATCCTGTGGTGACGGCAGAGGGGCTTTCAAATAGATGTTTGAAGGATTTCCCAAGAAAGGGGGGTTTCTTTGAAAGCTGGGTTCCTCAGTAGAATAATCCAAAAGTTTCAGTGGTTGTCGAACTGTCAAATTGGTTGAGCGAGTCATGTGTCACGCTCCCTGTCAAATTGAACATAATAGTACAGTAGCTGTAAAATCTGATTATTATCCGGTGGTGTTCCATAGCAATCAGGCACCACTGCCACTAGCCATGTAGTTTTCTGCGACGTGGACACTGTGAGTCGACAGATAAGTATCACTTCAAAGTATACCGGCTGCAGGGACACTCGAGCTGAGGTAATGAACAGGTCAACCAACTCATTGGATTTGAATAGGGGGTTCAAACCCCCCACAGGGTCATCCCTGCCTTGTTGCGGAGGCAAAGCACCATGGAATAACAGCAAGTTTACTGCTGTTTGCTTAATTCCGTGAAAACGCGAAAAAGTTTCACGGCCTCACGTGATCGCCGGCAGACGATGCCGAAGTTCCAAAATATTCAAATCTCTCCTATTTCCAAGGTGTCGGTGTCGAACATGTTTCTACAAACTTTTTAATGCTACAAAATCCTGCCCAAATCCCTTTCCCAGTACCCCAGGTGGATGGCACTATCCGGCATTGTCTGCCGACGATCACGTGAGGCCGCGAAACTTTTTTCATGTTTTCACGGAATTAAGCAAACGGCAGTAATGATGTATCCAAAAATAAAAATTATTATCCATCACCGTGTCGCATGGTCCTAGGAACTTCACTCAAAATTATTACACGGTTCAAGCGCCGGAAGCAACTATAAAGTGGGCAATGTGAAGCGAGATGAGCCAATCCTCCCAGAGCAATTCGCAGCATAATGACCGTTCGCAGAGCGGTCCGTGTATGTTATTTGCTGTTGAATCGATTTATTGTTTACGGTCTGCGGGCTGAGGATATCAAGGGTGCTCTGAACATGCAGGATAAGTGATAAGCGACAAGTATCCCAATCCTGCATCGCATAACCGCAACTACGCCTCTGCATCGCACGCCCACAACTACGCCTCCGTGACGACTAGGGCTTGCACCCGTCCGTCCGACGGGACGGCCGTCGCAAAAACGGCCGTCGCTGAGCACGGGACGGGCCCACCCGTCCGTCAAGATCATCTCCAAGGTAGCGCGACGGACGGGTCCCGTCCGTCGACGGGTGACGGCCGTTTTTGACGGGTAAATTGAGAGTAAAGCAAGGTGTTGTGGGATTTTGACACAAAAGACACAGAAATGTCCTGTTCAGAATTTGTCAGTTTCCTTTCAGTTATATTCCAGCTGGGGAAGCACAAAATTACTCCCAGAGTTGAAATTCATCCTGGCGGATGGATGGAAAGCCTGCCGTAATCGCCGCCTTCCCTATGCGCCACAGAACTCCGTCGTCCCTAGTTGCCCCAGATAGACACAGAAAATGTCCTGTTTAGAATTTACCATTTTCCTTTTAGTTATATTCTACCTACCGTCGTTGGTTGACCTTGTCTTTGGTTGACCCGTCAACCCGTCGACGGACGGGTAACGGGTGCCCCGTTGACGGGTCCACCCGTCCCGTACCCGGCCGTCTAAACCTGACACTGAAGTACTGAACGGACGGGTCCCGTCCCGTCGTGACGGCCCGTCGACCCGTCGCAAAGCCGGACGGGTGGAAGCCCTAGTGACGACCACCACCGCCTTCGCCCTGTTCGTACCCCTCTGCACGGCTAGTATCACCTCCCCGACCCGCTCCAGCCCCTGCGTGACCTCCTCCGCGTACTTGATCTCCCCGCTTGCGAGCGCTGCCGGGACCGTCGCGTAGAACTCCGCGGCGTACTTCGCGACGGGGAAGTGCGTCATGGCGATGCCGTGCACGTGCAGGGCCTTGCGGCCGATCAGGTGGAAGTTCTGCGTTTAAGTTCAAGTTCAAGTTAGGGCAAAACAATTCCGGGGCACGGGGCGGAGGCAGGGGTATGCAGGCAAGCAAGCGCACCTTGACGGCCTGCGGGCCGGTGTTGTACCCCGAGATCGCGCCGCACTCCTGCGTCGAATCGAATCGAAATATTAGAATACGTGGGTGCCACGATGCGGAACTTCGCAGCATTGATTGAAGGGACCTACGAGGAAACGCGCATGCACCGCGGCGAACTCGAGCGCGGCGTCGAGGATGTCGCCGCCGACATTGTCCCAGTAGCTGTCCCGGCGGCTCAGCAATCACGATACTACATACTGAAACGCACTGGCGAGAGTTTATTGTCACATACATATCAATCGGCCCCTCCTTCGCGAGCACCGCACGCGTGTCGGTGGTCTTGTAGTTGAAGGCGACGTCGGCGCCGAGGGAGCGCATGAACGCGACTTTTTCGTCGGAGCCGGCGGAGGCGATGACCTTCAGGCCTGCGTGCTTCGCGAGCTGGATGACCATCCTGCGACGCATGCACGTCTGAGCCCATATACATACAGGTGGAGAACGGGATACACACGAGCCAACGGCACCTGGAGGCACCAGCAGAGTAAGTGGGTGGCAGAGTTTTGGTGACACGGGATGGTTCCTGTACCTGCGCCGGTGGTAACGAACGCGACCTCTCCCTGTATGAACATGAATATTTTCCGGTGCGCAAGAGATCGCCGCGCACCTGTTTTGCGTCCGCAAATTCTTTCCAGCCCATGTACGCCGTCTGGCCTGCACGCAGCGTCTCAGCGGACATTCACCTGATGGTAATAACGCATACGACTTGCCTGGCATTCCTGCAGCGCCGACGTACGCCGTCCACGGCAGGTCTGGGTGCTTCTCCATGATCTGCAGTCCGCGCAGATCCGGGACGACGGTGTATTCCTGGTGCGCTACAGAATTTGCCCCCAGTCATCAGCGATCGCACACGCGGTGGGGGAAAATACGGACGTATGGTGTAGCCGTAGATATACTTTCCCACATCGACACCGGGGGGTATCAGAGCGCAGCACCACGGCGATGCCGAATCCAGCCAAGCTGCGGGGCGACCAATGTGAGGCGGGAGGACCATGACGAGCGACTTCGACGTACGGTGCACCAACCTGGAATGCCGCCTAGGCAACGGAAATTAATTATTCAGAACAGGCAGAAGACCGCGACGCTGGGCGTACGGAATTCGGTTCCTTCTCCGCGTGCTGCATCAGTACACGGAAGTACGGGTCGACCGAAAGCACCAGCGTTTTGATCAGGAAGCCCCCGTTGAGGGGCACTGTCTCGGGATCGATCGTCTGTGTTGTGTCGTAGACCGTCGTCTCCCCGGGAATGGGATAACCTGGATAGAACATCCCGGAATTAGGATTATAATTTGGCGGGTGCGGCAGGAGTCCACACGCACCTTCAGGGACGGAATTGAACAGAACGCGGCCATTTTGGATGGCTGGCATCTCGATATCGATTTGTGGGGACCAGGAGGTTACTCGACAGCTACTTATAGACATCTGGGGCTCATTCATTTCCGGACATTCGAAATATAGCGCAGTAGGTGTACTCATACCTTGAGCGTGACGCCCCTCCCGATTTTCTCGGTTTACCCATTCTTCAATGATTTCCCCCCTGGAATTCGTTAGTCAACGGGCCCGGTGACTTATTTCTGCTGATTCAATTTTGAGAGGATGTCGAGGACGTAGGGTTGCGTCCATTGAAATTTCTACTGTTTTGTGACCCTCCCTATTTTTCAGTCTCTGCAGCCAATTTCCGTGTCATTTCGGCTGAATCAACGGACCCGTTGACCGATTTGTGTGTACGTAATACGTATGCGTGTTGAAAAAGTGGAACAATGAGCAAGACGTAAGTCCGGCAAGGCTGCTGGCATTTCCAGTTAGTCGGGATATAGCGTGTTCGTAAATAAGCAGGCGGTCTTGAAAATACTTACTTCTTGGGTTTTTAGCTTCAGTTTTTGTCGGACGTCGGAGAGGAGCAGGTTTGGTGTGTATGTTGCGGTTTCTCCAGGGGATTGTGAGTGCAATTGGAATGGGGTGTTTGGGGGCAGGTTGGAAGCTCACCGTAATATCTACGATGAGAAACACTAACACAGAATCAGCCAGGCAGAAATAAGACCGTTGCGTATAAGTATTTGAGAGCGCCAGATAGTGGTACTTAAGGTTTATAGACAAGGGGACAACCCATGGCCAAGAGGGCGAGTGGCATGGATCAGCAACGACGCGGCTCGGAAAACAATAAAAGCTGTTCATGTGGAGGGTAAGTGAAGTCCCATTGTGACGGGCAATTATCAGGGTAGGATGCAGCCTTGACTATACCTTGACATTCCGGAGCTGTATTGTACAATACATGATATGAATAAAATCATTTATTGATTTTTACTGTCGCATTGGAAGGCTTTTTGAGTCCTTTTAGCTCTGGTTCACACCGCTGCCTCCTGGTTGAAGGGCCAAGAAATGCCGAGGATCGCAACCACTGGACTCTCCTACCATCCAACAGGTGTGCAAGGATGGTTATTTGTACAGTATGTCGCGGAGCCCAGCAGGTGATCTTCATTTGGGAGGGGGTGTATTGGCCGAGCCGGTGATAGATACCGTACATAATTTGGGCGTAAACGTCGGGGCAACGGGCTAGATACAACCTTTCTCGATTTTTGTGCGACTTGGCTTAATTATCTACCACAGATTAGACAGACGATTCAGTGGCAGACCACGCCTCGGCATCAAATGTCGATACGACGGGTTAGATACACCCTTTCTCATTTCTCTGGGTGTCAGCTTATTGTCATTTTTTTTCAGACTCAGCCAATGGTTCAGCGGTCGACACCACAAATGCCTTGGGGGGTTAGACACACCCTTTTCTCTGTTCATCAGCTCATCTATTTTATATAGACTCCACGAATTACTCAGCGGTAGACAATTCGGAGGTGGATGTCATTTCTGCGGGTTAGACACAACTTTGTCTATTTCTTTGTGACGACCTACGGAAGAATGTATCATATCCTGGCCGTGTTGGAGGCTCGCATGAATCGTGCCCGAGAGTTGACGCAAGCGCAGGCTATTCGTTCCATCCGGATATGCGCCCCATTTCTTTGCGCCGTTGCGTGTCTCGTGTCTCGTGCTCACCAGCGGGGCGTGCATCGTTCTCGGATGACAGTGATACTCCCTCGGATGCACGGTTGGTCTGCGTGCCACAGTTGCGCGGTCGACGGATACTCCGTGTCCCTGGTCGCAGCTCTGAAGTTCGAAGGTACGTCCGGTGCGACTCGATTACGGACATCGACTTGCGCCGGCGACGCAGGATCGCCCTCAACGAGACAGCCAGAAATTTGTTAATCGTAGCGGTTGCTCGGTACTTGAGTGGATAATATTCAAGTGTAGGCTGACAGTACTTGGCGCTGCAAAGTGTGCAGAGTATCCAATCGATGTCGATGACTCGTGCTCCATATATAATTTCGAGTCTCCCAAGTTCACTGCCAACCAAGTAGTAGACATCAACACAAAATAACTAGCGAGGGAGCGCACTCGCTACATGTCCCACAGGAGCCGCAGCGCCGCACCGTTCGCGGTGTCGCGGTCGACGTTGTACGCCCACGGCTCTGCGCGCCCGTACCGATCGTGCACAGAGACCAGCTGGCCCTCCACGGGGCTCACCAGGCGCCCCGGATAGCGCGTCGCGGGCGCGACGGGCTCGGTGATCTTCACAATGCGCAGCAGCAGCATGCGCTGCCCCGCGTGCTCGCGCAGCGTGGAGCGCTCAAAGCGCGCGAGCCCGGCGCCTATGGCCGCGCGGCGTCAGCTCGGCGTCAGGCGCGGGGTGCGGGCGGGCGTACGCACCGCTGAACGGGTGCGCCTTGACGCTGTTGACCTGCGACTTGAACACCGTGTCGAGGCGCAGCGTGCGGAGCTCGTGCGGACCGACGACGACGAGCCACGGCGCGCGCGCGAAGTGCACGGGGAACGCCTGCGCGCGCGCGAACAGCGTGAGGTGCGCGTCGAACGAGCGGCGCGCGCCGAACACCTCGCGGCACCGCGCGAGCTGCGCGGGCGTCGCGAGCCGCTCGTGCAGCAGCTGCGCGCGGAGCTTGCTGTACGCGGCGTTGGGCGAGGCGATCTGCGCGAGCATCACCTGCCACGGGCACCCGCTCGGCACGCGGAGGTCGGAGCCGTGCGGGAACGACGCGGGCGTGGGGTCGGGCGTGACGCGGAAGCGGATGGTTCCGGCCAGCGGTGATTCGCGGTCCGCATGGTAGTACAGGAAGCCGCGGGTACCGTTCGGAAATGGCAGATGCGGGCTTTGGTACCAGAGGGACGCGCCAATCCCGCCTGGCGAGTGCACGAAGGTAACGGCGCATCTTGTCCTGCCGCTCATGTCGAGAAAATCGTCGGGCCTAAGACGCAACGGATCCAGTGTAGAGATGATGTTCCGTGGAGGACCACGAAAGCGGGGAGTCCTGTGCCAGCTCGTCAGCGGCCGTTAGAGCATTTGATAAGGACGCACGGATTGGTGGCGTAAAGTCTGCGTCCGGATGCCCCTTTTTGTGCAATGCACACATTTTCACCGTGGAGCGACTGTACGATTGTCCATCGCAAGCGCGTGAGCATGAGAAACACGGGACTCGGAGAAGAGGCGTACTGTTTGCCCCACGTTGGGATTGCTTGCCGCAGCTTGCACAAGCTTTGCGCCACGTGTCCAATGCAGTCTTTGACTTTCCGCCCTTGTATTCGTGACTAAGCATCTCCTTATTTGGAAGGTGAACTTCGGCTGCTTTTCGGCAGCTGGAACGTTTCAATCCCCGCCGTGTTACGCGTTACGTGTTTTCTCTCAACGCTCGTACCACCACTAGCACCACCGTGCCACCCGACCTCACAACTACTAGGCCTCACTCACGGTTAATGTGCCATACACCCTCCCATGGGATGCCCAACCTGCTGTGCAGGGCCTGCAACACGGACTGCGTCACGGTGACGCGGCGGCGTGCAACACCTCAACCTCGCCATCATATCTGCTGGTCAGTTGCGCGCAGCGCGGCTCCGCAACTTCAACCCGGGATTTCGGCTGCCTACGGGCGACACTTTCCCTCTACCCGGTGCCTGAGTGCGCTGCTGTCGATGACCTTCTCTCTCAATCACGGACGGCGCTCGCCTCGCAAGACTTTAACTTGAAACTTATGGGTTAAGTCAGCTTCTCTATCCAATTTTTATTTCCTGCACCTGATATCTCATTGCCACTACACCATGTACTCCGTACAAGTAACTAGAGTCTAGATATAGTTTTCTGAATTTAATTATTAACGTGCCACCTACAAATAGCCAAGGAAATACAATGGGAACCAGACAGTTAGAGATATGATATTCTGACTTCAAATCTCAAGCCACTGGCGTGACACTATTGAGAGCGGGGCTTGAAATGCGCTCAAATGCCGGGTGTGCCGCGTTGCACGTGAATCTCCTTAAAAGGAAACACAAGGGCGGAAAAACGACAACTGTCCAATGCACACATGGGTCTGGAATACGCTGGAATTCTTTTTCTCTCTTTTTTCCATGTCCCTCGATCGCTCCAGTATCACCCGGAAATTGTTCTCGTAGTACTTTTTAATCTATCTGCAAAAGAACTAAGGGATCCGTTGAGAGAAAGTAATTGAGATGCGCCTGTGCAAGACATGTAACATACCGCTGGCGTTCATGCAGATATGTTTTGAAAAGTTGTGGGATGAAATAGGTGGCGAGTACGGGGATGAAAGCTGAAAGACATGGTGGGCCCAGCAGTCAAAAAGGAAAAGAACATAAGACAAAAAGCTTTTCGGACATTTACCATTGCATTAAGGGGGAATTGAACCCCCGGCGGGTCGAGGCTCGATGACGAGCATCATTGGCAACGACCCAGGTTACCACTACCCCATTAATGCGACGGTGATAGCTCCACTACTTGTGCTATAAGTTGGGCTCAGCAGATATGAGAAGCGGCTTACAGCGCACCTATTACGCACAGCTGACGAAGCGGGACGAGTCTGAAACAGGAAGCGTTCAGGGACATGTAAGGATGTCGAGGAGCTACAAGCAGGGAAAGATCGGTTTGGAATCATGAGATGGACGGAGCTGCCATTACTGGGCACGGAGGCAGATGAAGCGGGGATAGCATCGTGCTGCCCTTGGCGGGGATAGTCTATTGGATTTGGGTGCGATCAATGGATAGAAGTGCGTCGGGATTTGCAGCGAGACGCGCCGGCCGCGCACTGGCGCCAGCTTGAACGCTTGCGCCGAGGACGTTGGGAGGCTGCAGCACGTGTGGTCGGCCGAAAGATATCGCCGTGCCGAGGGGAGGTGCTGTGCGGTGTTTGGGTGTGCTTGTGGGTGTGCCCTTCGTCCTCAGTCATTGTGTCCGTCGCGCAGGCAACTCCGTCTGAGTCCCGAAAAAGCAGCGTCCCGCTCCGCTTCGCTGTCTGTCCCCCGCCAGAAGCATCAGCCACTAGCCCTCGACCCAATCCAACTCACCCGCCCAATCCAGCCATCCCACCCCAGCCACGCGGCCCACACGTAACATGCCGCCCCCGCCCCGGACAAAGGGCGTCGCACTACCCAATCCACCCCGCCCCCCGACGCCGCGTCCCCACGCCGCAGCGCCCGCTTCGCCCCGCCCGCGCCCGTGGCCTCGACGTCCCGCGCGCTGCCCCTCGTCACGCGCCGCCGCTCGCTCGTGCCCCCGCAGACACGGACCCCACCACCCCGCGTGCGCTGCGCCGCCGCTCCGCGCCCGAGCTCGCAGTCGTCACCCCGGTGCCACCCAAGACGCGGGCGAAGCGCAAGTCGCCCGACCCGCAACACGAGGACGATGTAGGCGCCGTGCGCAAACGCCTGCGCGTGCGCTGTCCGGCCGAGGTGCGTTTACTCTCCTGTCCTGCTGCCACCCATCCCATGTCGTCTCTACCCCACTTTCCCGCCTTCTCTCTGCGTCGTCTTTCTCTCCCCCTCTTGACGCCCGTGCTGACTCAGCCACAGGCGCCCGCGCTCCCCTCGCGCAAAGGCAAGGCCAGGGCCGTCCCACCCGCCACCATTGCCACCACCACTCCCACCCGTACTCCGCAAGAAATGGCGCCCACCGCCCGCACGACCCGCGCGCGCGAAAAGGCCCTCCGCGAAGCGCGCAACCCGATCCTCCTCGCGGCCGGCGCGCGCGCGAGCCACGGCGCTGGGCGCCTCGACGAGATCGACATGGGCGTCGTCGCGCCTGCGGCGGTGTCGCCAGCCGTGCCGGCGGCGGCTGGCGTGGGGTCGTCTAGCACCGGTGCGTCGGGTAGCGCCCGGCCGATCAGAGTCGAGGGCGAGGACGCAGACGCCCGCTCACCCGTCCACACTAGCGCCGACGTCGACATGCCGCTTTCCCCGTCCTCGTCTTCGCCTTCCACATCGCCCGTACTCCCCACCTCGCCTCCCCCAAATTTCCTGACTGCACTCAAAACGCCACCGTCCCCAAAATCGCACAACGCAAGCCCAAAACCAGCACAAGGAGACGGCAAAGCGCGCGTGCTCGCACTGGCGCCGGACGACCTCGCGCCGTCGCCGTTCGTCGCGCTCTCTTTGCCCGCTGCCCCTACACTTCCTGCTTCCCCCACACCGACTTCACCACCACCGGCTGCCGCTGCACCGACGACATCCACACCAACTACGCCTGCCGCCGGAACAACAGGCGACGCAGCACTTCAACTCGACCTACACGCACTAGCGCTCGCCGAGGTAGAAGGCGGCGCTATCCAGCCCGGCCCGCCCGTATCGCCCGACTGGCCTTTGCCGCACGCGCCCTTCCCCTTGTCTTCCTCGCCTGCCGCCACCTCTGCGTCTCCGGCGCCCCGCTCGCCCCCAGCCTCCCCCAACCCAATTCCGCGTACGCGTACACCGCGGGGACGGCGATACACGGGCACATCGGCACGGACGCGGAGCGGCACACGCGCGCGGTGGAGTGGGGCGCGCTGCTCGAGCGCCGGCGAAGGGCGGGCGAGCGCGCGATGGCGGATGCGTGTGGGGTGTGTGTGTATGGTGCGTATGGAGGCACGGCGGCGTCGTCACCCGCGTGCGCGTACGGAAGCGGGGCGTCGCCGGCGTGCGCGTACGCAGGCGGGTCGTATTCGGGGATGCAGGAGGGGTACGCGCAGGGTGAGGGTGCCGGGGACGTGAGGATGCGGTCCCCCGAGGCGGATGTGCGCATGCAGAGTCCCGAGGTGGAGGTGGATGTGCGGATGCAGTCGCCGGAGGCGGATGTGAGGATGGACGAGGCGGCCCCGTCCTCCCCGTCGTCCAGCGCCGACGTGCAGCTGTCGAACGGCTCCGCCTCTCCGTCGCCCTCCTCCGCCTCCGCACTCCCCGCCTCCCCCTCGTCCGACAACTCGAACGACACCAGCGCCAGCGCGCCCCTCGAAGAAGGCGGCACCGGCGCCCACGGAACAAGCGGCGGCGTGCTCTTCGCGCGCGTCGGGCGCCGGCGGAGCCCGCTCGGTTCGAGCGTCGTCGTCGCTTCTTCTATCCCTCCTTCCCCTCTGCCCCGTCTGCCTCTGCCTTTCCCGAGGCCCCGCAATCCACCGAGCACGCTGACTTGCCAGCGCCCATAGTATACGAAGTCCCGCAAACGCAGTGGCAGCAGCCGGAGGACGACCTGGGCCCGAACCCGCACGAGCGGCTGGGGCCGACGTGGGGCGTGTGGAAGATTGCGTGTCGGGTGCGGGTGTGGGATGTGTGAGTTTTTTTTTGTGGTTTTTTGTTCTTGTATCGGGCTGGGTTTTTGGGATTCGCAATTCTTTGGTCTGCGTGTGGGAGCGGTGGGGGAGGGAGACGCGTGCAGCTGGAGTGGGGAGGCAGCCCTCTCTAGCGCCGTTGTCTTCGCGTTCTCTGACCTCCGAGTTTTACGCGGCGCGCGGTGCCTTTTCCACGTGTTCTGTGTGGTGCCCTCCCACACGGTCGACCTCCCTTAGTTCCACTCTCTCTTCTCTTCTCTCTCGTCATATCCATCAACTCATTACTGACGTGTTATCTCCCCCCAGACGCACACGCTACACGCCCGCGCTCATCCGCTCGCTCGTCGCGCAGGAGGCGGACGACTACTTCTCCGCACGCAACCTGCCACACCCAGACGCGCTGCTCTTCATGGACGAAGAGTACTACGACTGGGAGCTCGAGGAGAGCGGGTCCGAGGGCGACGCCGACGCGGACGGCGAGGAGCGCGAGGCGAGCGACCCCGAGGACGAGAACGCCGTCTCCCACACCGACGGCGCGTACGCGATGCGCATGGGCGCGCCGGGGAAGGACATGGGCGGCGTGCTCGGCGCGTTCTACGTGTCGCCGCAGCAGCAGCAGACGCAGCACGCGCCGCTGCCGCTCCCGCCGCCGCGCCTCGGCACGATCCGCGTGCCCGCGCTAAGGCACCTCTTCCAGGACGTCGCCGCGCGCCAGGGGAGGGGCACGCCCGTCGACGCGGTGCGGCGCGCGGCGTGGGTGGGGCGGGCACCGGCGCGGGCGACGACGGTGTTGGCGGGGCGCGCAGCGGGACGCTTGAGAGAAGGCTGCCGCACCCCAGGCCGCGCCCGCACCCGATGTACCTCGCGATGCAGCAGCGCGCGGCGGCGGCGGCGGCGGAGGCGAGTGCGGTAGCAGGGCTGCCGGAGGGGGAGAGCCTGCCGCCGCTGCCGCGCCTGCGCGAGGAGGGCGAGCCGGAGATGCTGCCGATGCGCGGGCTGCACGACCTCGTGCGGTCGCTGCGGTGTGCAGACGGCGAGGAGGGCGAGGAGGCGGAGGGGGAGGAGGAGCGGAGGGAGCGGGAGCGGAGGGAGATGAGCGAGGCGTTCGAGCCGGACGAGGCGGTGTGGCAGGAGTTTCTGAAGAGCGTGGGCGTGGAGGGCGGCGCGGCGGGCGCCGGCGCGGGCGCGGCTGGGGAGGGAATGGACGTCGACGGCCAGGAGGCGGGCGGCGAGTCGGGGGCGGGGGACGGCCAGACCCAGACCAGCAACAATAACGGTAATAACGCTGGCAGCGGCGCGGGCGCATCGCAGGTGGGCCTCGGGATGGGCGTCGAGATGGGCATCGGGATGTTCGGGATGGCGATGGGTGCGATGGGCATGGGGTGGTTCGGGGGCCCTGCGAGCGCACCCGCGCCCATGCCCATGCCGTTGTCGCCCCTCCCGCTGGAGGCGGCGCCCGGGGAGCGCGAGCGCGAGAGCTCGCTCAGCTTTGCGCTGGGCGTTTGAGTGCATGGATGGATGGATGAATGGATGTCGGATCCCACCCCCCCCCCCCCCCCCCTTCTAGCAGCGATCGCGATCCGGCGCCTCCGAGAAGATGATTCGCGCGCGATTAATTCCCCCCTGGAGCGCTCGCGTGATCTTCGTGCCCCCACGCCCAACCGACCGTGTAACTCGGCTCGGGTGCGTGCTTGCTCGCTGCTCTAATCGGCGGCTTGTTACTGTTCCTTTCTTTCCTCTATCCTCGTCCTATCGCATCCCACCTCACTTACTCAGCTCCTTATTTACTCTCCCATCCTATCCTATTCTAAATCTACTTGCTCTCCATCGTACTCACACTGATCGTATATACACACTCACACATACACTCACCATGCTCTCGTATATATTGGCATTGGCATTGGCATACCTGCACCCGCATACATACCTATAGCTACGCTAGCTCCCACCTACCTCTACCTAAGGCTACCGCCTGTATATAGTGTACTCTGTACTGTCTGGAATTTATTTGGCGTGTTATAACTACTGCCGTTTGCTTAATTCCGTGAAAACATGAAAAAAGTTTCGCGGCCTCACGTGATCGTCGGCAGACAATGCCGGATAGTGCCATCCACCTGGGGTACTGGGAAAGGGATTTGGGCAGGATTTTGTAGCATTAAAAAGTTTGTAGAAACATGTTCGACACCGACACCTTGGAAATAGGAGAGATTTGAATATTTTGGAACTTCGGCATCGTCTGCCGGCGATCACGTGAGGCCGTGAAACTTTTTCGCGTTTTCACGGAATTAAGCAAACGGCAGTAAATATGGCAATTCTAAGCGGCCCGGCAAATGAGAGAATGGGGGAGAAATTCTTTGTCTTGTGCCGTCATGTCGCTGTGGATCTCAGTTTCGTGTCGGTCCTGCGGGCTGCTGCTTCGAGCGGATCCACGGCTCTGTCTTGGTGGCGATACTGTATACTTACTCTGGCACGTTGGTAACCGCTCCTTTAGATTCTGGGGACGATGCTCCGACGATTCATGATAAGCACGGAAATCGGCTGTCCCGGCTCAAGAAAACTTGGACCAAGTGATCAGGGATCGAAATTGCTTGTTCAAATCGACTCTTTAGCGACGACTTGGCATCTGTGAATCTAACGGTATCTATACTCCGTACACTCGGCTCCATCCTTCTCTTCTCAGATCTCCTATCTTCGGCATCTACTTCACACGACGATCGTCTTCATGTCGAGTTTGTGTCGGGCTATATTTGCCGGGGATTTCTATGTCAAGGTGCGGTGGCTGTGGTAGATCTGGTCCGCTCTGGCGTCCTTCTCAATGACCGATGTCAAATTGAGTTTTCCGATGCCGTTATCCCTCAAGATTGCTGGACCGGGATGGGAGTCCAAGCTGCCCTGACAACCAAGTATCTCTATAACCTTCTCCTCTTTTATCTTCGACGTCCTCTCGATTACTTGAACATTCTATTTCCGCGCGCGGATGTGGCCCAGACTCTTGTTTTAGAGTAAACTTTCCGGTCATCACTACCTCATGATCAAGGACAATAGTAAGCTATTTAATCGCTCGGCGCCGGCGTTCATCGCCCTCTGAAGCTTGCCTTGCTGCGGTCTCGCCTCTCGTGTTTTCCGGGCACCAAAACGCGATCCATGCGCGTTTGATTATGCGATTGGCCGTGTCACCCCAAATCACCCGGCTATCTCTTTTGCTTCGCATCGGTTGTCCTCGGAATAGTCTCGATGATGGTCTAGTCTGCATCCAGATTGGCTTACGCGTTATGCTTACAAGGGTAGAGGCGAGCTTCCATCAATCAGTAGGACTGCAAGTTCACGCCGTTCTTTCTCCCTTGCTCGCCCAGCTCAGCCCTTCGGTTCGTGCAACTGTCTTTTCTCTATTGGATGCCCCAAATTCGAGTGACCTCGCTTTGACACTCAGTAACGTCATCTTCCGCAGGGGATGTTCTTCCTCTTAGGATCACAGCCTCGTGTTTGCCTTGTGCATTCGGCGTTGGACAGTTCGCCACTGGTAGGTCTCTATCATCTTAGCTTTCGGATTCCAGAATCATTCGCCGCTCTTGTATACACTCAGGGTTCTCGTAAGGAGCGGTGTCGCCGGGATTTCATGACGCCTTTGTCTTTGGGCCTTGATCCGATCGGAGAATAATTGGCTCGCGGGAAACTCGTTTCACATTCACGACCCAACCAGCTTGCAGATGGAGCACACACCACGCCGGAGGATGTCTGTGCGTGCATGGCTGCAGTGCCCACGGATCTCTACTTAATTGCCCCAAGCACTCAATGGTTTCGCGACGTCTTCTACTACGTGGCGTTTTGTGACACAAAGGAACGAAGGAATTCTCTCCAACGAACGTAACAGCGGGTAGTGTGAGAGCATCAACTAAAATAAAATCCGAGCGTCCGTGGCATAACGTGAGGAGCGCCGTTACTCTGCTTGTTGCGTCTCCTTCCTCCCACCCAACGCATCACCCGGTTTTCTACCCTCTTCCCCGTAATTTGGGAATTTCAGCATATAATAATTCCAAATGTCAGCACCACCATCTTGTGATCTTCCTCCGTTTCCGATACGCAACTGACTTTGTTGCAGGCCCGAAGATTTTCCTAGAGTGCACGACTCCCCGAGTACCAGCGACTCACGGACTCTCTCAAAAGATAATCGCTTTTCATATGCAGGTCAAGACGACGCGAACGCTACACTAGATGTAACCACATTCGGCGCCGACGGCTTCACGGACTTCAAGTTGGACTTGTCCTGCCTCTCCAGTACGCCCTCACCTCCACCTTCGCCCTCTCCATTCTCGTCCGACTTCCCTTTCTCGTCGTACCTCCCTTCGAGTCCCCCGGCTTCGACGCGCCGTTCCGTATCCTTCTCCACTGGCCCATCCCCAAGTCTCGGACGCGCCCCGTCAGAACAGAGACCAAGCACGTCCCCGCGTATATCGTTCACCAGCCAGCCAGCAGGCTCGTGGCCCCTCGCGCGCTACGTGGGGCGCGGGACGCCCATCGACCGCAGCCGAAGGTCAGAGTGGGGCGGAGAGGCCACAGAAGACGGGGTGTTAAACGACGAAGGCGTTCTCTTCTCCACCGTCCGCTCTACTTCGGTCGACTCCGCGCCCCGCCCGTCCTCATCGCAGCGCTCCATATCGCCGCTGGCCGAGTGGAACTATATCTCGCCCCCGCTGGTTACAGTTTACTCTCCGCGCTCCCGATCGGCCGTGAGCCTCGAGCCTCTGCCGGAGGCGTTGCAGATCCACCTGGATGGGGTGTCCCCGAACTCTTCTGCAGAGTGGGCGTCGTCGATGCAGGAGGTCTTGGCGTCGCCCATCTCCGCCAGCGCCGCGTCCACGTCTACTTCCGAGACGCGCTTCGAAAGTGCGGAGGAGCTGCCTGACCCCGAACCAGAGGTAGAGGAGCAAGCAGTGGAAGGAGCGCAAGTGGACGTCGAACCGGAAGCGGAAGGTGAAGAAGAGGATCTGGGGCTGTCTTCGCTGAGCGCCACGGTAGATCAGGGGCTGGGCCTGGGCCTCATCCCGGGCGGGATGACATGGTTCGACGTGGGTATCCTCCCTGCCGTCGCGTCGCGCAGCTCGGTGTCGGTATATTCGTGCGATGAACATACTGCAACGCCCCACGTGGGCTCGCGACCACACTCGGTGGCTCCATCGGAGGGGAAGACACCACTGCGAGAGAAAATCCGATCGCAGCTATGGTGGCGGAGATTTCTCAGTCGCCTGCGGCAGATTCGGCTTGCTGTTTCCCGGGGACGACGGTAGTTCTTACATCAGTTCGATGAGATTTTTTCCCCCGTAGTTTCTACTACGTTCCTAACACTCCTTGCCACTCTGAATCTTGATTTTTTCTATATAATTCCGTCTGTGCAACTCACCAGCATATCATCAAACTATCCCTGAGACTTACTTTCTTATATCAGCTTCCGATCCCTATCCCTTCCGTTATCTCAGTGCCGAATAACAAGTGTTGGTTGTTTTATAAACTCAACGACTATTGGAAATTGTTCAACCTATGTTGATGTTATCAACTGCTACTGTGTTTTTCAAGTTGGTTGTAACTTGTTTATACGGGGTTCTATCGCATAAGGCTCCAACCATTTAGTTTTCGTTTGCAGAAACCGGTAAACTAAACGTAAATGGTTCAAAAACAGTTTTAAACCGTTTAAAACAGTTTGTAAACGGTATTTTGGCAGGGCAATCTGGGATGGGTATATTAGGGTTGTCAAACCATGAATCACGGTCCCCATTGGACCTCAGCCTCTGTCACTAAAATTGCACATTGCCAGTGCCAACAAGAGCAAGACTGAGGCGGCAGGACGAAGGCGGGATCAAGGCGGGACCGTCGGGACGCAAGGCGCGTGATGTGGCGGATATCACCGTGCGCCATCACTCACGTGGATAATTACTAAATTGGGAAGCATGCTGCCAATCGGACATCTGACAATTCGTATCCTATTATTTGGTATTGGTTGCATCTAATGAGGGACTTTTAGGGGGCCTGTGAGTATGGGAGCCCACCATTTGACCTATAGCAGGTCGGAGACCCGTTACAACCATTTAAACCATTTATAAACAGTTTGTTTACCATTTGTCAGGACCTGTAAACTAAACGAAAATAAAAACGGTTTTTACCGTTTGAAAACGTTTATAAACGGAAATGGTTGGAGCCTTACTATCGCACGAGGGGAACATCTGCTCAACCCGCGTTTGTAGGAATTCGGGCAGTTCCACCAGGGTCCCACTATCACAGGAGCAAAGCAGGTTAGGTTAGGTTACAAACGGACAAGGTATGTACTACTTTTTGTCCTCTTTTATACCTCAAAACTCCCTTACTAATCACCGAGAGCGCGACTGTGCTGACACATCCCGACTCCCACGCTTGCCGAGCTCCAATGCTCGCGAAGCCGGATCAACCCACCAACGTTGATTCATGCGTTGTTCAACTTGTTGGATTCATGAGTGTCTTGAGTCTCGTGATCTACCCAGGCAGCTGCTGCCTCAAGTACAGTGACTCTGTACGAGTGTATTAGTTTCAATATTTTTGAATTGTTACTGGGCTGTGATTGGCTGAGAACCGAAATACTGGCTTCTGGTTGGCTGCTCCACTTTTGCCTCCTGCTTCCCAATTTCGGTGTTCCCTATTCAATATAGCAGCACTTAAGCCACAGCATTAATGGGGTAGTGGTAACCTGGGTCGTTGCCAGTGGCACTCGTCATAGAGTTGTCGACCCGCCGGGGGTTCGATTCCCTCTTAATGCAATAATGGTGCAGTGTTTCTTTTTTCTTTTTTCTCTTCTTTCGTTCACCTTCTTTGTGTTCTTTTTCTACGAGTCCATTTTCCTCGTACAAGTGATTGATATTTTTCAACTTCGGCCTCGCTTCATAAAATCTTCAAGACATAACAGCATTACCGCGAGTGGTATATTGAATTTCTCGCACAGACGCTCGTCATAGACTACTCGCATTCATCTATTTTGCATTTAATTATTATTACAGCCATGCCGTCACATAATTCCCATCGGCGAGCTTCTATCAGATAAGTGGAGCATAGTGCAGATCATAGTTTCGCGCCCGGATTCGTAGAATATTAATATGTATAGTAAGTAGATCTGCCGCGGAGGCGATGTTGGTACTCGTAAACGGGCACAGTACCTGCTGGGACAGCTGCTATGGAATTATGTATGCTGCTCTCTATCCATCCCCACTGTCCATCTAGTTTTGTCGAGGCTAGAGTCCCTGCCCTACACTCAAACCCACGAATCGACAGCGGCATGAAACTCGAACTTTCAACAGACTATTATTGCGCAAACAAGACAGCGAGAAGCACCGCACCGCCGAGCACCCTCGCGGGCCTGTGGGCCGCAGCGCCAGCCGCCTTCGCGGACGTGGAGGCGGACGTGGACGCGGCGCCGCTCGCGCTCTTTTTCGACGGTGTCGTCGCGCTCGCTTTCGGTGTCGTCCCACTCGCAGTACTCGCACTCGCACTATTCGCACTTGTATTTGGCGCAGGCGGCTGTGTGCTCGACGTCGGCGCCGCAGATGTCTCCGCCGCTGCCCAGAGCGTCGCTTGGTTCCTATTGTCTGCCGCCCGGTACTCATTGCTTGCCTGCTCGTACGCCGCATCTGAGCCCGCAAACTACAGGAAGTCCTGGTTGTCCGCGTCCACATCCGTGAGCCCCGACTGGTCCTCGTGTATCTCGAGCACGTCCTGGGTCGCCTCACTGAGGTCGGGCCCCCACGTCTGCGCGTAGGTAGAGTACGCGGCGAGGACGGCGGTGTCGGTCGAGGTCAGGAAGGGGTCGGCGAGTGGGAGGGAGAGGGTTAGGCCAGGTGAGGGATTGGTAGGGCTATCACTGCAGAGGGGGGGAGACAGTTTACCTGGGGTCGTCAGAGTCGGCGCGCGGGGCGGGTGGGTGTGCGTGGACACACTATATGATGCAGAGTGCGAGGAGGGAGAGCAGGTACATGGTAATACTCGTATGAGGGTCGTGAGGAGACGTGCAGCAGCTCAGTTGCCAGTGGCCCAGTGCGCGCAGAAAATCATTGCGATTTCTTTGTGCCAAGTGCACTCGGATTACCGTAATTACGACAATTGAATATTGTATTGTTGGTTCAAGCGACGTGTTTTGGAGGCTCGGGCAGGGTTCGGGCATGAGTCATTTGATGCACCGTTAACACGACTCTGAGTCTCATCCACTATCCTTCAGCTGTGAGCTCTAGACAGTGCATGGGCGGGTCCAGCCGCCTCTTCCATGTATCACTTCTGTATGAGTTGTATGTAGTTTCAGAGGCAAGAATGGATGGAAATGAATATTTCGAGTAATCAGAGAGTAAGAGAATAATCGTGAGAAAATCCCAATCAACATCACATCCATAAACAATGACATCACGTTTCCTCACGACCACATGCACGAGCGCTGGATTCCGAGGCGCACCCTGGCGCTGTGCGGCAGACGACCTCCACCCGATTTTTCTCGCTGCTACACAACCGACACTCTTCCGTTCGTACACTCCTCGATGTCCTCATTCTGTAAACCTAGAACTCCGCAGGACTCCTCGCCACGGGGGCAGGCCTCCCGCGCCAGTCATCTCAACGCTCGACCCGCGGCTCCTCCAGCCCACTGACCACATTGGACCCGCACGCAAGATCTCGCTCGCAGTGCGCTTCGCCGCGCGCCCAGACGCGCCCGTCACACTGCCCTACTACCGGGCGCACCAAGCGCACGTCCGCTTCCCCGCCGACGCGCGCGGGTTCCTGTACTACCACCCCGAGCCGCACACCCTCCCGCCAGGCGGCAGCGTCCGCCTCCGCGTCTCCGCGGACCGCGCGGCGTTCCCGGAGGACGGGCACGACCTTGCGCTCCCGTCGGGTGCGCCGTGGCGCGTGACACTCCCGCAGATCGCGCACGTCCCCACCTACGCAACGCTGCGTGCGCAGCTCCTCCACGAGCGCCTCGCCTCCTCGGACGCGCTCGCGATGCAGCCGGACCCCGCGCGCCACCGCGTCGCGACGCTCGACCCCGCGCGCATCAGCCGGGGCGACTTCCTCGACCCCGCGCAGCAGTCCGCGGTCCTCATTGCGTTCGCAGATGCACCCGATGCGCCGTCCGCGCGCCTGACATTCCAGGCGCGCGCGCTGTTCCCCGCCCACGCGCGCGGGTTCCTGTACTGGCGCCCGGACGCGCACCCCCTCGCGGGCAGCGTGCGGCTGCGTGTCACGCCGGACGACGCGCCGTCGTCGTTCGCGCATGGCACGGACTTGCGCCTGCCCTCCGGCGCCCCATGGCAGATCGCGCTCGCGCAGATCGCCATCCAGCAGCCGCGCCTCGCGGGACTCCGCGCGCACCTACTGGCAGCGCACACGGTGACGCCCGCGCAGCTCGCACAGTGCGCAGCCCTCTTCGGGCACCGCGCACGGATGTTTCCCGCGCTTACGCTCTTCCGGCTCGGGCAGCCGTTTCCCGTCGCGTTCACACAGCAGGTCCAGCTTATCGTCGTCGCGCCCACGCGGGTACACTGCGTGCGCGTGCCCAGCGTCTTCACCGCACAAGTCCGCGGGCGCCAGACGTTCCCTTTCAGTGGTACGCACCCCTCTGCCTCCCGCTGCAACCGCTGATTTCAGTCCACCGCAGGCACCGCGCTTGCGAGCTTCGAGCGCTCTTCTCTCCCCGCGCACGTGGGGCGCCGCGTGCTGCTCCTGCGCATCCTCGAGCTCACCGCGCAGCCCGCGCCCGCCGTGCGCGGATACGCGGGGCGCGTGGTGCCGCCCGCGGCGGGCGAGCTGTTCGCGGTGAGCATCCGCGGGCGGCCGGCGGCGCCGTGGGCGTTCGATGTCGATGGGCGGTCGGCGGCGGCGCGGGTGTTGAGGCTTCTTTGGGACGAGGATTTCGTGCGTGGCGTCTTTCTTCTCTTTGTTTTGTTGTATCTCACCGTGCGTCGTCCGCCAGAATGCTGATGGCGACTCGTAAGAGATCGAAGGAACTGGCGACTGACCCATTGACACGGATTGGATGAATTGCGGTTGAGGATGTGTTCGCCGCGGCTTTTTCCGCCCTTCAATCTTCTCGTCCTGAAGCTTGCATTGGAGAGTTGGTGAGTATGCCCCAAATACGATCGAGTGGCTGATGGATATAATTCTGAGTTGACGGCGCGAGAAGAGTTCGTTTTGCTCAATCCGAGCTTGGGTGTAGTGTGGGGTTCAAATTGCATCTAATTCATAGTTGATACCAATAGCACCAATCGAAGTACAGTATCTATCACCAACGAGCTCGGCAGTGACAGATGCGCATCCGTATGTACAACAAATGTAACATACCACTGGTGTTCTTGCAGTGAAGTGTCGAAAAAATCTGGCATGAAACTAATGCTGGAGGCAGAATTGTTTTTGAGCAATTTAGCCAGGCAGAATGGCAGGGCAGAATGTCGGCAGAATTTGGCAGAATTGGCCATCAGTTATTACATTTTTCCCTGTACATGACTCAACTCACATTGTTTTCTTCTGTCACCGTAGATCCTTGGTGGTTGAACTTTCTGCAACATTCCTCTACAATTCTAATCCTATACACCCCAAATCCACTACTCATCTAATAATACCTGAACACAACTAGAGTATCGGAGTGAAGTTAATTTTTTTTTTCACATCCAACATCTGTGATTTCTTTTGGTAGACACATATAAAAGTGAAAAATATAGGAACACTGAAGATCAGATCAGAAATGAGTAGAATAAAGAACTTGGAAAGAACAATTTGAGCTCCAAAAAGCCTGTTCCTAGCCTTAATCTGCTATATTCTGTCGACTCTCACCAGATTAAACCATTTTGCCTGCCATTGCCAGGTCAAATGGCAGAATGGCAGCATTCTGCCAACTACATGATGAAACAGGTGGCAAGGCTGGCACATACACGGACACAGAGGACCAGGCATTCAAAACAAAATCACACAGGACAAAAAATTTAGGGTGTTTCAAATATCCTTTTTGAGGCCTTTTTGGGGGACCCCGACTTGGCTCCAACTTAGGTCAAGTTGGAACTCAAGTTGGGGCTGCTATTGTGAAACACAATGCAACATTTGCTCTCTGCAAGTCTGGCAATTTACATTCGAGGTTGAACCTTGAATGTAATTGCAAGGTGAGTACATGGTGCTGAAGGTGGATTGCCTCCAAGAGCTTATCACCCTTTGGGTCCATTTGCCCTTGTCTAACGTTGAACCTTGACCAACTTCTCCACCAGCCTGGTTGCTATAGTCTTGACAAATCACTACAAGCAATGCAAGCCAATCCTAAATTCGCATCGACACAGATAGAAGACAACACAAACCTTGTCGACCACACATCAGACTTTTAACATTTTGATTGTGACATTGTTCAATGCCAAACAATGCCAAAAATGCGGACAAATGGGCACAAATCCCACAATTTCACAACCTGCACAATCCTATGTCCCATTTTCCCAACCTCCCAAAAAAAAAAAAAATCATATGCACAGGTGAGTATGAGTAGTTTCCTGCCTGACCTTTTTTTTTGGGGCAGGCAATTTTCAAATTTCAGGGTGTGAGGTTGTCGACAACCCTACAATGTCCGAAAATGGCCAACAATGTGACAATCAAAATGTTAAAAGTCTGATGCACCTATGTCACCAACAGCGCACAAGACATGGAATACCATCGACCTGGTATTCACGTCTGGGGACATTTCCGACACGATCATTTCATGCGACGCACTCCCTGCTCTGTGCCTTCCAGGTGCCGACCACCTCCCCATAATTGCAATCCTCGACTACGAACTACTCCGCATTCCGGACTCCCCCCGCCCTAATTTCCGCGCCGTCGATTGGGAAGTCTTCACCAAGGCCATGGCCACCTACTTGAAGGCGAACCCGATCCCTCTCGACATCAACTCACCGGCCGAATACGACACCGTATATCTTGCCCTTGACAAGATGCTCCAGTCCATTATCCGTACGCATGTCCCTTTGCTCTCTTCGTCCCTTTCGCCAAACGTTGGTGGACCAAAGAGCTCTCGATTCTCCTTGCTACTGCTAGGAAAGCCGAACGAGCGAACTGGAAACACCCCTCCGACGACGCAAAAGCAGCAGAAGCAGCTACCAGCAAAGCATTCCGCTCCGCGCTCAAAGCGACACAAAAACAACACTGGAAAGACTGGCTCGAGGAAGCCGACGAGAAAAGTGTCTGGCTTGCTTCCCGCTATGCCAACAGACCCTTCACTGACAGCAGTGCGGAACGCATCCTGGCACTCAAACGCGCCAACGGCACTCTCGCAACTGATGCCCAAGAAAAGTGCGACATTCTATTTCAGACCTTCTTCCCCCCTGCCCCCCCCGCTGACTCTCTAGGTATCCCTGGTGACTTTGTCTACCCAGAACCCGTGCCCATGCCCGAGTTTACCCGCTCCATGTATGACGAAGTCATCCGCAAAGCCAAGTCTTACACCGCTCCCGGAACCGACGGCGTCCCATTCATCGTACTCCAGAAGACTTACCACATCATTGGTGACATTCTTTGGGCCCTCTTCCAGGCCACGAACCGCCTGAAGTATGAAACCCCCCTACTTAAAGAATTATTCACAGTGGTCTTGCGCAAACCGGGATGCTCCGATTACGCTCTCGCCAAATCCTTTCGCCCTATCACGTTATATCGCACGATCAAGAAATCGTTCTGCTCAATGTACAGCACCATGACTTCGTACGTCACGGAGAAGTACCAGCTCATCCCGTCTACGCACATGGGCGGCCGTCCCGGCCGAACCACCACAGATGCTGTTCATCTGCTCACCTCTCGCATTAAAGATGAATTTCGCAAAGGTAATGTTGTAACACTCATCAGTCTTGACATCCGAGCGGCATTCCCAAATGCCGTTCAACCTCGCCTCATCCATAACATGCGTGCTCGCCGAGTCCCAACCAAACTTGTCGACTTTTATGCCCATGACCTTGCCGGACAATCCACGCGGCTCAAATTCGACGACTTTCTCTCTGAACCTTATGTTGTAACCAATGGTATTGGCCAAGGAGCGCCGTCCTCTGGTAACCTGTTCCAATTTTACAATTCCCCCCTCCTCGAAGTCATTACTGATGCTAGATCATCCGCTGCCGGTGCATACTACGACGATGCATTCCTCCTAGCAGCAGCTCCCACCTTTGAAGAATGCGACGAAATCATGGATCCCATGGCCGAATCTTCTCGGTCATGGTCCGGCACTCACAACTCGGAATTCGAGGAAACGAAATTCGGGATGATGCGAATGCGTGCCCAGGGCCGCTCCGATTAACAGATACCTTACGACTGGAACGGTATCCCCATATTACATACTGACCATGTTAAATTTCTAGGTGTTCTAATCGATGAAAAACTCAACTTCAAGCTTCACGCCGAGGCAGCTGCATCTAAAGGGCTAAAAGTCCTCTTTGCGTGCAACCACCTCACCCGCCCTGCATTCGGCCTTCCCCACAAATATGTCAAACGCCTCTACGAAAACGTAGTCATCCCCAAGATGACCTACGCACTCGACACCTGGTACACGCCCATCTCGCAAACCCCCGGGTCTTCTCATCGACGTGGGAGTGTGGGCTTCACGAGATGCCTCGGTAAAGTACAGCGGCTCGCGGGAATCCTTATAACGGGTGCTATCCGTTCCACCGCTAACGACCTCCTTGACCTGCACGCACATAACATCCCTATAGAACTTCGCCTCAACCAGCTTTGTCATAAAGCGGCGATTCGCATCTGCACTCTTCCCTCCTCCCACCCCCTCCACCCCATCGCCTCACGAGCTGCACGATTCCACAATATACGACGTCACCGCTCTGCGCTGCACAACTTAATGCACACATGGCACCTCAACCAAATGACTTCGAAACCATTCAACCCTTCCCTGTCCCACCGACCTGGGCAACTCCGTTCACTTTTGACATTGCCCCCGACAAAGTAGAGGCTCTGGCGCGTGCGCAGTCACGCAAACGCGAGCACGACCTCTGCCTATATAGTGATGGATCTGGCATTGACGGCTGCATCGGCGCTGCATGCATCACAGATGCACGCAATGACTCGTTCTCCCGCCGCCTTCACCTCGGCTCCGACCACGACCACACCGTTTTCGAATCGGAGATTGTGGGCGCCACCCTCGCCCTCTCTTCTATTCCATCTCTTGCTCACCTCCGACGTATATTCCTTGGTATTGACAGCCAAAGCGTCATACGAGCGCTGCGCCATCCCAAGCAGCAACCTGCCCAATATTTGCTTCTAGAGTTCCTCCGCGAACTCGATCGCCTGAAAGCTCGCCTCCCCCATGTTCAACTCCACATCGGATGGGTTCCCGGTCACGTCGACTTCGAACCCAATGAACGCGTAGATACCGAAGCTAAATCAGCTGCACAGCGACCCGAACCTATCGACCCCCGAATCCCCCTCCTCTTCCACTCCACCCTCCCCCGCAGCTCAGCCGCTTCGAAAGCCGTATTTCAGGCACATACCATAACCCTCTGGACCAAGGTGTGGGAATCGTCTCCTCGGTACGAGAAATTCAAACGCCTGGACGACTCCGCATCTGTCCACTCATACCATAAACCCCTTGTTGACCTCTCTCGCTGCAACTCCAGCCTTATTGTCCAACTCCGCACACGGATGGTAGGGCTCAATGCCTGGCTCCACAAAATTCACCTCACGGACTCCCCTCTATGCCCGACATGCCAACGCCGCGAAGATGTCCCTCACTTTCTATTTTTCTGCTCCCGCTTTCACCACAATCGCATTCCACTCCGTGCCGCTCTCAGACGCAAAGCCAACTCCATTGGATATCTTCTCACGACGGAGAAAGGCATCCGACACATCTTACGTTACATACACGCCACCAACCGCCTTCCCATTTACCGCGACTCTGTACCCCCCGAACCCGACTCTTAATTGCCAATCTATCCAACTCCTATCCCCAGCAAGATACCCACCCTTACGACTACCAGTCCATTTCATCATTCTTATATTTATATAATTACCCTCCGCCCTTCCCCCCACCCTCCTATCTCGCTATTGGACTCGCTTTCATTGCTGTACCCACACATACACCTCCACTACTAACATCTGTTCGCTGCAGGCCACCTCGAGCGTACGAGCCCTGCTCCGCTGTCACCCCCGCGCGTACGAGCATCGGCTCCGCACCCCTTCGCGCGTCTGAGCACCGGCTCCGCACCCGTTCCTCCCTGTAGCTCCTCAATCTCCTCCCATCCTCCCTCTCACGCCCTGCCCACTCCCTGCTCGCCGTCCGTGTCCCAGGTAGCAATGGCCCGAGATACTACTTGGCTGTACCTGCACCCAGTTAGTTAGTTAAATACCACATATCGTGTACCATAGTCGCTTACAGCGACTCGAGCACGCTAATTGATTTCATCATCATCACCAACATTGTGCATGCACTAATCCTCGCAGCTGACGGACTCTTACCTTCCCATCCAAATCACACCGCAGTCGCCAGCTGCATCAGCAACATGCCAAAACACTTGTGATCTGGGACATGTTTTTTGACTTTTTTGTCGTGTGTGATGCACCGCGGGTACCTTATGTAATACAGCCAAAATTTGTGTCACACCTAAAAAGGCAATCTTCCAGCCTTGTTAAATGGGAGATATAAAGGTGAACTGCCCGCCGCACTTTCAGATTGTCGGGAAGTTCCTATTTCAATTTGACAGTTAGGGCCTGATCGGGTACTCTAGAATCTAGATAGAAATCACTAGAATTGACGTAGAATTTTGATCAGAATCTTTTGGCTAGAATCTTGTCACGCACCAGTCACTCCTTCTCTCTGCTGCCCTCTCTCTGGTCTCTTCAACAGCACCCCATGGCTCCCAAATCTTCTGAGGTGGCTGGAAAAGCGAAATGGACTGATGCCGAGTGCCTCGCGATGCTCAACTTACTTGCTGATAAGAAATCAACACATCAAAGCGGCAATGGCAGGAAGCCCTCGGTCTGGTCAGACGTCGTGAAGGCTATGCAACAGGCAAACCCAGAGGCAAAACCGAAGAAAGACCAGGTGAAGGTTGTTTCGAAGCTCAACTATGTAGGTTTCTTGGTCCCTAGACTGCCGAAAACACGCTGAAATTGCTATAGCTCAAAGATGTCTTCGAACTCTACCTCTTCATCAAGAAATACAGTGGGAGTGGCTGGGACGAGGAAGAGAAGCATGCGACAAATACAGAAGAGTACATAGCAGATTTCATTGCTGTGCGTGGCCCATCCGTTTCTTTCTTTCCTTCTCTGACCACCTGCTTATCAGGCCCATGGAAAGCAATACACAAAGTGTTTCAAAAAGCCATGCCCCTACTATAGCCTTCTTGACTCACTTTACGATGGCATGACGAATCACGCCACAGGTGAAAACATTGTTCATCTCGGCAAGAAGCCAAAGTCGCGCACGAAGAAAGCAAAAGATGACAAAGAAAACCCGGAACCGACAGATGAGAGCATGGCCACCAACATGGCCCCTGCCATTGACTCCGAGGGCTGCACACCCATGTCGGCACTGAACACTGTCACTAGCGATGGCTCAAAGAGTGCTACGGGGAGCAGCGGCTTAACTGGGCCATACAATGATGAACTTTCCCTGGTACGTTGTTCTTTTCGTTTCATTGGCTTCTTACGCCTGGATAGTCCCCTCCATAGGTCTCCGGGAAGCGCAAGCAAGCTGAAAGCGAGGATGATGAAATCAACACCATGAAGGACCAGCACAAGCACCAGAAATCCGACTCGAGCAGTGTTGCTTGTCGCAATGCTGAGGCCGGCACCCAACTCTCACGTTCTGTCAACAATCTCTCTGCCGCTATAAGCAAGCCTATTGTTACCACAGAGGACCTCACTCACGTGGATGAAATCATCCGCATTCTCCAGGACAAGACGTTACTTCTGCCGGATCTGAAGGGCAAACTGTTCCATCTCGCCTCATCGGCTCTCAGCTGTGAGCCCACTCTTGCTCGCATTTTTATTTTGGAGGAGGATGACGTACGTCGCAAGGGTATACTGGAGGGCATTTTGGAGGATGCTGGTATCACGATCCCCGACGGCTACTAGGTACATATCCTTCACACTGTTTTCCAGACTCGTTCTGATGCCCTCTAGGCTCCAAGTTCTTCTGCTATTGTATTGCTGCTTGTCGTCTCCTCTACTTCTCCTTCTACATTCATGTCATAACACCGTACTCTGCAATTGTAATCCGATCAGATTGTTCCGCATATTGTAGACGATAATCCCAGTTCTTTATTGCAAGTCAGGGTGATCTAAGACATACACATTCCACATTGCCTGTGCAATCCGATCCCGCCGAGCATCCGCTCGTGTTTTCTCCACATGGTTGACAGCAAGCACAGGAACCTCCTCATCATCGTCCCCACCTCCTGCAAGAAACAGATGACACTCGACATCGTATTCTTCATCATCATCAAGGTGGTTTATGGGCTCGTGACGGCGTAGGAAGTTATACAAAGCTGCTGCCGCACTGACCATCAGGGCTTGCTGCTGGTAGCCCATCTCTGGTCGAGATATTAGCGCCCGGAAGCGACGTTTGATTACCCCAAAAATCCGTTCGATAACATTTCGCAGCTGTGCGTGCCGAAGGTTGACGAGCTCTTGCGGAGTTTGCGGTCTTTCGGTCACATCAGCTTGGAGCAAAAATAGTATATGTGAGACTGACCATTGCTTTCCGCATTTCCATTCGTTTAGATGATATCGGATACCACGGTAGGGCGCAAGGAGAACATCACAGTTGGGAAAAGCGGCATCGGCAAGATAATAACACCCTCCTTGTAGGGAAAACCCATTTTGTCGCGCGCAGGCAAAAAGCAGACCATCCGCTGCAGTTCCTTCATATCCAGACATCAAATGGACAAACCGCATGTCGAAATCACAGGTGGCAAGAACATTCTGGGTAATGGCACCATGACAGTCACGATAGCAAAGTGTATGTGCCTCCAGTACATAGGCGAGAACATGAACTCCGTCGATGGCGCCGCGGCAATACTTGAAGAAAGGAAACCACCGTGAGTTGCTGAGGATCTTCTCGGGAGTCTTGTCGATGGGATTTTGGATGTACTTGTCATAAAATGACCCGGTAAAAAGGTAGAAACCTTTGTTGATATATCGGCTGATCGTGTCTCCAGATCGCTGGAATCTTTCCTGAAGTTCGCGTTGGCTGCTTCCATGGACCATCCAGTACACAAAAAGGGCCAGTTGTTCCTGTGCCGTCACATGGCGACCATCCATCAGGTCACCCGTAGCCGCTAGCTCTGCCCACAGCAAGGTGAACTCCACAGCCGACATTCCAAGCTCTCGTCGGCAGCATTCAGAATGTCCGGCCAGTACTTCATTGAGCCAAACCCGTCCAGAGAGGATTGAAGTGTGCATCGGCCGTGGCCGAGGTTTCTCGAGAGCCAGCAGTACTGAGGCAAAGAATACGACTGCGATTGCGGCAGTGGAGAGAGCAGAACGATGCTTCTGGATGATGGACAGCTTGATGCGTTGCTTGCGAAGTGCGTAGTCAGGCATTTGATGTGGAAACATGCGGTCAGGATGTGCAGTGAGGTCGCGTCGGGTCGGAAGTAAGTTACTGACACAGGGTGTGACTATGTGACAAAGATTCTCAGGAGATTCTAGAGAAATTCTACAGTGCCCGATCAGGGCCTTAGTGTGGTAGAAAGTAGTGATTTAATCAAAGATTTCTGATCAACTGGAAACAAAGAAATTCCACTGAATGATAAAAGCTGGCAGAATGTTAAACTTTTAATAAACCTTTCAGGTTGGCGTAATGTTAGAGGGAATTTTGCTACTGGTCCGGCATTTTCCCATTCCGCCAGCTTTTCTCTTTCTGCAGAATGTCTTTGTTTCCAGTTGATCGGAAATGTCTGATTAATTGACTTAATTCTACTACACTGTCTGTCAAACTAAAAGAGGAACTTTCCAAGAATCGGAAAGTGCAGCAGGCAGTTCACTTTTATATCTCCCATTTAACAAGGCTGGAAGATTGCCTTTTTAGGTGTGTGTCTGGGTACCCTGCTCCTGCCTTTTCCTTTTAAGGCTCGATAGCCTTTTAGGGAGACGCCGAACAAACAGAATGAACATTTTAGACCCCCCGATCGAGGAAATCACAATCGGCAATGTTTCAATCTGTTCAATTGATGATTGGGGTTTGTTCGATCGTCACACTGAACATTGTTTGATCGAGGATTGTGATATGTTCAATCCTTTCATTCCACTTGTATTTGACCCCCAGATTGGCGCATTCTTTTTTTACAGCTTGTAAGACCCTTGAATGTAAGTCAGAATTTATCTACTGCCGAATTGTCCGCAGAAAGATGGAAATTGCATCAAATCTTGCTTTTCTTTTAGTCAAATGGAATAAATAATCTCCTGCTCAGTTGGGAGCTGAAGCACAGCTTCCTTCTGTCAGGAATGCTTCCTAGATGCTTCAATTCTGTAATGAAGTGGGTTCCATGCCCCATTCTGCCTAAATGCTTGAGAAATGCTTACATCTCACCAAAAGAACAGTGTTACGGTATAGAAAAAAATACTGAAGGCTGTGAATCATATATTTTAGAATCCTAAATCATAAAACTCACCTTTGGCATCCAAAAAAACTTTAACTTGGCAGCAAAGAGGTGCATAATGCACGAATTTACACTGGTACCGTATTTACAACTTTCCGGATGAATAAAAAATACCTGGAGATGAAACAAGCTACAACACAATGAATAAACATCTGTGGTAACCCTTAGGCACCGCCAGAACCGTTTCAGGGGCCATGCCACATCTCAAGAACACGTCCTTAGGCGTGAGACATTTGTTTTGGGACCAGCACGTGGTCGTGCCACCGCGTGCCCAGATCTCTCCAGCGGATTAAGAATATTCTTATTGTATATTCAGACTGGGTACCTCGCTTAGCTCATGGGCACGTACCCAGCGGATGTCAGCAGTCCGGCATATACTCTATATATATCGCAGAAATGATGCCTAGATGCTAATGGAGCAGGTCAACCTTTATTTTTGGAGGTCTTGTGGTATTTTCGAAGTAGCCTGCGGTCTGGTGATCTGGTATCCTTTTGACACCTGTTCAAGCTTGTATATGGCACGTATATGGCACATATACTGTGCAAAAATCAATGTATTACAACTTTCATCTGCAAACAGGGAAATTTCGGACAACTTTTTGGCTAAACTATGGCACATATACTGTGCAAAAATTAATGTGCTACAAGGGGTGCTCAATTCTTGTGCCCATCTGCCCATCTTGATTTTGACCCATCTCATATTTGTCTGGGACAAATATAAATTTAAACTCCGCTTAGCCTGGTCTCAATCAGCGAGCGAGTGGCGCCTTGAATGTGCCCATTATAGCCAGACCATGCACACACAAGCAGTTCAATATAGAATATGTTCTATTTGGCGCAGGTATACTGCCCCAAAAAAAATACTGGGCCGTAAGTTATTGAGTAACTTTATGGCACAGGATCCACCCCGAAACATAGACATACGGTCTCAAAAAAAATTGGAAGACATTCCATATACCATTTTGAGCTCATAATTCTTTATCCTGAATGTATCCGAGGCAAAAGTACCTCCAAGAAGATCAACAAAGCCCTGCCGAAATCGTTCAGGCCAAGCGGAGTTTGAAATTCCTGTTTGTGTCGCACAAATATGAGATGGCACTGGTTGAACATTTCAAGTTTTGCACTGAAAATTTTGGTGAAAAATGTTTTGAATTTTACAGTAATTTTTCGCCAAAAAAGTAGGTGAAAAACTTGAAACATTTTGGTGACCTTTTTGAACCTTGTGAAAAATTTCTGAAAAAGTTATGAAAAAGTTTTGAAGTTCAAAAAATTCATGAAGAAGTTACAAGTTTTTCACTTGGTTTTTCACTGAAAATTTGCTGTAAAATTCAAAACATTTTTCACTAGTTTTTTCACCAAAAAACTTGAAATGTTCAACCAGTGTGGGCCAAAATCGAGATGGCCAAGAATTGAGCACCCCAACAACTTTCATCTGCAAATAGGGAAATTGCAGACAACTTTTTGGCTAACACAAAAATGATGACGACTCACAACCACCTTACAACTTCCAAGGGGTACAACTTCTCTTTTGAAATCATTGTTTTGTATACAACTTCAGAAATGCTCGCAACTTGTATGGACTTGGTGGGATTTTTTGTAGGGGGAAATGATGGCTTGATCGCAACATTTGATGCCGAACTTTGCCGACAGCCATAAATGGATAGCAGACGGGTTTGGCCTGTATCCAACGTGTACAAGTTGTCTTGAGGGTCGGGACAGTTTTTTTAGCTGTATATACACACTGAGGGGCATCTCTTAAAATATAGCAGGAGTAGTTAGCTATGGTAATTTGGAAGAGGAATTCTTGCCTTTTGGAGCTTTACGCTCATTCTGAGAGCTTTTGATTTAAATGATTAGCTTCAATACAGTTTTTATTTCATTTAAAAGAAAGAAAGGGCCCTATATGGGCATAGGATCCACTGCAAGTCCTCAAAGTGTAAAAAGCGTTGAATTTTTGCACAGTATATCGTCCATACTTGTACAAGCACCGGCAAGTTGCCGGCAAGTAAACTGTTTAAACCGCGATGCATGCGTTTTTCATCACGAACGGCGATCCCCGCCCATTCTTCGACTTCTACCGGGATTTATGGACCAAACTCACGGATTATCCGCGATCCCCCGGTCGCTGGGCGCCGCATGATGCTGTTCCTCAGCTATGTGCGGGGAGATTCACCTGAGTTCAGGAAGAAGCTCAAATACATGATTACTTCGCGTTCATATGACGACATAACACTCGCGAGGAACGTATTGGACTATGGGCCGATCGTGTCTTATGAGGAAGGTATGCGACAAGGAGTGGAGGTGAGTCCCCGTTTCGAGCACCTCAGACTGCTTCACGTACCGATTTCGCATCTTTCAGTGGTGGGTTAAAAAGCGATCGAAATTACCAAAGGAGAAGGCACAGACCTCCGATATGACGACGGGGCCTCCCTCACCATATAGTCTTCCGGAAGCCTTTCGGAGAAGAGTCCTTTCTTCTGATCCCTGTGTGACGAGTTGCTTTAAAAATTGATACTGCCTTATATTCAAGCGTGTCAACTCAGTTTGTAGTCGCAGACAAAACGATTTAAATTGGGATCGGAGAGTCATACCACAAACTTGGCACACTACTTCTCATGTAAGTTGCCGTTCCCGTCCCCACCTTCAGCCGTAGGTTCTAGAGCGAACACCATCGTCTCATATGCTCCCGGACGCACATGATGCCTCGGGTTATACCCCCTGCCCAGACTATTCCCGGCGTTCGCGACAGGGAAACGGTGCTGGAACTGATGTGGCCGCTCCGCTGGAGTTTCCTCAATGAGTTGCGGGGCTTGCGGAGGGGCAGGGCGAGGAGGAGGTGCTGGATGGCGATGCTGGATGATCTGAATAGGCGGGTTCGAGTTCGTGATATCGTGGATCCGAACGGTTCCTGAGCTATGAGGGGATCGAGACGCATCACGGCGCGGGCGGTCGGCGGGCGGCGGGGTCTGTCTTCGGGGACGTCCAGAGCTAAGCAACTGCGGAGGAATGAGGCGTTGGGGAATTCTTTGATGATCAATATTGTGGATCTGCATATGCGACGACGTCCCTCCAGAGGATCTCGAGATGGACTGAGCCGGGTGGGCTCTGATGTCGCGCAGCGACTATTTAACTCGAGAGCTCAGCCTCAAGGGGAAAGATGAGATGAATTCGAAACTGACCTGCGACTCCGAGACCTTCTCTAATTCAGATTCCCGTCTCGAAATCTTTGACCTCTTATATGGCGGCGGGTCGACGGAGAAGTCCACGCTGTCCTGCCTATGGTCGCCATTCTGGGAGCTACGAAATCGTGTCGGTGGTGATGTGGGATGGGGGTGAGTGAGGAGCGGCGGCGCGCGAACGAGGTCGTGAATTCTCTGAGAGCGCGTGGACGCCGGATCGGGACGCGAGCGGTGGGAAGGTTTGACAAATGGCTTGCTACCGGAGCCGGAAAGATACTCCTTCAACGGGATCTCTCTCCCCATGGCGGGGAGCGACTGTTGAGGAAGAACGAGCAAGCCATCATCCTGCTCCAGTATGCGAGAGAAGGCTGCGCGCGAGTCGGCTGCTTGGTGCTGGACTGCAGAAAGATATCGGTCGACCTGCAGCCAGTTTGCCGCAACAATCCGATTTTGAGCTTCTGCTTCTTCAAGCGCAGCCTCGGCAACCGCAAGGCGCTCGTGGAAGAAATGAAGATCGGGAGACGCAGGGAAGGGAATATCGGACTGTCGCAATTGGCCTGAAGAGTCGAGAAAAGAGTTGAGAAGCCGTTGGTCTGAATCCGCCTTTTTCCGGACAGCTGCAAGCTCCTCGCGCAATGACTCCGCTTCGCGGCGGGATTCAGAAAGGAGAATGACAAGCTGAGTTTCTGTAGAGGACGTAGCAGCAGTAGGATTATGAACGATTATTTCTGGTCCTGCAGTGGGAGGAGATGCAAAGGTAGCGCTCTGTTTTGGCGCTGGATGGCGTGACTCCGTTTCTCGAGACATGGGAGTGGATAGTTTCCGGTTAAAGCAAGGGCCCGACTAGCAGAACGAAAGGCTTGCTAAAAGAAAAGAACAAAGAGCTCGAGGGAACATTGAAGACGGCGAGAAGGCGGCGCGGTTCGGACGATTCTCCAGGGCGTGGTAGATCCAGATTTGGAACATTCTGCCTCACCTCGAGGTTCCAGCACGTTTAACACACGTGTTCTTCTTCTTTGTGCCCTTTTGAGGAATCTTCGGGCGCTTGACGGGCGCAGCACAACATGCTTCTAATCGATCCAGGGAGCATCACGGCGAACGGAATTGTGGTGAGTTGACAAATTGCACTGCCACAAACCCATGTCCCGACCAAGCTCCGACTCAAGTTCTGACAATCTCCCTCGAACAACCCCTGCATATGACTAATTGCATCTCGACAGCCTACTTATTTTTGAGCGACTTCTGAGGACCAGGCATGTTCAATATACAACTCGCTCACTCAACAATGGGCCGTTAACGCCACCCAAACGCCGCCAATATGCAGCATATTCATGAAACATGGACAGCGCGGCAGTGCGTGCAGTGATAGCGCTCAATAGTCGATTAACCGCTCGTTTTCTATGGCCATAAATTCGGAAGCCTGCGCCAATCTCCGTATTCGAAGAGACGCTGGGATTTGCTCGTCAGTGCATGACTGGCCAGTGGCAGGTGACTCAGGCTGGCATTCTGATGCTGTGCTTGCTGTTGTTCCTGGTTTGACCACTCAGGCTGTGCGGCGCGTACATTGCTTTCTGCGACTACAGTGACCTGGCTCCCTAGTCCTCCAATACACGACGCGCCTAATCACAATGGATAAACCGGGATCGCGATCATCCGGCGATTGGATCTCTAATCTAAAAGTCCTCGTGACAACATTACAGGCAACGGCTATGGCTGCTCCCATTCCGTGCCTGCAGTCTGTATTCGCTGGAGCGATGCTGGTCCTAGATCTCATTGAGGTTCAGACGCATACTACTATTTTGTTAATCCTAAAGTGACTGATTCGAATATCACCCAGAGAGTTGCAAAGAATGAGACGGACCTCGTATACCTCGCGGACTCGGTGGTGAATATGACAAGCTTGTTGACGGACGAGCTGAAACCCGGTGGAATCGGTGCTGATTCCAGGTTCGGAGAGCTTTGTGCTGATTATGTCCGGTAAATTTCCATGCTGTCTCGTTATTGATACGACGTCTCTAACTCCACTGTCCACAAAGATATCTTGCTCAAATCGTGCATGAGCTCAATAAAACCCTCGCCTGGAAATCGAAATTCTGGTTTAGAAAATATTTGAAAGCAAAGAGTATCCGCGATAATGTGGACGACTTTACTCGACACTTGAATGACCTGCGAGCTAACCTTACGGTACGTATAACAGCCATATGGTTTTGAAGCCACGCTAAAATCTTGCACAGTTGGCCGCCGTCGTCGGATCCCATTTTCAAGGGGCCAGTACCGATAGACGAGTCCAAGATGTACAATCGACCCTTACCCGTATTAGCCAGAATTCTCTCATCCAAACGCCTTCCCCGAATACACAATCCAACTTGAATGGGATTGGTATCCAGGGGAATATCGAGGAAGATGTAAGGATCGCTTTCTTGACCATCACAAATACCTTCTCACCTTTTGAAATAAGATCCTCGTATTGAAGCCCAGCGAGTTGGAGTTGGAGTTTGAGACAGAAAATCGTAGCGTGCTTACCTTGACTTCGCGTGGGGCCGAAACGCCGGACAATCGAGCGCAAGTGGTGGTACGAACGTACGGTGCAACGCTCGGGCATGGGAAGGCGACAACGGTACGGATATACGAGGGCGATCGTGCAAACCAGGTGTGTTATGCCACCGTTAGTATTACTTCTCAACACACTGACTTATGTACGGAACTACTTGCAAGATATGGGAAAAGGACCTCCAGATGTTTGCGGCTCACCTTCGGTCAGTTCCCGATATCAAGGTAGGGCCGCTTCGATGAATATTGAACCCTTGCTAGTATCCCTGGTGTCGCTCAACTCTATGGCATGTGCACATCTCTGCGGCTCCAGGCCTTAGTATTTCACGACGGTAACGAGATAAGCCCTCCTCACGGACAACATCTGACACTCTGCCAGAACTCGTTCCGATTGATATCTATGCTGCCAACATCAGCTCACCAGCGAGATCCGTGGATTTCGAGCTCAGTCTTGTCCGTCGTTATTTACAATCAATGTAACCGTGACTGACTGATTACAGATTCGAAATTTCGCTGTCTGTCTGCTGTTTTCTCAATCTCCGTTTACTTATATCTCCGATCTCTAGTCCGCCTTTTCCCATATCTCGGCCGTGGTTGGGGTGGAATACGCCGATTATAGGGAAATACTAGCTGAATTGGCTCTTATAAAAAGATCAAATGGGAAACTCGTTGTATCGCATCTGCCGTACAGCAACGATACTGATATCTCGATAACTGTAAATACCCTTCTACCGCTCACTTGTTTAATTCTGACCCATCACCCATTTGGCCAGGAAAAACAAATGGGCGGACCACTTCATTCTTGGTTCAGCTCCGTTGGTTGTTTAGCATCCCTCCCTTACGAGACTCCCGAGGCAGTTGTTCAGGCGATTGACAAAGACCTGGACATACAACGGGGACACATTACGTCTCTATTTCCTGTTCGATACTAGGGATTCTCTCACGCTACCGCGCGTTTTCACTGGGTGACGGCCAGCAAAGATTCAAGTTGGGTTCAATATATCTCCAACGACCCGGAGATTTGAAAGTGGCCCACGCGATTGCAGAGATCCCGGGTATCGAATCGGAAATATTAATCGAAGACTGGAGCACACGCAATGGGCGCTTTGAAGAACTGGATGGATGGACCCGGTTTATCTTTTCGCTTCCATATTTTATGAACCCATCTTGACTCGTAACTGCAAGGTTCCAAGTTGATTTGAAAAAAGATTGTCTAGAACCCGGATACTTCCTTTCGGCATATGGCAGCGTCTACATGCCTGTTCCAGAGCGCGAAAGGCAGCGCGCTGGATGGTTGCTTCAGGCGCAGTCTATACTGAATCGAACCGGGCTCTTGGAACGTGGTTGGGATCATCAAGATATGCTGATAGGTGATTTATCTCACTCCGCGATTTTTAGTGCTATATCCTTATCTTAACACAGCTGAATTATTTTTCGTTTATCTCGATTGGCAATTATTCATTGTCGACGACGGTACACCTGGTTCTGAAGACTTACCTTCCTCCATCTATCTATTCGTCGAAAATATACCAGTCGATAGCGGCGGAGTTATATCAAAACCGAGCACATTCTGGTCAGTCGACCCTCGTGGAACTGTCACTGACTTGGATATCGGATCGCGTCTCTGGTCAGAGGGATGGTTCAGTGTCCGTGGATCTGGCCGTTCGTGGGAGAACTATCATTACGCAGCCGCTCAGGTTCTCCAAGAAACGAGCGGGTTTGATCCGACGACAACTTCCGCCGCCAACTCGCATGGCTTCTCGACATACGAGGTCTCTACTCTTCCAATACCTGAGAAAGGTGGCGTATTCTGAGTTTGTGTCCTGTTTGATCTAAAAATGCCGCAGGTGATGGACCAAAGGGTCTGTCGGAGACGGTGACAAGTTCCAACGACATGCAAGCGTGGCTGTTATCGGACGGCTTCAATGACCAGAAAGAGACTTGTTGGTGCCGTGCGACTGTTAATACATCCAAACACAATCCCATGTTGGAACTTCCGCTTTTCTGAGCGTAAAAACTTGAACAGAAAGAATCGAGAAAGTGCCTTGCATGCAGATGAAATTCTAGCGGCCCGTGGCGACACACGCTATATAAGCGCGGCTTCAACTACCTCAGATCCCGAATTCCAGAAAAGAACGAGGGGTCGGGCATGATCAGAAGAAGCTTTCCAATAAGCGGACTCGGAGATAGGGTACATGGACAGCAATACTGCACTAAAAGGGAGTCGGATTGACTGGAAATTCTTAAGCTACGTGAGGGACCCCAAATGCGGAAGCCAAGCTTAGTCAACGTGATGTGTCAGGATATAACAAAACACCCTTCACATTGACAAGGGGGGGTGGCAGAAACTCTAATTACAGGACTGATCAACCCACGTGCTAGACCCCAAATCTGGAAAGCAGGTGATGTAATGATGCACTGTCATGCAAGCACTACAATACTCTTTACTTTTCACTCCGTTTTCACCTGGAGAAAGATATCTCTTGGCTATGTACTCTACTATTGTCCTGATATAGAAATGCATGGCAGATTTATGCTCATTTATGGCTGCCATCGGTCCGGTCAGACAACGAAAAGGGCGAGAGAATTCCGAATTGATAAGACGGTAACTAGCTAATTTATACATGCAGCGGTACCGTATTGCGTAGTAGGTGAATCAGTAAATAGCAAGTCAGGAGAGGCTGAATCATCGTAATTGAGTCGGATTAAATTGAATGCGAGTCAGAAGGTGAGTATGAATCATGCCTCTGGTCATAAGAATGAAATAACACTGTGCCATAATTATTCTTGAGATGATCTGAGACATTTATCGAATATAAGAGTCGCGGCCATAAACGGATAGTGTGGCGGTGCAGGTTGGGCCGGTCGGAAGTTGCCGACAGGATCATACAACAGGTGTAAGATAAGCCGATCTGCTACCTCACACCGGGGTTGAGTGGATATCAGCTGGTTGCATTATAGTTCTGATACTGTACAAATTATTTTGAGAATCAAGCGACTTGAAATGAGTCCCGAAACCTACCATATCTGATTCCCATCGATTTCCTATATCGGGTAGATCGGCTGATATCGGGGCAAATGATATGGTAGGTTTCGGGTCTCATTCAAGTTCACTCGATACTCAAAATGATTTCTATAGTATGCCTCTTGTTCCTTTAGTTTCTCTGTGTAAGATATACACTCAGACCTTTTGAATGTGTTCGGTGTCAGATCATCATTTCACGTGACTTCCCACGCGAGTTGGTGGTTGTGTCCGATCCACAGATCATTCACCTCAAGAGGTGACACGGCGGACAAGTTGATGTCATCTCCCCTTTTGACATGTGCAGTCACTGAGGCCCCCGGTCACTACCGTGCAACATTGTCCGCCTTACTTCCAAAATTTCTGTTGTTTTACTCTACGAAATTTGGCAGTTCGGAAGCTGATTTACTCTATTCCGGACAAGGTTCTTGGAGGTAAAGTCGCCAAAAAATTCCCCTGCTCAATTTTTGGCTCAATTCTGGCAGAAATAGTCTGTTCTGGTCAAGTTCCATTGCATCCAAGCAGTTCCAACACCTAGAAAGCTTCAAAAAACTTGCATGAGGTTACCAACAGTGCTGCTTTCTGTGGCCTGGTCTGCCTGAATGCCCCAAAAAAACCTGTGCTCCGCGCGATTTACTCTATGCCGGACTAGGTTCCCCAGTTCAGTCGTTGTTTTACTCTATATCCCGGACTAGGTTAGGGTCATTTTGGGCCCTAGTTTTACTCTATCCCGGACAATGTTACATGGTAGTGACCGGGGGCCTAGTCACTGTGACTGTCATCTTGATTGTCGTGCGGACTGTCATCTTGATTGTCATGCGGACTGTCATCTATGCAAAACTGTCCAGCACCCGGACCGACGCCACTGTCATGGGTGACGGTCCCATTCAGCCTGGTTCTTAACGGTCTACAGAGCGAGGGGTGTTACCAGAAATTGGTAGAGAAATAGAGCCAGTGAGGTTTGACAGGTCAATAACTTTGATCAGGTCGAAATCATCGGCAGAGTGAGAGTTATTCAATACTATAATTGTTATATCTCAAAACCACTCTGTGACCGTCTCATTCCAGAAAGGGTAACAGTCTCCTATTTACCTTATTGTTCTCTGCAAGATGTGACACCGTCCTCGTCTCCCCGCAAGAAGGCAAAGATCACAGCATGTCCCTAGGATAGGCCTAACTATGAGTTATGTCGCTGTCGCTACAAGGATTGCCGCGAGTCTACTTGGGAGGCATCTGATGGATCACTACGTTCTGGAAAATGGTTACATCGCAATACTGTTGGAAACCATCGCAAGAAAGACCAAGAAATGTTTCCAAGCATACATGTATGATCTCAAAAAGCCACTGGCAACTCTGATGAACTTATGCATACTTGCACGTGCGTAGGCTGAGAGCACTTCTCAGCCACTCATCTTTGAGCTTCCTGCAGCGGTATCAGTTGGGGTTGGCGTGAGTGATCCAAAAACAAGTAGGAGCAAGTATACTTTCAATAGATTTCGGCATAGCCGATGGTTTCGACCTGATCAAAGTTATTGACCAGTCAAACCTTACTGGCTCTATTTCTCTACCAATTTCTGGTAACACCCCTCGCTCTGTAGACCGTTAAGAACCAGGCTGAACGGGACCGTCACCCATGACAGTGGCGTCGGTCCGGGTGCCAGACAGTTTTGCATAGATGACAGTCCGCATGACAATCAAGATGACAGTCCACACAACAATCAAGATGACAGTCACAGTGACTGCACATGTCAAAAGGGGAGATGACATCAACTTGTCTGCCGTGTGAGTGATCGGAAGATCTTGACCAACGTTCCCATGGGGTACCCTACCCCCCGAATCTAATATCCTTCCTTTGCAGCGTGCTTTTGTACGAACTCATCCAATACTGCATCTACCCACTAAAGATGATGGGGACGATGAGGACGAACAAGAAACTTCGACAGTTCCTGCGAAACGATCACGGAATGGTAACCAGAAAAAGGTGACCGGTGATGAGCGCCGCTCAGTTCCGAGCACGGAAGCATCCGATCGGAAAGTTAAATGGACGTCCGATCGGAAAGCTCATCGGAAATTTGATCGGAAGTACTAAAAATAGAAGCTCCGCATCACTGGCGCGACTTTCGACATTTTCGCATTCTGCACGACTTCTACAACTCCCAAGGCTCCGCAAATACGATATTCGGATTCCGCATGGCTTATTACATGGGATACATCGACTCCGCATCTATTCCACAGCTAATATTGGACTTTCTGCGACTTTTCCGATGGTTTTCACCACTTTCTGCGACCTTTTCGCTCCTACTGGCTCCATTTCGATTCAGAAAATTCCACAAAATAGATATTTGAGATCTCCAACACTGTTTCTATCGACTCCGACCAGTCCGCAGGTCTATCCGGTTATTTCTACCTTTTCCGCAGGACTTTTACTTATTTCTTCCTAAACGGGCCATCTCCGTGAACTCTACGGTGCTGCATGGTACTCATACCCAGTTACCGTTGTCTCGGGTCTTGGCATTCCTATAAAATCCACAAGTATTCTACATTGTAAAGTAGGAGATTTGTACCCCACTTATCCTCTCAATCATATGCCCCTTTCTTCCACTAGCTTTTAACTTGAACCATCGACCTCTGCAGGCTATTACCTGCTATCGTACTCGCTCAGCTCCACGGACTATTATCCGTGCACGTTCCGCATCGCTCTCGCTCGCCCAGGCTATTACCTGGGCCACGTTAACTCACTAGTTCTTTTATAGGTCCTCCGTCGCTGTCGTCCCGCTCCGCAGACTATTATCTGCGCACATTCCCCCTTTAGCTCTTGCTTTCGCATTCAGTTCTGGTCCCTTGTCGCTCACCGTCTCGCACTAGTTATCGCCGGCGTTGCGCTCATCTTAAGCAGGAGTTGAGTCTTGGTTCGTCTTAGACCACCTCGCACACCCACGTCTACTGTTTCTCCACTCGGAGCAGAGTTTTTGTTTTAGCTCGTGCTCTTAGCGGCGAAGCAGGCGTATCACCGGGGACAGCGAGCTCTTGGAAGACTTCTGGGTGGAAGTGGGGGTGTTATTCAAGGAAAAGAACAAGTCCTGGGGATTGGACCTGAAGGCTCCTGGCTGGGCCCTGTACATTTCCTTTGTTTATGGATTTCTCTTTCTCATCTCGATCCCAATATAGATTTGTCAATGTCAGCATCGCAGAAGAACGGTGTCTTCACCCCGAGGATTCCCTCCCGCTTATCCCAACAACCAACAGTGCACCCCCACCACAGGCGCCACCTTCCAGTCACCCTGGCAACTTAACGCAAGTCATGGCCTACCACAGGAATACTCCACGAACACCGCTAGCACTTAGCTCTGACAATTATGCTCGGCATGGCCATTCCAGTTGTGCGTATCCAGTCTCTGAGATCTCTTCAGGCCCATTGCTGATGCTTTGAATGTGTAGCATTGTCAGGTGCCTATAGCCGCTGTATGTGTCAGTCACTCATCATCTACATCTAACTGACTTATTTCAGCTGTGTCGTCGGCGGATGCAAGCGCATTGTACCCATACGGTCTGTGTATGTCGCCACCGGTTCTGTGTCAATTATCTACTGACGAGTTCTTGATTGACAGATTCATCAGATTCGCAGGTTCCTCGTGCTCCATCGCCGTCGCGATCTCTCCAAGGTCTGTGTTCTTCCTCGGCGTCTTCAGCATAGGGCTTACCGTGTCCACCCAGGCTTAGGATCAAGGCTCCCTCCGATGATCGCCACCTTTGGTACTATGGACAGACATAATGGCGACCATCGTCGTGCTCACAATCAGTATAGTAAGCCATCACCCATCCTCGCAACCAACCCACCTGACGCAAATATACCCCATAGGTCCTGGCAGTGAACTACCTCCAATTCGTTCGTTTGACGCTGGAGGCTCATACTCGAACTCAAGCTGAGCTGCACTAAGTAGTTACTATGCTTCAACAGCACTGTGAGCTGCCTTTTTTTGGGATAATTCTATTTGGAAACCCAGCTTCCAGCGCCCTGTTTTTAAAAATGTGCTATTTGGAAACCAAGTTTTCAAGGGCTTCTTGCCATCGGCCGGCATCAACGTGCTGGCCTCGGAATGTTGAGGTGCCTGTCCGCCTGTATTGCCATTTGAACACCCAACTGCCGCTACAATAACTCATGGATGGTAGCTCAGATCCACAAGCTCCCTTGATAAAAGCTGATGGAATTGCCGAAGGTTTTGAAGGTAGTTTATTACATCTCTCTCTTTATAAGATTGCGTGTGTCCGAAGCTTTTTGAACTCCGACAGGGCATTGGCGCCACACGACATAGACCACGTATTGCCACGACACTCTCCTGATGATATAAAAGCTACTTGGACGAAGCGCTGGGCCGTAAAGCCGCTCCCGCGTGCTCTTTAGCACCTTGAAAACACGGTTTCAACTTGAAGCCTAGATTGGCGCTTGTAAACGGAACACGTACTGCCACGATGATACTGTTCAGTCAGACAGAACCCTCTCAAGAGAAGTGCTGGGCCGCAAAGCGGCCCAGCATGCTCTTGTAGTTGTAAGTATTTGGTACAACGAAAACCTTTGTTCAAGCTTGTACGAGACCGAGTTTGCAAATCAGATATTTGCGAGACAAAGTTTGTTGCAAGATACATGTAGTACGACAATATCTTGAAATGCTGTCGATTTGCATTTAGTACTCCTTTGCTTCGCCTGCTTGCAAGGATTGAGACAAACAACTAACTTCAACTACAGACATGTATTTCATAGAAGCCGTTCAAATGGATGCTCGTCCAACTGAGGTCACAGCAATCCATAAGAGTCAATGTTTTTAGTTGGCTTCTGTTGGAGATTTGTAGAAGCTCAACTGTACCGCTGGAGAAGTGAGCTTTGAAATTTACTGTATGGTTTTTCGTTTTGAGGAAGGTTTGACCCAGGATTTTTCCTCAAATGATTATTCACATACTGAATGTCTTTCCGAACGCAGGTTCAGGTTCGGGGTTCAGGAAAATATCTGAGCCGAACCGAAGTTCAAGTTCAGCGTTCAGAGAAAAGGGTCCCGAACCTGAACCGAACCGAACTTTGGGAACACCGATCTCCGAACCGAACCCTCCCAGCACTAGCGACGCAGCGATGTCGGAGTTTGAAAACATGCTTGCTCTCGTACCAGAGTACATACAACTTTAGTAGGATAGGTATTCAACGGACGCCTATCGTGCAGCTGAATGCCTATCGCGCAATTAAATGCCTATCGCGCACGCTTAAACACCTATCGCACGCTTGAGCCTTGACTGCCTATAACAAGTCGTCACATCAGTAACATGAAAAGTGACGCATATTTTCAGTGACCACGGTCACAACGACTCACCCCACCCAGCTAATGCCATGCTGAGACAAGAACGAGGTAGAGGTAAGACTGTGATGGTTTGTTTGGTCACGTAATTTCGATCGCCGGATGTTGCCGAGGCGTGTGATATGGACGTAGAGTGCAGGCGTGTGCGTCAAAGGAAATCCAAGGTGTGGGGTGCCCTTGAAATAGAATGTCAAGTAGGTTTATGAGGTAAGATTCTTCCCCAAGCCCTTGAAGTCAGTGTGGCGGACGTGGACGTCGCCGATTGCTCATTGGTCGGCATTTTCCGCGTGTGCCGTGCGGAGACTTGATCATTGATGTGCCGCCCTTGGCGATGACGTGCCGCAGATGTGCCGCGGATAAAGCCGCACTCTTTGTGCGCTGCATCTGAACAATCCCGTGGTCACACTGGGGGGAGAAAGCCTCGGTGGATAGGCCTTCATGAAATGATAGACACTTGTGAAGCAATAGGCATTCACCCGCATAATAGGCATTTTTATTATTGTGATAGGCATTAGTCCCATCAATAGGCATCATCCGATGCCTATCATACTAAAGTTGTCGTGCCTCCTCGTACCACCACATCTCTACAAACTCGCTCCCTTTCCGAGTCCTTCCGGCCCTGCATCTATCCTCTCCGGCGATGCGTTCGGCCGTCTTCTGATATCTGAACCGTCACTCGCCCGCAGTCTTCGAGCTGAAGAGCACTCTTGCAAGCTACAACTTCTGTGTTGCCAGGGCAACGAACTTGACCTAACCATCTCATTTCGACTGTCTTTTCTACTGTGGAAAACTGCGTTGATGCATCGCCTGTCGTCGTGTCTGTCTCTAACAAGTTCCTCTTATTAGTCCGCCCTCTAGTTCCTCGCGTAAAATTATTCTGTAGATCCAGTGTGAATCAGCTCAAGATCAGCTGCGGTCTTTCTGCCGATCTGGAACCGGTATGGTTCTCAGGGCAACGAGGGCTACGCTCATCAAGAGCACTGCCAGCCAACTGCCAGCGCTTGTGATCTCCTTAACCTATCGGCCTTTACTGCGTCCGCAGTCCCAATTTGGCCATCCCGATCCGTGGAATGGTTCGGCAGGAAGTATAAGTGCCGCCACGAAATTCAAGAACGAACATTATATCTTTCATTCCTCTTCTAAATTCTCCTTTCAATTCGTCTCTCTAATGTTTAACAAAATTTTCCTCCTTCGCAATTCGCTGGCCGGACTCCTTCTTTGTCTACGAGCAGCCACCCCTGCTGCTGCCTCGGTCCTTCCCCGCTCGAGCCAGACGATTCGCTGGGTCGACTGCCACGAGAATGTACCGCAGCCGATCGAATCCGCCCTGAATGTAACTGGTACAAGCTTCAACGGAACACTTCCCTCAACCCTGTTCTGCGGTGAGATGGATGTTCCGATGGACTACACCAAGCCTTTCGACGCCGCCACGAACAACATAACAATTGGCTTCGCGATGAACCGCCCCGTCAAGTCCTCGGGCCTAATTATTTAGTTCGTTTGTGACTTGCGTCCGCTATTATACCGCTAATTTTATCTACAGTCACGCCGGTATGGCCTTTGAAGTACAACAACTTTCTTCGAATTCCTCATATATGACATTACAGGTGGCCCCGGACTAGACGCGGCGTCTCAGGCGTGGGCAAATGCGCTGAATCTCTCCTCTGGAGCACCGTTCGCCGAAGTGCAGAACTTCGATTTCCTTGGTAGGGCTTGTTAACTTTTCCATAATTGTCGCACCCATCTCATTTTTAATTTCCAGCTGTCAACACGCGCGGAATTCAATTTCCACCCCCCTCAACTGTTCTTCGGGTGTTTCTTCAACGATATACCCTTCGCTTTGTCAGTCCTTGTCCTTGTCTGCACCTCGAGTAACTGATCTCTCATACCATATTTTTAGCCCGAGCTCACAGACAGAATACGACCAATACCAAGCCGCCATGAAGAACTTTTACTCAGCGTGTACCAACAATAGCACCCCGGCTGGAATTATGCAGCATGTCGGTACAATCGAGGTTATTCAGGATTGGGACTCCGTCCGCGCGGCGTTGGGATATGAGAAGGTTAGCTTCGCCGGTGTTTCATAGTGGGTTTTATTTTATTTAGAAATCCCGGCCCGCACTCATCATCATAATCAGTGGAACTTTTGTGGGGATGGCGTATGCAGCGCAGTCCCCCAGCGTGTGGATCGATTTGTTCTTGATGCCGCGATCCCGCACGGCATGGTACGTGGTCTTCCACCCCATTTCACCAGGCTGACACGCGGACGGTAGCCATTCCAGTATATGGTCACGGACCAGATCGCCGCCGCAAACCGTCTCGTTCTCCGCGCGGATGCTTTTTGTCTCACGGATCCTACATGCCCATTCCATGGCAAGGCAATGGCAGCGTCGTTAAGGTGTGTTGGTTCACTCCCAAAGACCATATACCCTGCTGACGCGATCGCCTCAGGCCTGGGACACCCTCCTCGGGCGCGCGATCGCGGAGCCCCTCCCCGCGCTCGGCTGCGGCCCAGGAAGGCTGCAACTCGCCCGTGACGCCGACTGACCTGCGCCTCGGCTTAACCGTCCTGTTCCGCGCAAACCCCGACTTTCCGTTGTTCAACATCGCTCTCAATGCCTCTTGCACGGGACGCCACCTTTTGCGTATCAACCCCTCGGCGACATCCGCGAGTCCATCGTGTCACCACTTCTTTGTTCGGATTTCAGTGTGTATTTCTTGTTTCCTTGAAAACTATCAACTTGACGCTGCCACAGAGATCGAGGATGCTCAGAAAACCTTCGCGGCATTCAATAACCTCAGCCTCAATGCTCAGAGCGTGAGTCGCCTGCTCCTCGCCGATACTTGACTCTCATTTTCTTTTCGTAATTAGAGCGATCCGCGGCAAATCATTTACTCGCAAATCGGACAGTTTTCCTCATGTGCTCAGTGTGGCCATTCTCTGTTCCTGAGCCCGTCACACTGCCGACAACCCTCACACTCATGTGGATGACGTTCCGACTTTGACTTGAAGTGCGTTGGTCTATCCTGTTGGTTTAAATTAGTTCATGTACTCACCTCTGCGCAGCCTCCCAACAGAATGACAACATTCGCGTGGGAGCAAGCACTAACTCTACGCTGGTGATCCGCACGGCGACGACCATACCTCGATTCTGGGTCCGTATCCCTCCGGGGACAAATGCAAGTGACCTATCACAATTCTTTCTTGATATAGCGACCCCTGGCCGGCAACCCGCGCGCAAGGCGTGGCGATGGACTTTTTGCGCACCGGTGTGATGCCCCTCGCAAGCTCGGACGAGCAGGTTACCGTCATCAAGTTCAGGCGGTACCAGGGGCCTGTGCTGGTGCGTACGACGAGCCCACCGGTGCGGTGGCAGGAGATTCCAGCAGCGTGGAGGACGTGCCGGCCTCGGGCTTATCGTGAGTATATTTCTCTACTTTCACACTGGATTCATTGCTCTCTCCAGTCTGGGTAACGCTGCCCTTCGTCTGCGGTTTGCGCCCGCATCCTACCTCGCGACATGTATCGCCCTTGCCGCATGCTGCTGGATGTAGGGTCGGAAAATGCCCATGGCCTCGTATGTCTGAAACGACCCACACCGTCGATGCCATTCGTTACAACCTTATCCGCAGTCGTAATTATATCATTGCTTTCTTCGGATCTTCCTGGATGTCCCCGCGAGGCACGACCGGGGTATGATTTCTTATCATGTTCGCGGGTTTCTCGCCGTCGGCCGGCATCAGCATGCCGGCCTCAATGTCGGAAATTTGTAAAATCGCTTATAAGGCCCTATAAGGGGTCTTCTCTCTGATAATTGGCTAATCGGGGATTTTGGTCTTATAAGGCCGTTACAGTGGTCTCATAAGACGTTTTGGTGTGTTACAATAGCCTTATAAGACCTTATAATGGGTTATAAGAGTAGAGTCTTATAAGGCTCTTTACATTTTTCCGACACACTGCGTTCCGGCCCCGAGTAGACCGAGGGTCTGTCTACTGAGGTAGACAGAGGGTAGACAAACCCCTTGCGCTACCTATGTGAACACCATGTAAACATGGTCGGTGAGATGAATATATGACGGTACACAGAGGTAGACAGATCTAGCCGGGGGTAGACCAAGGCTGGCCACCCCCGTAGCCAAAGGTAGGCAGGGGGAGGTAGCCAGAGGTAGACAGAGGTAGATCGAAGTCGACCAACCTTGGTCTACATGCTGTGGTACACGTACGTGTACCCGGGTAGACGAAGGGTACACCGAGGTACACCAAGGTAGGCCAAAATCTGTCTACTTTGAGGGGGAACGCAGTGCCTCGGCATGTTGAGACCGGTGTCTGCCTGCATTACCACTTTTGAACTTGCCGCCGCCATAACTCATGAATGGCAGCTCAGATCCACATAGCTCCCTTGACAAGAACCAACAGAATCCTCGAGGGCTCGGGATTCCTGCGTTTTTTGAAGCCAATTTATTGGAATGTTGTCCGTATTTTGTGGTTCAAATTAGCTCAAGTCTGAAAAGGCCTTTAGTCGACTTCAACTACAGACTTGTATTTCATAGAAGATGTGCAAAATTATGTACCTAACTCTGGAGGGGGCATTGGCTCGATCATGTCCCTCCTGGCGATGTAGACTACACTTGTAAAGTCGGAACTGTAAACCATACCCGAAAGAAACCACTGCTAGACAGCACAATAACATCGGGTTTCAGATGCATGGAATCGCCGTGTTCGCGCCTCGAAGACCCGGATGTCTTGTAGGTGGAATTGTGAAGATTTTATCAATTGATGTTGTTTTTGAGCCGGCGTCGGAGTACAGCAAGGTTAGAAGAGAAGACAGGCGGACTGGTCGAAAAGGTATTTAGCATCGTTCAGAAAGTGTGTCGGAAGGATGAGAGTAGATTGCCATGCTGTCTCAGATGGTGAATCGGCAGCCTGGGTGAAGTACAAGGGCTCGGCAAGTGCATTGAGGGCATTCTCATACAACCATT